>PITA01000810.1:192380-234918 GCA_004023965.1 Spilogale gracilis | reverse complement strand
GGGCCCGAGTCTCTTCAGTTCTGTGAAGGCTGAGGGAGGTAAGGAAGCTGCCACCGGTGGTTCGTGAGGTCTAAGGAAAGAAGCTGCTTAACATCAAAGGGCAAGTTGAGAAGCAAGTGCTGATGTAGACGCTGCAGCAAGTGACCCAGACGGTCTCGCTGAGACGGTCCAAGAAGGTGGCTACACTAAACACGTTTCAATGTAGATAGAACGGCCTTACACTGGCAGAAGATGCCATCTGAGACTCTCATAGCTAGAGAGGAGAAGTCAGCGCCTGCCTACGAAGCTTCAAAGGGCAGGCTGACACTCCCGTCTGTTGCTGATGCAGCTGGTCACTTGAAGCTGAAGCCAGAGCTGATTTACCATTCTGAAAATCCCAAGGCCCTAAAGAATTCAGCTAAAGCTCTCTGCTGGTGCTCTAGAACAGAACAACAAAGCCTGACGACAGCACATCGGTTTACGACATGGCTGACTGAATAGTTTAAGGCCACAGCTGAGAGACAGCTGCTCAGATAAAGATTCCCTTCAAAACACTACTGCTCACAGACAATGCCCTGGTCCCCAAGAGCTCTGATGGAGACGTAGAGACTGATGTTGTTTCGTGCCTGCAAACACAAGAGGCATTCTGTAGCCCATGGATTGAGGACTAATTGGAACATTTAAATCTTATTTTTTAAGAAATACATTTTGTAGGGCTGTTGCTGCCACAGATGGCAGGAAGGAATCTCCATTAAGAACATTCGTGATTCACGGGAAGAGGTCAAAATATCAACATTGCCAAGAATTTGAAAGAAGCTGATTCCAAATCTCGTGGATGACTTTGAGGGGTTCAGGACTTGAGTGGAAGTAGGAACTGCAGATGTGGCGGGAATAACAAGAGAACCAGAATTAGGAGTGGAGAGCCTGAAGAGGTGACTGCATTGCCGTGATCCCATGATAAACCTTTAACGGAAAAGGAGGTGCTTCTTACAGATGGGTAAAGAAATCGGTTTTTCGAGATGGAATCTACTCTTGGTAAAGTTGCTGTGAAGACTACTGTAATTACGGTAACGGAGGGCACTGGCTGGCTCAGCTGGTGAAGCAGGCGGCTCCTGATTTTGGGCTTATGAGTTTGAGCCCCACAACGGATGCCGAGATTACTGAAAAATAAGATCTCAAAAAAAAAGAAAAAAAAGTGGCGTGGGGGGCAGTGGTGCCTGGGTGGCTCAGTCAGTTAAGCGTCTGCCTTCAGCTCAGGTCATGATCCCAGCGTCCTGCGATTGAGGCCGTTTGGGGCTCACTGCTCCACAGGGAGTCTGCTTCTCCTTCTGTCCCTCCTCCTGCCCCACTTGTGCTCTCTCAATTGCCACAGTCACTCAGCATTCAGCAGCTATCAACAGAGGCAAGACTCTCCACCAGCAAAAAGATTACAACTCACTGAAAGTTCACACGAGGGTCACCATTTTTCAGCTATAAAGCACCTAAAGTATGGAAATTTTTTTTAGAAACATACTGCACTTAGTAGCCTACAGTACAGTGTAAAGTAACTTTCATATGCACTGGGAAACCAAAACATCCATTTAACTCTCTTTATTATGACATCCACTTTACAGCGGTGGTCTGGAACCGAACCCGCAGCATCGCCGAGGAGTGCCCGTATGAGGCCCAGCTCAGTCACATAAAGCAGTCCGATACTCAGCACTGTACTACCCTCCCTGAGCGCACAACAGCATGCATGTATATCAGAGCAGGGAGCATCCTTAGCTCCTACAAACTGGCTTTCCTAGTAAAAGAAAAAGCTGACTAATGTGGAAAGACTGCTACTCTCTTAAGAGGAGGATTCAAAACTTGCCAAATTCCCACTCGGCTACACATGGGTTTTCCTGATCCTTCAGAATCACAGACGGTCTTGAGAGACTATTGGGGTGCCTGGGCGGCTCAGTTGGTTACACATCTGACTCTGGATTTTGGCTCAGGTTATTCAGGGTCATGAGATCAAGCCCAGTGTCAGGCTCCCCACTCAGGCGGAGTCTGCTTGAGATTCTCTTTCTTTCTCTCTCTCCATTTCCCTCTGTCCTCCCCCCCACTTCGTGCTCGTTCTTTCTCTAAAATAAATACATCCTAAAAAAAAAAAAAAAGATGGGGGCGCCTAGGCTCAGTCAGTTAAGCATCTGACTCTTGGTTTCCACTCCAGTCATGCTCTCAGGGTCATGAGACCAGGCTCCATGTTGGACTCTGTGCTCAGCTCAAAGTCTGCTCGAGATTTTTCTCTGCCCCCTCCCCCTGCTCTGTCAAATACATTAAAAACAAAAAACAAAAAACAAACAAACAAACAAACACCTTAAAAAAAGAAAAATAAACGGATTCTTTTGTGATCATTTTACCAATTTTTCTCTTATTCAACACCAAGTACGAACACCACCTTAACACCAACATTAAGCTGTGGCGGGCTGCTAGGTGAAAATACCGTGCTTTTTATCAGTACTGGTACAAAACCTTAAAAAAGGGCTGTTTAACAGAATGTTCGTTGTTTTTTTTTTTTTAAAGATTTTATTTATTTATTTGACAAAGAGAAACACAGCAAGAGAGGGAACACAAGCAGGGGGAGTGAGAGAGGGACAAGCAGGCTTCCCACTGAGCAAGGAGCCCAATGCGGGGCTCAATCCCGGGACTCCAGGATCATGACCTGAGTCAAAGGCAGATGCTTAATGACTGAGCCACCCAAGCGCCCCCAACACAATTTTTAAAAAATGTATACTATCGGGGCACCTGGGTGGCTCAGTTGGTTGAGTGACTGCCTTCGGCTCAGGTCATGATCCCGGAGACCCGGGATCGAGTCCCGCATCGGGCTCCCTGCTCGGCAGGAAGCCTGCTTCTCCCTCTCTCACTCCCCCTGCTTGTGTTCTCTCTCTGGCTGTGTTTCTCTCTGTCAAATAAATAAAAAATAAAATCTTAAGAAAAAAAAAATGTATACTATCAACATAAGGATTCTCATTTTACCTTATTTTTTTAGATTTTGTTTATTTATTTAACAGAGAGAGAGAGCACAAGCAGAAGAGCTGCAGGCGGGGGGGGGGGGGGAGCAGGGAGAAGCAGACTCCCCACAGAGCAAGGAGCCTGATGCGGGGTTCAATCCCAGGTCCCTGAGATCATGACCTGAGCCAAAGGCAGGCACCCAACCAACTGAGCCACCCAGGCATCCCCTCACTTTAGATATATGAAAAACAATTAGAAAGTGTAGTTTAGTTTAAAAATATGGAAGACCTTCCAGCGGGCAGTGGCTGGGTGGCTGCCCGGCAGACAGAGGTGAAAGCCCTACAAGGCAGAAGGGGCCAGGAACCCTCCCCTCCCCACTTCTTGCCGTCCCAGGGGGCCAGCAGAAGTGTTTCTTGTTTTGCTTTGTTTTAATGAACAAGTGAACCACACAAGTTGTCAACATGGGATGGAGATCTCTGTCATCCATCAAGAGTGGAAAATTTATGAACCTCACAGATCAAGCCCGAAAAGCCACCCAAAGAGAATGAAAGCACAAAACCCAGTGCGTGACGGTGCAAGCTGCAGTTCTGAAGGTGAAGGGTCCCAGATTATCCAGGACGTGGAGAAACTGGATGCAAGGGGGTTTAACCCAGTGCAGCAACCACAGTTAAACACAAAGGTGCTGAAAGACAAGCATAAAAAGCAGCGTAAGACCTCTGAATGTATTATTCTACGACTAAGAAAATGAGAATTCAGCTTTTTACCAAGAACTGAGAAGGCCAAAAGTAGAATATGAACAGAAGAGGGCTCAACTCAGCCACTATTTTGATGCTGTCTGGAATGCTCAGCCTACGGAAGCGCAGGGTACTCCTTTCCCAGCGATGCCACAGGCTCCTTCCAACATCTAGATCCAGGACCTTCCACCTCCTGGTGTCCAGCCATAAAATGGCCTCAGCCTATACACCTCCAACATGGGCAGTTTCTAAGCTTCTTCTTCTTCTTGGGACATGGTGTGCCACGTCTGTCCCCCTGGCAGAAAACCTCCCGGTGCCTCCAGTCCACCAACCTCCTCAAGTCCTGCAAATATATGGCCACAAAGGGAGCTCTGCCCGAGATCTTCCCCTTTGTAGGCAGGATGAAGACATGTTATATAACTTGGAACCTGCTGAATGGGGTCATGAGGATGATGTTTCCAGCAACAGTGAAGATGACCAGTGTCCTGGGGACACGGATCAAGAGAAGCATGAAGACAGTGACGCTGACAGATTAGATGGAGAGAGTGAAGGGGATGAATCTGTGCACCATGATGGTAACAAGAGAGACAACAATGAAGAAAAAGTCAAGTCTGAATGTAAGATTTACAGATATGCCTGGAAAATCAAGGAGAAAAAGAAGAGAGAGCTGACTCCTCTTCAAGCCATGATGCTTTGAATGCAGGTAAGGAAATCCCTGAGGAGGGACAAGAAATAGAAGAATTTTCAGAGGACGATAACAAAGAGGATTCTGATGAATATGAAGCAGAAAAGCAATCACAACATAGCATAAAGTGGAATCTCTTTCTGATAGCCTATCACGGCAGCAAGCCCCCTGCAACCACCGCCACGGTCCATCCCTCCTTCTCAGATCCAAACGCCTCCCACGCCAGGACCACAAACTGGACCACCCTTGGGAGGTCCTCCATTGCTGAGACCACCTGGAATGCCAGGACTCCAAGGACCTTTACCCTGACTTTTGCTTCTAGGCCCACCGCCAGGCCGGCCTCCTGGCCCCCCTCCTCAGGGACCCTCACCACGGCTACCTCCTCCTGCACCTCCAGGTGTCCCGTCACCTCGCCCCGGCATGAAGCACCCACCTTTGGCGCCTCCACTTGGACCTGTCCCACCTTTTCCCACCAGCTCCCCTGCTCAGCTCCCCCTGACTTGATCCAGCCGCCCAAGCTGGATGATACAAGTGAAGCCGCCAATGAGAAGAAAGCCCTGGCAACCATCAGCGCCAAGCCACAGATCATTAATCCCAAGGCAGAGATTACTCAAGGCGTGCCCCCCACTGCACTGAGGGTACATCAGGAGAATAAAGGGGCCACTGCTGCTCCCCAAAGAGAGTCAGAGGATGACTCCGCTGGGCCTCCAGCCAAAGCACTACCCAGATCTGGTCCATCTGTTCCTGCCTCGGTGCAGACTAAGAATGACGTTTCTGAAGCTTCCACGAAAGGGATGGAAGGGCTACTGCGACAGCTTTTAACGCCAGAGCAGCTGTCTGTTTACATCAGAGGTTCATGGGGGAAAGAGGCTCTCACTAAATTTCACTGTCAAGGTATTTTTAATTTCAGCTCAAGGAGTATCCTAAAGTTTAAGCCTTATTCAGAATTTATTGCATCTACGACAGGATTATTTCATTCAACACCGACTGGTCATAAGTTAGTGCTGCTAACATCCACTCCCTTTCATACACATTTTCATCCTGTTTGTTCCCCTTCTTCAATTCTTTGGAAACTTGTGACTGGGAGGGGGGGGGACGACTTTGTTATTTATTTGCTTTGATTCTCTTCTTGTGTGCGGTGGACAGTGGAGTAAAGATTTCTAAAAAAAAGTTTATCTTACCCCATCCTGCCTTTTGTGTTTGAGTTATTTTAGTATTTTCTTGTAAATATTTTTGTCTTGTAAATCTTGTAAATATTTCACTAATGGATAGCAATTTCCTAATACAAAGCAAGATATGTGGGAAGAAAACATACAATCCTTTGATTGAAATTATTTCCCACTGACCTAAACTTTGAGTGTTTCATGGACTAAATGTTCTACATTAAGAAAAAACAAAATACGAAAGACTTGAATATTCACCATCCATTTCTACAAGCAGCTGATTGAGTGTATTCTCCTGTTCACTCTGCCCCCCGAAGTTGCCTCTTCCTCTTTTCCTTCCCACGGCATCTATTTCATCAATGAAGAGAATGCAGGGGGCGTTCTTGCGAGCAAGGGCAAATAAGTCTCGGACCTGGAAAAAAATATAAACTTCAGAGTCACTTGACAAGTGAGTATTATTTTCCTCCTACTAAAATAAGCATCATGCTGCCATCCAACAGGGGGTCTTTTTGTTACATACTGTACTGTACAGTACATATTTAAAAAGTTATAAGCAAGGAAGTGGCAAATAAAGTTGGTGGGTGATTGATTAAAGGTGAGCAAACATTGTATCTATAGTGTCATAAGTTACTGTATATATCACAGGCACTAACAATAACTGCTATTTTTATAGCAACTTATTAATAGTACACATTTTTGCCCTACAAAAAGGTAACACTGAAGGGGCGACTGCGTGGCTGAGATGGTTAAGCGTCTGCCTTCAGCTCAGGTCATGATCCCCGAGGCCTGGCATCGAGTCCCACATCAGGCTTCCTGCTTGGCAGAGAGCCTGCTTCTCCCTCTCCCTCTGCCATTCCCTCTGCTTGTGCTGTCTGGCTCTCTCTCTCTCTCTGCCGAATAAATAAAATAAATAAAATCTTAAAAAAAAAAAAAGATAACACTGTGAAACTGTAAACTTTATATACAGTTTAAAAGTTCAAACTACTCTGGGGTTTGCATCTCATTCCCAAGCAGCTACTGACAGCGGACACCGATCTAGGTTACTAAGGCAGAACACACACAGCAAAGGCGGGGACTTAGCCACGCCCACACAGCGATCACCCCAGAGCCTAAGACAGTGGGTGCCTCGCCCTCAGCCCTGCTGTTGCAGGAGCAGGTGTGATGCCCCCACCCCCATGTTCTGTCCTACTGAACATGTCCTCTCAGGCCACTAGTTCAGGTGGGTTGAGGGACTGGCCGTCCCCACACCTTACCGCGAGTCAAGAGTTCAGAGTTTTACCCTAAGAGATCCAGAAACAATCTCTAAAAACAGCCTTCCATCCCTCTCCCCTCCCTCACCAGAGTCCAATTCTCCCTATCACCCCTTCCTGCCTGGACTTCCAGGTTTTCATTGCTATACTTCTCTGAACACATCCCCTAGGGTAACTCATGTCCCTCTAGGGCCTCTCCCACTGAACTCCAAATCTGTGATCAATAGATCACCTCACACTCTTCCCTAAATACCTCCTTCCCCTCTTGCCTGAACTCAAATGTGGTTGTCCCTGTAAAGCTCCCAACTGGAAGAGGTTTTGTCTTTCCTTCCTGACCTGTATGAGTTGAAGTCTACCTCACATGCCCTGACTGCTGCCAAAATAATTCTGCTGGAAAACCCCTGCTCGTGGAGGCTCTCACATTGGGGCAGACACATTACCGTCCTGGTTGTAGGACTCCCTGGGCCCGATTTCCCACTCTTCCACCCCATCCCACCCCCTCCAGACACTATTTCCTTAGTGGTTCCCGGCTGGGCAGTCCCCTGAAGCACCTGTCTCAATCACCTTCTGTTCCGCTCTGCCATGGCCAGCATTGCCAAGGTTTCCCTACACAAGCAGCTTCCTGGTCTACTCTGATCCCCGCCTACTGGTCATGGGCTCAAGCCTCTGACAGCTGGCTCCTCTCAGGGCTCCAGCCCATTAGAGTCACTGCTTTCCCACCACTCACAGAGCTCCTCTCTGACCAGATTCCACAGTCCAGCATCATCAACACTTACCTCCTTCAGACTCCCCTAGCCGCCTGACAAGACTCTTATGAATCCACTTATTCTACCTAAGATGCCATCAGTGGTATGACGATGCACCAGTACACATGCCATTGACAAAAAAAAAAATGCTGCCAGTTGATGACAAAACACCTAGTTACTGATTATACGTTGTATCCTGAGGTCTGGAAAAACAACTATGATAGCGCTTTACCTCTTCTAGGTGTTTAAAAAAAAAAAGTTTAACATTTAATGAAATAAACAAGAGGAAAAATTTAAGTGCTACTCTAAAAATTAATCCATACACTTCCTGGTTTCAAAACTTACTACAAAGCAATAGTAATCAAGACTGTGGTACTGGTATAAAGACAGACCTACAGGTCAACAGGACAGAACTGACAGTCCAGAAATAAACTGAGGTATGTATCTATGGTCAAGGATGCCAAGACCATTCAACGAGAAAATCGTCTTTTTAACAAATGGTGCTGGGAAAACTGGATACACACACGTAAAAGAGTGAAGGTGGATGCTTACATCAATGCCACGTCAACTCAAAATGAATCACAGACCTAAATGTAAGAGCTAAAACTGTAAGACTCTTAGACAAAAAGGAGTACATATTTATGATCCTGGATTTGGTAACAGATTCTTAAATTGAAACCAAAGTCCAAGCAATGGCAAAAAAAAAAAAAAAAAAAAGACACTGGTCTTCATCAAGATTAAATGCTTTTGTGCTTCACTATCAAGAAAGAGAAAAGGCAAACCACAAAATGTAAGAAAATATTTGCAAATATTGTATCTGACTAGGATTTGCCATCCAGAACATACAAAGAACTCTCACACCTCAATGTCAAAAGGACAATCCAATTAACAGACCGCACTAGTTGGGTTGGGGCCGTCTTTATCAACTCCATATTTGGGGGGGAGCTCAGGGGAAGAGGGTGGAAGCTGGGCCAACATAACGGAACAAAAGACTTACTCTAGCTGGACCCACACCAACAAACATCTCCAAAAACTCAGATCCGCTAACGGTGATGAAAGGGACGTTGGCTTCTCCAGCCGTGGCCTTTGCTAGCAGTGTCTTCCCGGTACCCGGAGGCCCAGTGAGAATGGCACCCTTCAGATATAAAAAAGAAAAGGTATCTTTAACTAGAATTCCAGAAAAGTAGACTACATACCCACAAAAAATTCCAAGGTAGAAATTTGTCTATAAACTCTATTGACATATACACTAAATCTTCCTTAAGGGGCGCCTGGGTGGCTCAGTTGGTTAAGTGACTGCCTTCGGCTCAGGTCATGATCCCGGAAACCCGGGATCGAGTCCCACATCGGGCTCCCTGCTCGGTGGGAAGCCTGCTTCTCCCTCTCTCACTCCCCCTGCTTGTGTTCCCTCTCTGGCTGTGTTTCTCTCTGTCAAATAAATAAAATATTTAAAAAAAAAAAATCTTCCTTACAACATCTAAACTATGGCAAAACATTTTTATCTTAGTAAAAAAAGGATTATTAGAGACTGTTTTTAAAAATCTAGTAAGAATGTGAAGTCTTAAATACTTTGCCTATTAAAATAAGATTTTTAGTTTTGCTTTGCAGACCTTTAGACTTAAGCTGAGTATTTAATACACCAACTGAGGTTTACTTAAGTCAAGGAGACACAAAACAACACACTCCCAAATTACATTTTGTTTATTTTCTTCTCTTTAAAATTTCACAAATGAAGTACAAATCTACTGACCAATTGTGAACATAGTTAAAAAGAGAAGATGTGCTTGCTCAAACAGTAGAATTACTTAAGTTGTGGAGATGCCTAGGTACGATATGCACAGGTACTAAGTAATAGCAAATTATAAAATTATCAAGTATAATTTTTTTACCTATACAGGCAGGACATGGAAATCAAGGAAATGATGACTGCCTTTAGGACTTTTTTAAATAATGAAGCATTCTGGATTCTTTTACTTAATGACTGAGCCTGGTGCTCGGAGTACAAAGATCATTAAGGCCAGCCCATCGATCGCCAGCAGTCTTCGGACCGGGAGCTGGGGGGCGGGGAAGACTTGAATTAGTGTTGTCTATCTCTTCTCTGCCAAATTCCGTGCCGAGTCTGAGCGCCAGGCACAGGCAGAGAGTGTGCTCAGACCTGCTCAGAGAGAGATAACTGTGTGACGGTGGGGGACAATGTGCCCCCATGCACACTTGCGGCGAGAGATGGGTTATCTAAACCCGACTGGAGGGAGAAGAAAGGCAAATCAGGGAAGGCTTCCAAGGGGAGAGTACACAAATCTTTCCAGGAATATACACACTACATGCAAGCAGAAACATGCCCACAGAATGAATGACCTGAAAAAACCTAGAATAAAAAGCAGAGACTCATAAGACAGAAGGAGAATAACAAATACTTTATCACAAGTTATCAAACTTCATAAAATTATGACTTTAGAGATCAAGAAGTAGTTCAAAAGATTTTTGGGTTAATCAGTTGAAAATAAACTTCTGAAAGGTCACTTTACCTTTGGGATTTTTGCTCCTAGATCTTGATACTGCTTTGGGTTTTTCAAGAAATTCACAAATTCCATTATCTCTAGCTTGGCCTCCTCGCAGCCAGCCACATCTTTAAACTTCACATCTATCTCATCCTTCAAGACTTTGGCAGTGGTCTCTCCAACACTGAAGAGTCCGCCCATCCCCCGGCCCGTCCGGCCAATCCCGGCAGGCCCTCTCCGGATGGTGTAGAGTAAGAAAGCGATGATAAGCACCGTGGGCAACATGCTCAGGAGGAACGAGCTAAAAGAAAACACACGACACTGACATGTTTTTAAGTCTGTTACCCTCTGGCTTTGTAAATGTTCTGCAAGATGTACTTTTTGGTAACTGCTTAGGATATTAACTATATAGATATAGATTTTCTATTTTTAGAAAAAATGAATATTCTAAGATTCTGTCTGAGGCTTTGTGCCTCGATATCACTGACATAGAACTGCAGAAGATGAAACCGAAGAAAAAGCTGTTCTTTACACGCTGTCTACTGAGATTTTCTTTCTATACCCATAATCACCATTTATGCACAGTACAGACCTAAGTGTAATCTACTATCATTATATCTATAGCTCTAAGAAATTTCTTTTGATTTACTTAAAAATCTTAACATTTTTAATATGATTTGGTGTTGGCCTAGGCAGAAATTCCAGTTCTTACAGGAATGCATTGACTTATTCTAAAGAAATGTCTTCCAAATATCAAATCCTTGCCAAGTTAATAGCAGATCAGCTTCCAAAGTCCTGTGGACAGTGGTGACAGCTGTCTCTGGACGAGCGCTGCACAGCTTGTGCAGAACATAAGAGCCTGACTCCCAGGGGAGCAATCACTTGTCCCTCAAACCTGTGCCTGCTCTGGACGACCTACTCAGACAGGACGCAAAGCCAGGGGATGCCTTTTGCCTGTCTTAGAGTAAAGTAAATTTCAGTACAATCACAGTATGGATACGTACTCGTATTGGTTAATATAAGCAGTTTAGCTGAACTTACCCTAAGAAATTTGGATCAAAACCTTGTAAGACAGGTTAGCTCAAAAACCCAAACAAGGATCTACTAAGTTTTCATCTTTTACAATATTTTAAATGCCCCTATGGCAGATAGTAAGAACCGTGAAAACTTTACCTTTGGCTTATTTCTGGAGCGGGGGATACATACAAACTGACAATAAAAGTTTAAAGAATGGGGCAACAAAACTTTCCGTAACATTTCAGCAGCAAAGTTAACGAATTAAACAACAGCACCGGGGGCTGAGGGACACAGCATTATGAAGCCGCCCCGGTAGCTACCTGGATCTAAATATGGAGGGAAACTGTAGGTCTGCAGAAACGGAGATGCAAGAAAGTCTCTCAACTAGCTATCTGTTTTTCTGCTCTTTTACATATTCTGAAAATTTACGATTTCTTTCTACGTTTGCTCTTCAACTGGTAACTCCATAATGAGGTGCACCTTGATGCGAATGAAGTGACTGTGAGGACATCTGTCATGGTGTCGTATGTGGCTGAGGACTTGATGACAATATAATCCCCACAGGACTGACAGACAACTGACTCTTGAATCGGTGAGCCCTTCTTGAAAGACTCAGGCTTGTGATTTTATTAAAGACAACCCCTGAGAGGAGAAGCAAGTTCTGACAAGAAACAAAGAAGAGTAACTCTTCTTAAAATTTAAGTAAATTCTTGGGAAACGCTGACACACAAATGTAAATGATGGTTCACAGAGGGTGACGCCACTCTTTCACACAAAGGGGCTCTTTAATGCTAAAATCCTACTAAAGGCCTCACACCTCAATCTATTGCTTAATCAAAGATAAGTATGAATGTGTAGAAGATCAGTCACAAGCAAACCGTAAATTACCAACGATTTACAACAAGTCTGGCTCCACTGAGAAAGGGCTGCTGGAGAACTCTGTCTGTACCCGGCCACCCGGTGACGGAACACAGTGGGCCACCAGGGCACAGTCAACAGTCTTACCCGTCACTTTCAGCAATGTAGACAACAGGAACCCGGTTCTCCCCTTCTATGCCCAACTCCTGCTGTAAGGTTTCCAGATTCCGCTCAAAGGTGTCCACACTGCCAATATTAAACCAGACGTATTGCTATAAAAACACAAAAACAAAATATCCTAAGAATGAAAGGGAAGCAAAGTTTACTTTACTGGAAGGTTCAATTTCTAAAGATTTTCTCAGAAATACTGAAAATTCAGAAATTGAAAAAAACAAACCCCAACAATAATAAAGGACTGGTTTTAATGATGCAGCAATTAGTTTCACTCGGTGAGAACCCTTGACAATCTTTGCAAATAAGCATTTCTTAAATGACATTCCTTAGTGGTTCTACAACTATAAACACAAACAAATGAAGAATCTATTTAAAAAGACATGCCTCTTCATATAAATATGAGTCTTTTTCCTCTTCTTCATCTCCCACATATCTCTCAGCTGCCAATTTCCAAACTAAAAACTAATGCGACACAGTGACAACAGCTAAAGTTTACCGAGCACTTACTAGGTGTCAGGCATCATTCTTAGTCCTTTAGCTATATGAACTCCTTCCATCTTCAACTACAGGGGTGACTTCACTTGCCCGTGGTTACAAAGCTAGTCAGAGGCTGGATCTGAACCCAGGCAGTGTGGTGCCTGAGCCAGCGACCCTAACTGGCACATCCCACTGCCTCTCTTCCACAACCACACACCTACTTATCACAACAACTCACTCTGACAGATTCTCTAATCTGCCAGAGCCCACTCTAAGCACTCTGCGAGCAGTAGCTGCATTTTATAGTACAAAAAGACTCTGCTCCTTCTTAAACCTGCAATCACTTTTAAAAAGTATTTTTAAAAATCAAAACAATAAATCTAAAAAACAAAAACAAAACAAAAAACCCAATAAATCTAGGATATAAAATTCACGGAATTCAGACAATTCACAGAAGAGAACATGTCATCCCATATTCCTCCCACCAACCAGGGCTACTGAGTGGAGGCTACCACTCTGGAATTTTTCTCCAAGCATCTAAAAACAAAAGATGGAGAGTAAGTTTTATAAAACGTATATTTTTTTCTTAAGTTTTACATTATGTAACAATGTCCTTTGCTAAGTTGTTCACTGTCAAAGCTACAAAATTCCTGTGGTTACAAGCCCCCAAATAAGTCAGTAACAGGGTAAGCACATATGACTGAGCATTCCCTTACTTAGCACCTACTGTCAGTTGGACACCGTGCTAGACATATGACTCATATTAGAGAATCGGGGCAGATAAAGGACCAGCAGCGGATTTAGGGACCAGATCTAGTTAAGAGCCTCTGGGGGTAGGTCCTAGCCCTCCATGTGATTCTTACAGACACGGAAGTTCAAAAACCCCCACTGATGTTCATGATCTCATTTAGCACTAAAGAGTTGTTACTGCTGTTCTGATCTTAGCAGTAAAGAAACCCAGGCTTAGGGGACTTAGGCCATAGAGCTGGTGAAGAGGAGAGGTCTTGTGAAGCTTAGACTGTCAGACTCCAAAGCCCGTGCTTCTGTAACACAGCAACTAACACTGCTACTCAGTAAGCAGGACACTGAAAATCTTGTTTCTGAAAGCTCAAAATAAAGTCTTTTATTAAACAGGTAACACGTGCCCTCTGAAGAAAAACTAAGGAAATACAAACATAAAGAAAATAAGCAGCATCTGTAACCTCAACACTCAGGGACAAACACTATTAGCAACTTTGATGCCATTCCTCCAGGATTTTATAATATCCCCTTTACGATCTTGAAAATACGCACAATTCTGAAACTGATATAAAATCTTAACTGCAATACAAAGGAGAGACAAAAAGAAAGCAATTTATAATACAACAGTATGAATTTCAATACATAAATGTTTGTGGCCTCCGTTCTAGCGGCGAGATTAAAGGAAGAGAAATGAGGAGCCCCTAACATTAACCACGGCCTCCTGTGGACATTCATCCATTTTCAATCTTCTATCCTAAGAACGTTTTGGAGGACATCCTTGCATAAACACCTTTATGTGCATCCTTAATGACTTCCCTAGGCTAGAGTCCTAGAAGCAACATTACTGAGTGTGCGTGCACTTTCAAAGCTGCTGCTGTATACATGATGCCCAACTGCCCTCTGGAAAGGGAGCGCCAATTTCCAGCACTAAAACTCTGAGCAACAGTTCTGGGGGGAAAAAAGTAGCGTGGTTATTAGTGAACATTTCATCATAAGGGAAAGAGAGCGGGAGGTGGGCAGAAATGAAGGCTGGTGAAAGAACTTACTCCTACAAGGGACTGAAATACCACGGCCCCACAGCCTTACAAATACTCCTCTATTTACTGATGTGCTTCAGAGGTGGTCACCATCAGTTCTAGTTTTCTTTTTAAGAATTGCCCCATCCAGGCAAGATGACTAGGGAACGGTTAAGCACAATCATATGGAAGGAGAGATGCAACCTGGTAAAGAGATCTGGTCCTGGGGGAGGGTGGTAAGACAGCAGGACCCCAAAGGACCAGGGACAGCCCTCGAGGGCAGGCCCAGAGAACCCTGGGAACCTCGTTTGTCTCTCTGCTGCCCTCCCCCACAACCCCCTCGGCCTGGTCTGGGGTGTCTGGAATAGAGCTCAAATTGGTTGGACTGAATATACAAATTATTTTTGAAACTGGCAAAGAAATGTAAGTCAAAGTAATACAGTATCACATAACAGGTGGGAGGAGATACGATCAGAACGCTTCTTAAAGCAACTTGAAAAAAGCTACCACAAAACATAAGCAATTCAGACTGAACAGTTCTTCCCTAACCAAGCAACTGTTTTCTCAGCCTGGCATTTCACGGTCTCCTAAATGTACAGCCAAATGATTACCAAAACCAAACCAAAACTGGGCCCAGTTTTCACGACACAACTACGTACACAGCGGTCACGTTCTCGCCCATGCTAGTGAAGTTTGCAAATGCTGTGCCGCTTAATTCTGGTATCCCCAGTGCACAGGGCTAACGCAGTGCGAAGAACATCTGCTTTTCAACTCTCAATCTGAAAAGTTAATCGATAGCTAATCCACATCAATTAATAAAATCATTTACCCCATCAACGGGAGTTTTTCCTGGTGTAAAAGTCACTCGAACAAAACGCTTATTGACGACTTCCAGTCGGTCTACCTGGAATTTTAAAAAGTTAAATATTCAGACATAAATTTACAGGAACGACTTGAGATAGTCTCTCAAGCATATTAAAACTGCACATGATAGTTTATGTTAGATACACAAAGAAGAATGACGAATAACACAGGGAGGACCCATGTTTCCCCTCTGGGCTGAAAAATAATAACGTCCTGAACACTACTGAAGCCCCCAGACATGTCCCCTTCCAAGAGGTGGCCATTGTCGGCGTTAGGTGCTTAACTGTCCCAAAGCACGTCCTGCTTGTGCTACGCACAGATGTGACCCTAAACATATACTCACTGCTGCCTGTTTTAAGGACTTTACAAATGGTCCCATTGGTATATAATCTTCTACAACTTTTTCTTTCTTCCTACCGTATTTGTGAGGTGCATCCTTGCTGACCAGCCGGTTCTGTGTGGCGTTCCACTTTATGAGCACACCCTAAGTTATTTATCCATTCTCCTGTTAACAGACACTTAGGCTGTTTCAAAATTCGCTACTAACAATACTGTTATGAACAGTCCTGCATACACTTTTTTTGGGGCACATCTTCAAAAATTTCTCTAGACATGTACCTGTAGATAGATACAGTAAGGTTGGGTTCAAGGTAAATGCACTTTACTAGACACTGTGAAACTGCTTTCCAGAGTGGCTCTCCAATTCACGGTGCACAACAAAATATTCCTATTGGTCTACATCCTCACCTACTGTCTGAAGACTTTAGTTTTTGCCACTCTATGGGTATAAAATGATATAAACTTATTTCTTTCTGTAACATCCTAACTATACAGGGTTCTTACCACAAAAACCTCAACCCAAAGTTCTGAGTTGACTTGGAGCATGAGCCCTTTGGAAGAGGCTTGCTTCCTGCTGTCATTAAGCACTTCGCACAAGTCTGAAAGGTACACGTCAAAAAGGGAAAGTGAGGGAGCCCTGGGTAATTCCAGGAGGAGCTGGCACAGGGGACTATCTATTCCTAAAGGCACGCCACTTGGAGAGCAGTGACTACTCTACTCCCCATAAATTCTAGGACAATAGCAGACTGATTTCAAGGAACCAGTGGGTCAAAAGGAGATGTCTCTCTGGAGAATCTTCCCCAAGGCCCTGTCACCACAATCGGAAAGATGGCTACAGCCCCCTCCATACATGGACACAAGTTACTTCTTAGAAAGCAGGCTCTCCCAACATCTGGGATATATGCATAAACATCCTGGCTTCCACAAGAGACACTGGCCTCAAAAATCTGAGTAAATAATAGTTTCCATTTTTTCCATCCTCACCTTACTGTACAACCTTTAAAAATAACTTTCTGGGGGCACCTAGGTAGTTTAGTCAGTTGAACCTTTGACTCTTATTATAGGCTCAGGTCATGATCTCAGGGTCCTTGGACCCAGCCCTGAGTCTGCTTGTGCGCATAGTGCTGAGTCTGCTTGCCCCCTCCCTCTGCTCCTCCCCCTGTGCTCTCTCTCTCTCTCTCAAATAAATAAAACCTTTTTAAAAAATAAAAATACGGTGCCTGGGTGGCTCAGTGGGTTAAAGCCTCTGCCTTTGGCTCAGGTCATGATCTCAGGGTCCTGGGATTGAGGCCCGCGTCAGGCTCTCTGCTCAGCGGGGAGCCTGCTTCCTCCTTTCTCTCTGCCTACTTGTGATCTCTTTCTGTCAAATAAATAAATAAAATCTTTAAAATTAATTAATTAATTTAAAAAATAAAAATAACTTTTGATTCTTTATGCTACCAGTGTTACAATCGTAGCTTTATCCATTTCCTTGATGAAAAGCCCAGTACCAAGAGGTTAAATTATTTCCCCACAGTGACACAGCAGCCTGGTTCTCTCACTATCACTTCCTTTCATCAACTCTAAGGTGGACATTTTTCATATTTTAACTTGAGAAATTAGGATATGTTTGACAACTGGAATTATTTTACAGTTTCATTGGCAGCTTAGTAAAGTTTTCTCAGGAATGCATAAAATAATGTGTCTTATATTCCATAGCATCTAGGAGAGACTGGAATAGAGTCTCACTAGGTAAAGAGCCGCTGGTATGGCAAAGGCTCCTGAGCAGCCCTGCCTGGGCCCCCACGTAGGGCCCTTTTGCTCTCACCTTCAGCACCCGTTGTCCCTTATTTACCCAATGCCAAGGCCACGGGAGATTAAGAGCCCTGGAAGCATAAGGAGCCGGAGAGGCTGGCACACTAGAGCAGGGGGAAGAGGTGACGAGGAGCACACAGGAGAAGGAGATGGAGGATGGTGGGAGCAAGTCAAAAGTGAAAAGAGCAGGATTTTGTGGTATACATGAGGACTGCTAGGCCAACACAAACAGGGTTCTCGGGTGCAAGTACTTTTCCCAACATTAAAAAAAAAAAAAAAATCGAGATGAAAATAGTAAGTTTACAACGGGCAAGCTGTGTAACTAGTTGTAACTTTATTGGTGCAATCTACTGAATTTCACCTTTGGAACCACTATAACCACCGATCCCACAAAATACTTACTACTCCTTTGGAAAGATAGTTATTGACAAAGTCCTTCCACGTGATTTCTCTCCCGGAGCTCCTGAACAGGAAGTAAAACATGACTCCACCCCAAAAGAGAGCAGTCCAGAGAAAGTACATCCTGAATTCCTTGTCATCCCATGGAAAGTCACCCTGGGCAAAGAAGGGGACAGTCTCTGTCAAGAACGAAATGTCACAATATGACCTAGGCTATACCGGACACAACTCCCTCCAAACCTCTCCTGGGTCACCCCAGACCCACCCAATGAATACCCAGTTTGGAATCGCACCTTCTGGAATCTGGACCACCAGTGAGAATCATCTTTCTTGCCACCTCGTTTCCCACCGCCGCCAACTCCTCCTCCAGAAGGCCGCGGGGCAGCAGCCGGCTTCGGTTCTGTTCACCAACACAGAGCACACACAGCAGCACGGCAGCACTTTATATCTCCCAACAAAGCTCCCAGTACTATGATTTCATAAAAGACCCACTACAAAAGTTCTTACGGTAACTAGTAAATCTTTTCTCATTAAGATACACCCACAGCCAACAATGAATAGCTGTGACCTGTTGTATTATATCCTTAGAAATAAATGTAGGCTTTTTATGTCTGGGAATCAGGAGTAGGAAACCCTTGTCTCAGCTACTCATCACCCAGCAATTTCTGGAACCAGCCTGTGTGTTACGGTGTCATGACAACACTTGGTGCTGAAGTTTGGATGAGTTCGAAGGAAATACTATTTCACTCTGGTGTAACTCACATATGCATCTTTGACGTTACTATAAAATAAGGAGGCAGAGTTTCGTCGGGCACACACTAAATGTTAGCTTTGTTCTTTGTTACATTGGGTCTTTGTAAAGCAATCTAATCCTGTACCTCAACTAGATTTAAACCAAGTATAAAAGTCGTTGAGCAAAGAATATACTCCTGGGAGACAGAAGCATCAATTTTGTTGTTAGTGTGGCTTCAGAACAAGTTTTGACCTTGACTGAGGAATCAGAAGCATATCTAGGATTGGAATCCAGTTTTTGGTGGTTTTTGTTTTTCTTTTTTTTCAAATCACCTTGACACCTTGAGATTTTACTTAATCTTTCTGTGCTCTTGTTAACTAGGAACAGTAACATGTGAATAATGTCATCTTCCCTATTTTAGAGGGTAGTATCAAAAACGAGAGGGAAGTTCTAGTCTTTGAAAAAACAAAAACAAAACATTATACAGATCCAAAAAAAAGGACTTCCTGTGAAATAGCGTACAGCAACTATCAGTCTGCTATGAGAAAGGAGATTAACAGAAATTCAGCATTTGAGGAGGCTTGCCAGCACTTTACACGTGCATTCTCGTGACCCCTGCAAAACACGCCGAATCCCCATATGTATGCAACAATACCCATTTCACAGATCAAAAAGGTGTAGCTTCCAGTTAGAATGGCCAAAATTAACAGGCTAGGAAACAACAAGTGGTGGAGAGTCTGTGGAGAAAGGGGAACCCTCTTACACTGTTGGTGGGAATGCAAGTCGGTGCAGCCACTTTGGAAAGCAGTGTAGAGATTCCTCAAAAAATTAAAGCTAGAGGGCGCCTGGGTAGCTCAGAGGGTTAAAGCCTCTGCCTTCTGTTCAGGTCACGATCTCAGGGTCCTGGAATCGAACCCTGCATTGGGAATCCCTGCTCGGGGAGCCTGCTTGCCCCTCTTTCTCTGCCTATTTGTGATCTCTCTCTCTGTGTCAAATAAATAAATAAAACTCTTAAAAAAAAATTAAAACTAGAGCTACCCTATGGCCCTGCAATTGCACTCCTGGGTATTTACCCCAAAGATACAGAGGAAGTGAAAAGAAGGGCCATATGTACCCCAATGTTCATAGCAGCAATAGCCACAATTGCCAAACTGTGGAAAGCCAAGGTGCCCTTCAACAGATGAATGGATAAAGAAGATGTGGTACATATATATAATGGAATACTACGCCTCCATCAGAAAGGATGAATACCCAACTTTTGTAGCAACATGGACTGGATTGGAGGAGATGATGCTGAGTGAAATAAGCCAAGCAGAGAAAGTCAAGTATCATATGCTTTCACTTACTTGTGGAGCATAAGGAATAACATAGAGGACAGTAGGAGAAGGAAAGGAAATGTGAACTGGGGTAAATCCGGGAGGGAGATGAAACATGAAAGACTCCGGACTCAGAAACAAACTGAGGGTCTTGGAAGGGAGGGGGTTGGGGAGATAGATGAGCCTGGTGGTGGGTATTGAGGGCACGTATTACATGGAGCACTAGGTGTGGGGCATAAACGATGAATCTTGGAACACTGAAAAAATAAAGTATATATTTTTTTAAAAAGGTAGCTTAAGAAACTTGGTAAATAACTGGCTGCAGTGTTAAGTGACATTGAGAGAGTGACAGAGCTGTGTTTGAGGTGAAGGTAAACGAATTCCTGAATGCCCACTTGAAGGTAGAAAGGAAGTGCTCCCCTTTCCCACTCCCATGAAGTGAATACTGTAAGTTTCTTCTATAAGTAAGGCGTGATTCTGGTAACTGACTACCAGAAAAAAAATCAAACAAAAAACCTTACCCACATAAAATTAGTTTGCAAGAATCTGAAATTAGTCACTGTTATGGGATGAAATGTGTCCTCCCCCAAATTCATGTGTTGAGAGTCCTAGCCCACTGTGATCTTATTTGGAAATAGGGTCTTTAGAGAAAAATAATCAAGTTTAAGATTAGGTCATATGGGTAGATCCGAGTCTAATGTAATTGGCATTCTTATAAAAAGAGTAAATCTGGGCACAGAAGTGCACAGAGAGAAGGCAGCAAGGGAGAAGACAGTCACTTATAAACTGAGAAAGGTCTGGAACAGATCCTTCCCTGTGACCCTCCGAAGAAACCAACCCTGCCAACCTCCAGTCTCCAGAACTGGGAGACACGTATCTGTGCTGCTTAGGACGCCTAGCTGTGCAGTTTTGTTACAGCAACCAATACGCCATTAACATCCCCCCCTGCCCCCCACTTTACTTTCCTCTCGCAGAATCATAAATAGTACTCTAACATCTTCAACTACCGTGCAGACACTTCTCCAATGAAGACATGAAAAAGTGTTCAACATCATTAACCATCAGGGAAATTTCAAATCAAAACACACTGAGATACCACCTTACACCAGTCAGAATGGCCAAATTTAACAAGACAGGAAACCAACAAGTGTTGGAGAGGCTGCAGAGAAAGGGGAACCCTCTTACACTGCTGGTGGGAAGGCAAGTTGGCGCAGCTGCTTTGGAAAAGTGTGGAGGTTCCTCAAAAAATTAAAAATGCAACTGTACTATTGGGTATTTATGCCAAAGACACAGATGTAGTGAAAAGAAAGGCCATATGCACCCCAATGTTCATAAGAGCCAAACTTGGAAAAAGCTGAGATGCCCTTCAACAAATGGATAAAGAAGATGTGGTCCATATATACAGTGGAATATTACCCACCACTAGAAATGATGAATACCCAACTTAAAAAAAAATCAGATTTTATTTATTTGACAGAAACACAGCTAGAGAGGGAACACAGGCACAGGGAGTGAGAGAGGGAGAAGCAGGCTTCCTCCCGAGCAGGGAGCCTGATGTGGGGCTCGATCCTGGGTCTCCCAGATCATGACCTGATCCCATGGCAGTCGCTTAACCAACTGAGCCACCCAGGTGCCCCTGAATACCCAACTTTTGTGTGAATATGGATGAAACTGCAGGAGATTATGCTGAGTGAAATAAGTCAAGCAGAAAGAGCCAATTATCACATGGTTTCACTTACTTGTGGAACATAAGCAATAGCATGGAGGACACTGGGAGGAAGAAGGGAAAAATGAAGGGGGGGAATTAGAGGGGGAGATGAACCACAGAGACTGTGGACTCCGAAAAACAAACTGAGAGTTTTAGAGTGGATGGGTATTAAGGAGGGCACATACTGCATGGAGTATTGGTTGTTACACGTAAACAATGAATCTTGGAACACTACATCAAAAAACAATGACATACTGTATGGTGAACTAACATAACATTAAAAAAAAAGGAATAAATATGACTGATACTGACCAGTCAATATCTCTAAGGTAAAGTTAAATTAATTCAATTTGAAAAATGACAAGAAAATATGAACAGAAAACTAAGGTGAAATGAAACACAAGGTCTGTAGAATTTTGCACGTACTTGTAACCTTCCACTTCACTCCTGCCTTAAGAGGACACTTCTTTTGTTCAACGAAAATGATCGGCAATATCATATACTAGAGAAAAGTAGTAAGTTCAAACATAATCTTTTTAAAAGGTACCTTTTTTTTCTCCTGTAACTTCTTTAGTTTCACTAGCTTTTTTCCCATTTTTTCCATTAGGAAAGTATTTTTCAAATCCTGTTAAAAAAGGAAAAAAATGCACATCCTCAAGCTAAAATTCATTAGGTTTTTGTTGTTTTTTTTTTTTAAAAGATTTTATTTATTTATTTGACAGAGAGAAACACAGCCAGAGAGGGAACACAAGCAGGGGGAGTGAGAGAGGGAGAAGCAGGCTTCCTGCCAAGCAGGGAGCCTGAGGTGGGGCTCGATCCGCGGTCTCCAAGATCATGACCTGAGCCGAAGGCAGTCGTTTAACCAACTGAGCCACCCAGGAGCCCCAAATTCATTAGGTTTTATGTATGTGTGTTCACATCATTAAAATACTTAAGCTCAAAATATAGCATTTCTTGTGTAGAAGTAATTCAACGTGTAAATAACCAGAGGTGTTAAAGAAAAAATGCCTCACTTGCATGCCAATTTCATTACCTACAGAAAGTGTTATAAATGATGGGGATACATTTTCATCACTGCAATCACAGAGAAGCAGGCAGGAGGTGGTTTACAGGAGAAAGAAGGTAAGAGTCAACGGAAAGCGGCTACGCATCTACTGGTAAACACCTGCTCCTGGCACATTTTTTTAAAAATACTTTATTTATTTGATAGAGAGCAAGACAGCACTAGCAGGAGAAAGGGGCAGAGAGAGAGAGTGAAAAGCAGGCTCCCCAATGAGCAGGTAAACTAAAGCCCAATGCAGGGACCCGACCCCAGGACCCCAGGACCCCAGGACGATGACCGGAGCCTAAAGCAGACACTCAATTGACAGAGCCACCCAGGCACCCCACTCCTTGCACATTTTTAACAAGAATATAGAACATTATGATCACACCTGAGTGTGTTTTTACCTTTTGGAGGTCGAGAACAGAACCTTTGATAAGCAGCAATTACATCTGTCAAAAGAGAATTTCTGCTGGTTGTTGCTTGAGTTGTGGCGTACCGATAAAGCTGCAACATGACATACATATAAAAGCATAAAAGTTACATGAAGACAAAACATTTAAAAGGACTTCTTTTCCTAATATCTCAAAGTGAATGAAATGTTTCTCCCCCAACAGGTGGTTTACACACTAGCATAGGGGATTCCCTCTTTTAAAAGGGAAGACTCCAGTTGCCTGGGAATGTGCCTATTTCAACAAAGGAATCAGGAGACATAAGTTATGATCCAGAAGACAAGGATACTTCAAATCCTGCCAAAGTCAGAGCAGTGGCCCAATTACTCTTCTCCACCAACACATTCACCTTGGCCCTGTTTACTCAATTTGTAGCATTCAAAAGACAAACTGATAGAAAAAAATCTGCTCCTTCATGCTGTCTCATTTGCAGGGTCTATAAAACTGCAAGACTATTTACCTGAAATTACAACAGCACTGCTTGTAAACATAATACTAAATTCATCTTAGTTCCAGGATAAGGAAGTTA
The DNA here is from genome assembly GCA_004023965.1 of Spilogale gracilis. NCBI lineage: Eukaryota > Metazoa > Chordata > Mammalia > Carnivora > Mephitidae > Spilogale > Spilogale gracilis. Next base: position 211,428 of record PITA01000810.1, on the reverse strand, counting down.
TGGTCCACATCACTGATAGCCCTTACACTAGTAACATTTGCTAAAGATACGTTATATATTGTCATCCTGGAGAGAATGCGGGTTATGCAAGTTCCATTATAGAGACATCTCTGCTTTAAATAACACCTGTGGCTATGAAGTTATTTTTTAAATACTGTCTACGTGAATTGAAGTATAACAGAAACAAGCTGAACAAACTCCCTAGTACATGTGTAGGTTCACAATTAAAAGCAAAGTGCATTGAGGGGATACAGCCAAATGTGGCAGTGGAAAAACTTAAAGTAATCCTATCCCCTGGCAAAGTGAAAATTCATCACGCTTTTTGCGGAGAACAAACTTTTAAATACAGATGAGAATGTTTAAGAAGTTCATTCATATTTGTATCCACCAGCACTGCCTCATTTGTGGTCCAACAAGGAGAGAAGGACGACACAAACCACATCTGCCTGGGTGACTACAGTCAAAAAATAAAAAACACCAGTGAGAACGTGGATAAAGTGGAAAAACAGAGCCCCGGGAATTGCTGAGAATGGGAAGCGGTAGACACTCTGAAAAAGTTCAGCATTTTCAAAATGTTAAATGCAGAGTTACCATGTGATCCGGTCAGTCCACTCCTACCCAAGAAAATGGGAAAACATGTTTACACAAAACCTTGTACGTGAATGTTCATAACAGCATTATTCACAAGAGCCAAAAAGCAGAAACAACTCAAATGTCCCTCAAGTTATGATATGTGGTATACTCCAACAATGGAATATTATTCAGCCATAAAAATGAAAAAAGCACTGATACAGACTACCACATGGATAAACCTTGAAAACATGCTAAGTCAAAGAAACAAGACACAAAAGGCCACATTTTGTATGATTTTACCCATATGAAATGTCCAAAACAGGCAAATCCAGAGACCATAGATTGGCAGTGGCCTACGGCTAGAGGACTGATTGCAGAGAAATGGGGAGGGACTCCAATTTGGTTACAAGGCTTCCTTCTGGAGTGATGAAATGTTCTGGAATTAGATAGGAGTATGGCTGTATAACCATGTGAATATACTAAAAACCACTGAATTGTACACTTTAAAATGATTAGTTTTATGGGATGAGAATAAAAAGTCAATAAAAAATAAAGAATTAGCTGAGTTAACTTCAAATTAATATACAGTTCTACACAACAAAATAGGACAGAAGCACTAACACTGATCTTGGTTGACAGCAACGCTGATCGGACAGAATTTGGAGGTTCTGTTGTGTTAGGCCCTCCCTGACCCCTGGGAGCACTTGCCCTAGGAACCACCATTAATAATAAATGAGAGTGTATCGTAAGAGAATAAAGCTTTTCCAATACCAAATCCATTAAGGGTACAGATTAAAATGACCTGTTAGGCAAGGTGGATAAGGCAACAATGAGACACACTGATCCAGGCCACACACTGCTAAATGGTAAGGGTCTGAAGTCAGAACCAATCTCTTCCTCTAAGAAACTCAAAAGTGTAAGGGAGAGTCCTGAGGACAAATCTATTACAGGATGGTGTAACACACACAGCACTACAAAACCTCCGAGTACATGCAACAGAGGTAGCCCAGAGGAGGAAGGGATTACATGTTCAAGAGACCTAAGAATGTCATACGAAAAGTGACATCTAGGCCTGGGATTTGATGAACCTGTTACTACGAGGCAGACGGTGTCAGAACTTTTAATTTTGTTAAAGCTAGAAATCTGAATTTTTTGAATGACAATCTTTAACACATCTCCTATTAGGAACTTCAGTTACACATTGTAATGGGAGAAAACAACTAGTTCCCAGGGATGCCACCATGAGGATCAAATGTACTTATGTATGTAAAAGCACCATTGAAATCATAAGTCATTTATATTTCATTTATGAAATCATAAATCATCATGATACCTAGATCTAAATTACCATTTCCAATTATTTTGAAAGCCACTGGAAAGTAAGGGTTCTTTACATCACCATATAAAGTAAGTCCTTATGTCACTGTAAAGTACAGAATCGGGGATAAGGCATGTACTCCATAAACATTTACTGACCAATAAACCTTCTATTTTTAAATTCTGTTGACCTGGAATACCTCTAGCAATAATCCTGTACCTGCTTTTAACGCCAAAGTTATTTTCTCTAGGAGCACCATCAATGAAACTTTTCCTCTGCTTATCTAATCCGAGCCCATTCAAGGGGAAGATAAATATCAACTCATAAAATTTAAGTTTAGAGCATCTCATATCAGAGGATCAGCTTTTAGGTTTGACAGCATGAGCACTTCTTTAGCTGCTTTTTCATCAGTCCTTATTCCTCTGAGCATAAAACTTGAGAATGGACATCTACCAAAATCTTTTCCCCAGAAAAACTATGAGAATCATACTTCTGTGTCTGACCTTTAACAGCGGCACAAACCTCAATGCAAATCTGTTCTTTCAGACTCCCTTGCAGGTAGCACCTCAACGCCCTAATGCCCCCATAGAGACCTTCTAAGCAACACCAGGGAATGTGTCACAGACCCCCATCAACCAGCTACTGCTATCAGCACAGAGGACCTAAGCATCCAAGACTCACAGGACAATAGTGCCACTCAAAAGAGAAAGGGCATTCAGATAAGATTCCTGACATAACTGCAAACTCACAGGGCAGATCCCTATCTGCTTCTTACGTGTCTGAGTCCAATATTCACTAGGGACGAAAGGAGAGGGCAGGGAAGATGGCAACACGGATGCAATGCAAACATTAGGTCCTAAGGTAAGTAGACGAAGAAAGACATGAAGATACTCCAAGACTGGCAAGATTTCCAAAGAAAATCATGAATGCAGGTACTATTAATACCCCACTTTAAGTGGAGAGGCTGAAGTAATTTCCTCAAGGGCATATGGCTAGGAAGACAGGTTCCTGTGACTGACTCAGGGCCTTAACCACACCATGTTCTTTTGCCCCTTTGGCCCTAAGTAAACCAAGGCAAGGCTGGTCGCTAAAAAACCGGCCGACAGAAAGAGATCATGTGGCTGAAATAGCTGGTGCGGACTACCCACCTATTACATGAGCCTTTCCCTGACAGATTACCGCCGCTGTTCCCGGAGCACATGCTATTACCACTTCAGGAAAACGTACTACCGTGTCCTGCACGTGGGAGCCCTCTATCTGCTCCTTACCAACAACACAGAAATAGCCGCCTACTGAAGACAGGCCTTCTTACACAACAAAAAATACATTCTTTACTCTGCGGTGGTGATATAATGATATGTAAACATAATAATATGATTAATAATCATAGTTAATATGTATTATCTAGTATGTGCCCGACCCAGAATGGCAGCAACAGCCCCATTCAACAGATGGAGAAATGGAGGCTCAGAGAGGTTGAGTAGCTTACCTCCAAAACCTGTGCTTTCATTAAACCACGCTCACGTTGCCAACCCTTCAACACATACACAGCAGCTGCTGCTTTCCAATAACATGAAGGCAGGTGAAAGAAAGGCAACCTATACTGGAAATACCACGGACAAGTTCCTTAACGTTTTTAGGTCTCAGCTGCTCTATCCGTAAAATGGGTTCGTCCCGAATGAAGTCAGAGGACCCTCCCAGATGATCTTTTCGAAGCTCCCTGACGCACAAATATCTGATTCTGTTTTCAAAAATCCAATTCTATACTCAGGGTTTGATACGCACAGCGTTCTTGCGGGAACCACGGGATAAACGATCTGAAACGCTGGGCGTCCCGGCTTGGAACACGCAGAGCACGCGGCCTCATTCACGCCAGGAACCCGAGGCCGGACGCCCGGCCAGGCGCGAGCGCGCCCAGGGGCCCGTGACCTTGACGCCCTGCTCTCCGGGCCGGAAGCAGGCCCCAGGGTCGGGCCGGGGGCAGAGGGCGCTAGGCCCCCGGGACTCACCGTCCGGAGGCAGGACCGCTCGGTGGGGCCCATGCGGCCGCCAGGCACGAGCAGTGGGGGCAGGCCGCGGGGCCAGCAGCCTCCCCGGCCCCACAGCCGCAGGCAGCGGTGCGCCATGGCCGCCGGCGCCGCCTGCTCGGGCCGGGGGCGCTGCGCAGGCGCGACCTGCGGCCCGACCGGCGGCGACGGAGGGGCTCGGGCCGCGGGAGACCGCTCGTAGCAGGGTCAGCGAAACGCGCTCCGGTTTCCCGGCTCACAGCCGAGCCCACGCTATCGACGCGCGTCTTCTCCCGGCCCCACCCCTCCCGGCGTGCTGACGTCAGCCGTAGAGCGGGCGCTTGGGTTGAACGCCGCTCCTGCGGCTCCGGAGCGTCCCGGTTCCAAGAGAAGTACGGTGGAAGGAGGAGGAGCGTGGAAGGCCAGAGACCGCAGTGGGCGAGGCGGAGGGCGGGCGTGGAGGTGGGCCTAGGGGGAGGAGCGTAGGCTGGTGGGCGGGGCAGGGGAGGAGCGCTGGGGGCGGAGCTGTAGACGAGGCCCTAGGGAAAGAGGGCGGGCGGATGTAGGGGATAGATAGAGGGGATGGATACGGGGCCGGCAAAGAAAGGCTGCTGGGGCCCAAGACAAATGGATCTTACCCTGTTTAGGCGCGAGGCCGTTTTTGACATTTTAGGCATTCGCACTCGGTGTGTCATTCGTGAAATATTTTATTGAGCACCTAATCAGTTGCGGCATCGTCCAAGTGTCCAAAGATGCTAACACACGTCCCCAACCCTAGGAGAGCAATGCAAACAATCACAAATCAGTGAGCTAAATACAATAATAAAAGTGTTGAGACTGTGACATCTGGCTTGGGCCCATCGGGAACCGATTCAAAGAGAAGTGATTCTCAAGTGAATTCAATGGAACTGCACCCTGTTTGGCACTCCGTGACTATGAAGTAGAGAGAGGACTTTGGAGCCAAGTTTTACATGTTGCTCTGCTCTCTATTAGCTCTGCCAGGGGTACGTATGATAAAAATCGTAGCTGATGTTATGGATGGGGAGGAAAAGGAAAGGCAGGAGATGAGGCTGAGGAGTAGTACAAAGCTGGCATCAGAAATGTATTCACGTATGCACATATACAGACAGGAAAAATCTGGAAGAACAGACACTGAAATGGTAATGAAATTTCTTACCTGTCACAGTGGCAAAATCTAAAATACTGACAACTCGTTCTACCAGCAGGCATTCTCGGAAATAACTGGTGGGCACACAGAATGATGACAGAGTGTAGAAGGGAATTTGGCAATGTCTGCCTAAATGTCAAATGCACCTGTTCCTTAACCTGAATATTCCATTTATGGAAATTAACTCTAAAGATGAGCTTACACGCATATAAAATGCTGTGAGCACAAGGTTAATAATTACAGCATGGTTTGTAGTCACAATTATTGGAAATAACTTGAATATTCATCTATGGGGGACTGTTTAAAACAATGGTAAATTTATACCATTATTTAAAAAATTTATTGAATATTATTAACTTACAATATCCTATTAGTTTCAGGTGTACATGATAGTGAATTGATATTTTTATACATTATGAAATGATCCCAACTAATCTCATTACCATCTATCACCATACAAAATTACTACAATATTACTGACTACATGCTCTATGTGGTACATTACATTTCCATGACTTATTTATTTCATAACTAGAAGTTTGTAGCTCTTGATCCCCTTCACCCACCCCTCGACTCTTCCCTCTCCGATAAGCAATGGTTTGCTTCCTGTACCTATGAGTCCCTGTCTGTTTTGTTTTGTTTTCTTTTTTGATTCCACATATAAGTGAATCTCTGTCTGCCTTATTTTACTTGGCATAATCGCCTCTAAGTCCATCCAAGTTGTTGCAAATGGTGAAATTTCATTCTTATAGCTGAGTAATATTCCATTATATATATATGTATATATCTCACATCTTTATCCATTCGTCTATCGATGGACACTTAAATTGCTTCTATATCTCAGCTATTATAAATAATGCTGCAATGAACATATGGGTGCATATATCTATTCTGATTGGTGTTTTGTTTTGTTTCAATAATACCTAGAAGTGGAATTGCTGGATTATATGGCTTTCCCATTTTATTTTTTTAATTATTATTATTTTTTAAAAGATTTTACTTATTTGACAGAGGGAAACACAGCCAGAGAGGGAACACAAGCAGGGGGAGTGAGAGAGGGAGAAGCAGGCTTCCCACTGAGCAGGGAGCCTGATGTGGGGCTCAATCCCAGGTCTCCGGGATCATGACCTGAGCCGAAGGCACTCGCTTAACCAACTGAGCCACCCAGGTGCCCCCTTTATTTTTTTTTAAAGATTTTATTTATTCATTTGTCAGAGAGAGAGAGTATGCACAGGCAGGGGTAGTGGCAGACCGAGGCAGAACAAGGCAGAAGGAGAAGCAGGCTCCACACTGAGCAAGAAGCCTGATGTGGGTCTCAATCCCAGGACCCCAAGATCAGGACCTGAGCCAAAGGCAGACACTTAGCTGACTGAGCCACCCAGGCATCCTGAACAGTCATGTTTTCACTTTCATTTGTTTCCATGTGATTTTTAATTTCTTCTTTGATTTCCTGGTTAACCTATTTATTCTTTAGTAAGATGGGTTTTTTTAAAGATTTTATTTATTTATTTGACAGAGAAAGAGCACAAAAATGGGGAGCAGCAGGCAGAGAAAGAGGGAGAAGCAGGCTCCCCGCTGAACAGGGAGCCTAATGTGGGACTCCATCCCAGGACTCTGGAATCGTGACTTGAGCCAAAGGCAGATGCTTGACCAACTGAGCCACACAGGCGCCCCTAGTAGGGCTCTTTGTGTTCTTTAACTGCATATATTTGAAGTCTTTCCAATTTTTTTCTTGTGGTTGACTTCAAATTTCATAGTGTTGTGGTCTGAAAACATGCATGGTATGATTTCGACCTTTTTGTGCTTGTTGAGGGCAGACTTTTAACCCAGTATGTAATCTGTTCTGGAGAATGTTCCATGTGCACTTGAAAAGAGTGTATTCTGCTGCTTTAAGATGAAATATTCTAAATATATCTATTAAGTGTGTCATTCAAACACATTGTTTCCTTGCTTTCTGCTTAGGTGATCTGTCCATTGCTGTAACTGGGGGTGTTAAAATTCCCTACTATTATTGCATTATTATAAATTAATTTCTTTATGTTTATTATGAATTGATTTCTGTATTTGGGTGGTTCCAAGTTGGGGACATAAATATTTACAATTGTTAGCTCTTCTTGATGGATAGACCCCTTAATTATGATATAATGCCCTTCTTCATCTCTCATTATAGTCCTTGTTTTAAAAATCTGGTTTGTCTGATATAAGTATGGCTACCCTGGCTTTCTTTCGATGCCCATTAGCATGCTAGAGCATTCTCCGTCCTCTCACTTTAAACCTGCAGGTGTCTTTAGGTCTAAAGGGAGTCTCTTGTAAGCAGCATGGAGATGGGTCTTGGTGTTTTGTTTTGTTTTTAAATTCATTCTGATACCTTATATCTTTTGATTGGGACATTTAGCCCATTTATATTTGGAGTAATTATTTATAGATAAAAATATAGGGCCATTGAATGGCCTATGAAGTCGCTGTTTCTGGAAAGTTTCTGTGTTCCTTTCTAGACTTTGTTGATTTGGGTCTTTTTTTCTCTACTCAGAGAATTTCCCCTTAAGATTTCTTGCTGGGTTGATTTATGGTTTAGTGGTCACAGACTTCTTTAGTTTTTGTTTGTCTGGAAAACTCTTTATCTCTCCTATTCTGAATGACAGCCTCACTGGATAAAAACTTCTTGCTGCATTTTTTTCCCATTGAGCATACTGAATATTTCCTGCCATTTTCATCTAGCCTGCTTGTAATGCCCCCGATTTCGAATCTGAGAGACCACCAAGGAGCCGGTACCGATGCAAACGCATGAGGGTTTATTTGCACGCTCGAGCTTGGGCCCAAGTACACCCGACACAGCGGAGCAGGGACTCGGACCCCGAGGTTAAGAGGTGTAACAGTTTTATAGGGGATAGTGGCCAATGAGATTGCAGCACACACAGAAAGTTACATAGTCATGTCGGTCCGCACACAGGTGGCCAGTTGAATTACAATTTACCCTATAGTGTCTGTTTGACTAGCCTATCACTCTGGCGGGGTTTACTTGTTTACTTTCATTCCTATGGGGGGGGGGGTGGTAGCACAAGATAGAGTTAGTCTTGTTCTGCTTGTCCAGGGGTAAGGGATGTTTGTTAAATTCCTTGGGTCCCACATGCTATGTTTTTGTAGACAGATCTGCTATGAATCTGATCTGTTCTCCCCTTGTAGGTTAAGGACTTTTTCCCTTGCTGATTTCAGGATTCTTTCCTTGTCTGTATTTTGTAAATTTGACTCTGACATGTCTTGGCAAGTGTTGGCTTTTGTTGAATTAAATGGAACTCTCTGTGCTTCTTGGATTTTGATGTCGCTGTCCTTCCCCAGATAAGGGAAGTTTTCAGCTCTAATCTGTTCAAAAAAACCTGCCCCTTTTTGCTCTCTTCATCTTTTGGGACTCCAGTGATATTAATGTTATTCTGTTTTAATAAGTTGTTGAGTTCCCTAAGTCTACCCCCTTGGCCCATTACCTTTCCATCCCTCTTCTTTACAGCTTTATTATTTTCCATAATTTTGTTTTTTATATCCCTGATTTGCCCTTCTGCTTTATCTGCCCTCATTTTTATGGCCTCAGTTTGGGATTACATCTCAGTTTATAGCATTTTTAATTTTGGTCTCACTAGATTTTAGTTCTTTATCTCTGCAATAACAGATTCTCTAGTGTCTTCTATGGTTTTTTTTTAAGTTTAGCTAGTATCCTTATAATTGTTGTTTTATATTCTAGTTCAGACATCTTACTTATATTTGTATCAGTTAAATTCCTGGCCATCAGTTTTACTTCCTGTTCTTTCTTTTGCGGTGAATTTCTCCATCTCATCTTTTTGTCCAGTAAAGAAAAGAAAAAAGGAAGGGGGAAAAAAAGCCCATAAAACAAAGAAAACAAAACAAAACTAAAACAAACGAACAAAAAAACTAGCTTCTAGATGTGTTCTGGACTGCTTGTTAAAAGAATATAGATCCCAAAATTTAAAAGAAAGGAGAGAAAGAAAGAAGAACAAAAAAGAAAAAGAAAAAGAAAGAAAAAAATCTGAAAATAAACAAAAAATATATGCAAAGTATGTATATAGGAGCACCTGGGTGGCTTAGTTGGCTAAACATCTGCTTTGGCTCAGGTCATAATCCTAGGGTCCTGGGATCTACCTGCATTGGGCTCCCTGCTGAACAGGAAGTCTGCTTCTCCCTCTGCCTCTGCTGTGCCCCCTGCTTGTGTTTCCTCTCTCTCTGTCAAATAAATAAATAAAATCTTTTTTTAAAAAGTATGTATATAAAATTAAAAATTTTAAAAAATAATAAAAATTAAAAAGGGAATTAAAAAATAAGAAAATATATGAAAAAATTAATAATAATAGAGAAAGAATAAAAGTAAAAAGGAAGCTAGATCCAATTTTGCCTAAACCTGAAGCTTTACAGCACTCTATGATCAGTAGACTTGGTGCAGGCAAGTTGTTACTGCTTTGGGGAAGGGGCCCGCTGTGCTGATTCTCAGGCTGACTTATTTCAGTGGAAATGTACCTCCAGTGCAGGGCGGGCGGTGGGGGGAGGGGGTTTGGGCCTTAATGTAAGCAACTGTGGCCTCCACCAGGTAATGCTGTTTCACTCCCTGAAGGCTTTCAGCACTGGTGAGCAGGATGAACAGGGCAGTGACACACTCTCCAGCCTGGCACTGGAACTTCATAGCCTCTAATCTTCAGTGAGCTCTCACAGCAGAACAATCACACCACTTGTGTCTCCACTTTTCATCTGAACCCTGTGTTCACCCCGCCTGCGTCCAAGCTTTTTTGTCTCAAGCATACTTCAAAACTCCAAATTTTAGGGATACCTGCAGCATGGACCCATGCTGTTCCTCCAGGGGAGGGTCTGGCCACACTTCTGTGATTTGCTGGCCAGTCCCAGGAAAGCAGTTGTGTGACTGTGCAGCAGTTGGAAGTTTATGGAAAAATAGAACAGAAAGCTGGCATGCAGACCCACTGCTTTCAGCCAGCTTCCCCGTGACTATGCCTGGGAACAACACAGCAGGTTGGCATCACCCATGTTCTCACCACCCCGGTAATCCTCAGACCACGCTATGGCTCCTGGGATTCTACCCTGCTTTGCCACCTGAGCACCTTTAAGCCTAGCACATCCCCAATGACAGTGGATTTCTAAAAGTTCAGATTTTGTGCTTTACTGCTTATAATACTTTGTGGTAACCTCCATAAGTAAGCTCCCTCCCCACCACCGTATCCATAGCTCTGTCTCCTCCAAGTCAATGCTCCACACCTCCTACCTTCCAAAAGGTGGTCACTTTTCTACTGGTAGACTTGTAGTTTTTGTTCTCTCAGACCTCCAATTGGTATCTTGGGTGTTCAGAATGATTTGATAACTATCTAGCTGGGTTTGAGGGATGAGATGAGCTTAGAATCCCCCAAGTCCTCTGCCATCTTAACTCCTCCTCAGACAGAGACTTTAAACCAACTGCCATATATATACATGCACTCAAAGAGTTAAAGGAAAGCATGTACTAAGAATTGAAAAAAATCAGGAAAACAATGTATGAACAAATATGGTATATCAGTAAAGAGACAAATTATAAAAAAGGAACCATATAGAAATAGTGGAGTTAAAAACTACAATAATTGAAATGAAATTTTCACTAAGGCAGTTCAACATCACATTTGAGTGGAACAAAGAATCTGTGAACTTGAAGGTAGGACAACTGAAATTCTGAAAGTTGAGAAACCCATGGGGGAAAATATGGAGAAAAATGAATAGAGTCTACTGGACCTATGGGACACCATAAGTGGATAAAATGCATTATGGGAGTTAGAGAAGGAGAAAAGAGAAAGGGACAGAAAGAATATTTGAAAAAAAATAAGAGCCCAAAACTTCCAAATGTGGTGAAAGTCATGAGTCTACAAATCCAAGAAGTTCAACAAATTCCAAGTAGACTCTAAGAGACCCACACTGAGATGGATTATAATCAAACAACTTCAGCCAAAGATAAAGAGATAATCTTTTTTTAAAAATTTTATTTATTTATTTGACACAGAGAGAGATCACAAGTAGGCAGAGAGGCAGGCAGAGAGAGGAGGAAGCAGGCTCCCTGCTGAGCAGAGAGCCCGATGCAGACCTCCATCCCAGGACCCTGAGAGCATGACCTGAGCCAAAGGCAGAACCTTAACCCTCTGAGCCACCCAGGTGCTGACAATGAGATAATCTTGAAAGCAACAAGGAGAGCAACTTATTACATACAAGAGCTCATCAATAAGATAAACAGCCAATTTCTTATCAGAAACAAGGGAAACTAGAAGGCAGGGGAACGATATATTTGAAGTACTGAAAGAAAAAAGAAGATGTCAACTAAGAACTCTATATCTAATAAAACTGTCCTTCAGAAATGTAGGAGAAGTTAAATCATTCCAGAAAAACAAAAGCTGTGTGAGTTCATTTCCACCAGACCTACTCTACAAAAAATGCTAAAAGAAATCTTTCAGATTAAAATGGAAGGACAGCAAACAGGAGCTCAAACTATACAGAGAAATGAAGATCGCTGATATACATAAATAAATAGATAAATGTAAAGGCGAGTTATCATTGTATTTTTTATTTTGAACTTCATTTTTTATTTCCTTGTGACTTAAAAGACAAGTACATAAAACTATAGATTTGGGTTCTTGGGTACACATTAAAGAAAGATACAATTTTTGATAACAACAGCATAAAGAGGAGGAGGATGGAGCTGTAGAGCAGGAGTGATTTTTGTTTTTTGTTTTGAAGATTTACTTACTTATTTTAGAGAGCGAGAGAGTACAAACAGGGGAGCCTGATGCAGGGCTTAATCCCAGGACTCTGAGATCATGACCTGAGCCAAAGCCAAGTGTTGGCTGCTTAACTGACCTAGCCCCCCAGGTGCCCCAAGCAGCAGTTTTTGTATGCTAATGAAAACATAATGGGTGGGTGGCTTGGTTGGTTAAGCATCTGTCTTCAGCTCAGGTCATGATCCCAGCGTCCTGGGATGGAGTCCAACATCTGGCTCCCTGCTTAGTGGGAAACCTGCTTCTCCCCACCCGCTGCTCATTCTCTGTCTCTGTCTCTCTCTCTCTCTCTGTCAAATAAGTAAATAAAATCTTTTTAAAAAATTTAAAAAGGGGTGCCTGGGTGCTCAGTTGTTAAGCATCTCCTTCGGCCTAGGGTCCTGGGATTGAGCCCTGCATTGGGCTCCCTGCTCAGTGGGAAGCCTGTTTCTCCCTCTACCACTCTGCCTGCTTGTGTTCCCTCTCTCATTATCTCTCTCTCTCTGTCACATAAATAAAAATCTTTTTAAAAAATTTAAAAAAGAAAATACAACATGTAGTGAAGACATTGCTCACAGATCATTTTGTAGCTGTAAATACCTATATTTTAAAAAGAAAGACATCAAATCAATAACTTACCTTTTACCTCAAGGAACTAGAAAAGGAAAGTTGAACCAAACCCAAGACTAGAAGAATGATAGAGTAGGACAGTGATAAATAAAATATAGACTAGAAAAACAGTAAAGAAAATCAATGAAACCAAGAGCTGGTTCTTCAAAAAGATCAAGAAAATCGATGAATCTTTAGTTAAAGTGACAAAAAGGAGAGGAGACACAAATATGTAAAATCAGAAATGAAAGTGACACATAAAAAGGATATAATAGAATGAGCAATTGCATGCTGCTAACTAGATAACTTGGGAAAAATATCAAGAAACACCAAATTACCAAAACTGATTCACGAAGAAATAGAAAATTTGAATAAACCTTTGCAAGTTAAGAGATTGAACCAGAACTCAAAAACCTTGCAACGATAGGACCAGATGGTTTTGCTGGTGAATTCCACAAAACATTTAAAGAATTAACCCTAATGCTTTTCAAACTCTTGCAAAAATATAAGAGGAGGGAACACTTTCTAACTCATCCTGTGAGGCCAGCATTACCCTGATACCAAAGATAGACAGACTTCAGAAGAAAAGAAAATCACAGACCGATATCCCTTATGAATGTTCATGTGAAACCCTTCAACAAAATACTAGCCAACCAAAGCCAGCAACATATCTGAAGGATTATACTTCCTTACAACGTGGTATTTATCTCAGAATGGGTTAGTGCAACATAAGAAAATCAATTGATATAATACCTCACATTAAAGGAATGATAAAAATGATCATTCCTATTGATACAGAAAAGGTATTTGACAAAATCCAGTACCACTTTCACCACCGCTATTCAACATTTTCCTGAAGTTCTAGCCAGATCAATTAGACAAGAAGAAATAGTTGCATTCATATAGGAAAGGAAGAAGTAAAACTATCTGGATTCACAGGTGACATGTTCTATTTTTAGAAAATAATGAACAATCCATGATCAGTGTGCTTCCCAGAAGTTGACTCTCCACTGTAGAGAACAAACTGATGGTTACCAGGGGAGAGGTGGGTGCGGTCCTGGGGGAAATAGGTGATGGGGATTAAAGAGGGCACTTGTGATCAGCACAGGGTGTTGTATTGATGTGCTGAATCACTGTAGGGCACACCTGAAGCTAATATTACACTACACGTTAACGAACTAGAATTTCAGCTAAAAAGGCACAAAAAGAAAAAAATTTCTACATGCTTGCAATGAACAATCCAAAAAAGGAAATTGGGAAAGCAATTCCATTTAAATATCATCCAAAAGAATAAAATACATAGGAAGAGATTTTACCAAGGAGGAGACTAGCACAATGAAAGCTAAAAAGCATTACTGAAAGAAAATCCCCCCAAATGGAAGGATATCCCATGTTGATGGAATGGAAGATAATTAAAAAATAAATAAGATAAAAAACTTTAAAACTATTTGATTTGAGAGAGAGAGCATGCACTAGAGAGAGCACGAGCGGGGGAGGGGTAGAGAGAGAGGGAGAAGGAGACTCCTCGCTGAAGAGCGAGCCCGATGCGGGACTCAATCCCAGGACCCTGGGATCACGACCTGAGCCGAAGGCGGATATTTAACCGTCTGAGCCACCCAGGTGTCCGATTTAATATTGTTTAAGTGGCAATCCTGCCCAAAGCAATAAACAGATTCACTGCAATTCCCATCACACTTCTAGGTTTTGTTTTTTTTTTTCAAAGTTGGGAAGACCAATCCTCAACATTCACATGGAACTGCAAGAGGCTGCAAATAGCCAAAACAACCTTGAAAAAGAACAACATTGTTGGATGCACACTTCCTCACTACACAACTTATAATAATCAGAACTATTCAGTACTGGCATAAGGAGCGACACGTGAGATAGAACTGAGAATCTAGAAATGAACGTATCCATCTGTGGCCAACTGATTTTGGCAAAGGTGCCAAGTCCGTACAATTAAAGAAAGAATAATCTCTTCAACAATGGTGCCGGGACAACTGGGTATCCACAGGCAAAAGAATGAGTTGGAACCCTACCTGACGCCATCTACAAAAATTAACTCAAATGGATCACTGGCCTAGAGACAACAAGTAGAACTTTGAGAAGAAAACATAGAAGTAGATCTGTATTACCTTTGGCTTGGAATGGATTCTTAATTATGAGACCAAAAGCACAAGCAGCAACAAAATAAGGGGAACTTTATCAACATTAAGAACTTTTGTCTATCAAAGGTCATTAACAGGAAAGTGAAAGTATAGTCTACAGAATAGGAGAGAAGATACTTGTAAATCATATATCTGAAGAGGGCTTAATATCCAGAATATAGAGGTAACTCTTACAACTCGGTAGCAAAAGCACAAATAACCCAATATAAAAATGGGCAAAGGATTTGAATTGATACTCCTCGAAACAAGAAACGCCAAATGGCCAATAAGCACCCGAGAAGATGGTCAACATCATCAGTCATTGGGAAAATGTAAATTAAAACCACAATTAAATACTACTTCACTCCTACTAGAATGGCTATAATAATTTAAACAAAAAAGTGAGACTGTGGAGAAATCAGAACCCTCATATATTGCTACTACATTCCTACGTACAGGAAAGTAAAATGGTGCCTTTGTTGTGGATAAGTTTGGTATTTGCTCAAAAAGCTAAACATAGAAATACCAGACAACCCAGCAGTTCCCTTTGTAGGTATATACCCAACAGAACTGAAACAAGGATTCAAACATATTTATATAACAATGTTCATTGCAACATTATCACAGTAGCCCCAAAGTGGAAATAATCCAAGTGTTGTGGATAAACAACACGTGGTAATATGCAGATGATGGAATCCTATTCAGCCGTAAAAGGTAACAAAATTCTGATATATGCCTCTGCCTCCACAAGGATAAACTTTGGAAACGTCATGCTAAGTGAAAGAGATACGGTATGAACCAATTATATGGACTGTTCAGAATGGGCAAATCTATAAAAACAGAAATAGATTAGTGGTTACCTAAGCCTGATGAGGGGAGGGAGAGAGATTGGGGGGCAATAGCTCAAAGGTATGTGTTTCTTTTTGGGGTGACAAGAATGTCCTAAGATAGGTTGTGAGAGTTGCGCTACTACCCTGCAAATGAATGGAAACCGTTGATTTATACACTTTAAATGGGAGAATTATAGGTTATGTGAATTATATCTCATTAAAGCTTTTTAATAGGCAAAAGATTTAAATAGACATGCTTCGAAAGAAGACAGACAGATAGCCAACAAGCACAGTAAAAAAGGCTCGACATCATTAGCCATTGGGGAAAGTCAAGTCAGAGCCACGGTGAGATTTCGATTCACGTTATAGGATGGCTGCAATAAAAAGAGACAGTGGGTGTGGATGAGCCAGTGGAGGAGTCAGAGCCCTCATCCTGGTGACGTAGTAAAAGGGTTCATTTGCTCTGGAAACTGACTGGCAGTTCGTTCCTCAAAAGGTCAAACATACAATTACCGTATAACCCAGTATGTCCACGCTTAGGGGTAAACCCAAGAGAAATGGAAACACATGTCCACCCAGAAAGTTATACATATTGGTTCATAGTAGCTTTATCTATAATAGACAAAAGTGAGCACGACGAGATGTCCCTCAGCTGATGAATGGATAGACAGCATACGGCATACCCTCACAATGGATTACTACTCAGCCATAAAAAGGAATATGATACTGACACATGGACGAGTTTTGAAAACATTACGTTTGGTGAAAAAAGCCAGTTCCAAAAGACCACAGATTTATGGATCCATTTAGAGGGAATGTCCAAAATGGGCAAACCCATAGAGATCTAAAGGTAGATCGATGACCGCTGGGGGGCTAGGGGCTGGTTGATAGAATAACCTCCAAGAAATTAATAACTGTGCTTACTTATAGGTGGCGGCATGGCCTGAATATTCTGAGATGTTTTAGTGTTCTTTTTCATACTGTTGCTTGTTTTTGAACCATAAAGTTTCCAAATAACATATAATAAAACTTAAGAACATGAAAGGAGGTTATATTTCTCAGTGCTGAGGTTACAAGTAATTTTTTTAAAAATAATTAATGCTTATTTCTATTTTCCACGTATCCTATAATAAATGCACATTCGTTTTATAATCAAGAACAAATAAAACTTGTAAATACAAAAAGTTCAGAATAATATTTTTTCCATCACTATATAAAGTCACAAAATGGAACGTAAAAGTCTCTGAATCTCTTATTCTTGCTGCTTAAAGCTAATTCTCTAAAAGCTCTTTTTCTGTATGCATTTGTCTGTGTATCTTATATGTATTTACAAGCATATAAAACGTATTTTTACATGAATAAAATCATACTTTATGCATCTTGATTTTTAACATATATTTCTGTATGTTAGTAACATACAGTTCCACCTAATTCTTGGATCAGCTCCATTGTATTCTATGGTAAATGTGTAACTATGGTTCTACATGGTTTAATGGTTAAACAAATGGTTAAAACCAAGGGTTGTTTCAACTCTTCTCAATTAATTTGTACTTCAGATATTACAATGAACATTCTTATTGATGTATCTATACCCATATCCATATCTATATACCTATATGTCAGTATCTATTCAGTCGATGATTTCCTAGCAGAGAGATTGCCTGGTAAATACTTAAAAAAAAAAAAAAAAATCATTTACAAGTGTTGTGTGACCAGGACCTGGAGGCAGTTCACGCAGAGCGGTCCTCATATTTTCCCACTAGGTGGCAGGAGAGGGTTATCAATCTCTGAGAGCTACGTGCATTGTGCATTTCAAAAACTTGTAAAGCAACCTAGAGACATAATATTAGCATCTTCTAGACGATAATGAATAAAAGAAGGAATCATGACATCAACTCAAGTTATAACAGTGCAAGTTTCATGAATGATAACAGCAGCATATTTAGAATCTTCCTAATCACCACTTTACTTGATAATGATGAAATATTTTTATTGTTGTTGTTTTTCTTTTTTAAAGTAGGCTCCATGCCCAGAGTGGGGCTTGAGGGGCGCCTGGGTGGCTCAGTCGTTAAGCATTTGCCTCCAGCTCATGATCCCAGGGTCCTGGGATGGAGCCCCATTAGGGCTCTGGGCTCAGCGGGAAGCCTGCTTCTCCCTCTCCCGTTCCCCCTGCTTGTGTTCTCTTTCTCGCTGTGTCTCCCTCTGTCAAATAAATAAATAAAATCTTAAAAAAAAAAAAAAGTGGGGCTTCAACTCACAACCCTGAGATCAAGAGTCACATGTTCCACTGCGAAGCCAGCCAGGTGCCCTAATAATGACCAACTCACACTATAATGTATGCAAATTTAAAGTTCCTAGATTTTTCCCAGTCATGTCTTCTTGTGAGAAAACTGATGACTGCTTGGACACTGCCCTCTTAGTCAGAAGCCATCTTTTGCGATGCGAGCAGGCATAATGGGAAGGGGGTCTGCAAGCTAGGAAGGAAATGGTATCTTCTGTTTCTAGTGGAAAACTGTGTGTAAGCTGTGTGGGCTAAAGTGCCCAGGAGCAGAAAAAAAAGGAGCAAAATTTAAGCTATATATTGGAGGGACTTACTTCGGAAATTGTATGTAAGGTTTGAGAAGAGAAATTAATTATATAATAGAAACGTATACCATAGAAGGTAAAAGGTCATGGAGATACATCTATTTTAGTAATGTGCTAGAATATTTCGACTGTGGTGAGGCTTGGGATTGCTCTGAATTTCAAGAACATGTCTTTGGATTCCAGTAATATTTTTTTAAAGCTTTTATTTATTTATTTGACAGAGAGAGAGAGAGAGAGACAGGCAGAACAGGAACACAAGCAGGGGGAGTGGGAGAAGGGGAAGCAGGCTTCCGCTTGAGCAAGGAGCCGGATGTGGGGCTCGATTCCAGGACCCTGGGACCATGACCTGAGCCGAAGGCAGAAGCCTAGTGACTGAGACACCCAGGCACGCTGGATTCCAGTAATATTCTATATGCAGGATCTTAGAAGATCTAGATGCTCCTAGCCCTCCGCCATCTTGCTCGACAGCATGGCAATATGACATCTCTGTAAATCCGGTCTTTACTGTCGCTGTATTTGAGGATCCATTAAACATCCAAGCCTAATGAGCAGCGGGTGATAGATGGAACCCTTAAACCACTCACTATATCGTACTCCTAAAACTAATGTAACATGGTGTGTTAACTAACTGGATTTAAAGCACAAACTTACAAAATCTCACAGCCTAGGTTTTGCTATAATTCTGGGATAAGGAAGCCCTATCCATGGCAAATGGGAGACAAACAGCTCCAGAAGCTCTTCAAAACTTCCTACCTACTGGGAGATTGATTTTCTCTCCACATTAAAAAACTGTGCTGCCACAGGAGTTTCCAAACTTACTTATTTTTAGCATCGGACTCTTGTAAAAATGAAATTTTGACACAAGATGTCAATATATAGAATCCAAACTGATGAAACGGAAAATAGGACTATCAGTTGAAAGTCTCTCAAAAAGGGGCCATAGGGCTTTCTGGAACACTGGAACGCATGGCTCTGCCAGTGGTTCCTGAAGGTGGACCCTCCCCCACCTCCCCCTTTCCCCCCTCCTAC
>PITA01000810.1:131799-192280 GCA_004023965.1 Spilogale gracilis | reverse complement strand
GGGGAGCCTTATGCTTGCCTGGGATGCTCACCAAAACATACCTGTTTCTGGGTATCCTCCCAGAGATGCCAATTTAAAAGGTAAGAAGTGGAGCCCCGAAATCTGCCTCCTTAATAAGCATCAATCCAGTGGGAGAGGCAGAAACACAAACAAGGAGAGTCATCATAGAACAGCGCGCTGAGAGTCATGGCAGAGGCACGCAGGGGCAGTCCCGGGAGGGCCCGGGGGAGGGGGTCAAACACAGACTGATGACACAGAGTGATGACTGGGCACGAGGATGGCACCATTTCTGAGTGGCTGGCTGAGTGGCCGTTAGCCCAGCTAAGGGCCATTAGAGTACTCCAGACGAGAGGTGGTGAGGGGCTGGGCTGGGTCAGCGGTAGTAGGTGGGAATCCGGTGCCAACAATGAGAATGGCGGACACTTGTTACTGCCCCCCAGTCACTGTGCTAAGGGGCTTGCCCTATAGTTCCGTTTAATTCTCACAGATCCTACAAGGGAGCTACTGCTAGTATACCCATTTCATAGATCATGACATGGACGCGTGAGAAAGTCACACAATTTGCAGAAATGTAGCCAGGACGGGCATCCGGTTTGTTCATCTGCAAGCCTGTGTCTTCAGCTACAACTATTAAATCACACTGGCTCTTAAACCACATGGAAGAATGAAGGGATTAAAACAAACTATAAGAGGTCAATTCTAAAGGACTTGATTGGTTGGAGGTAGGGGGTAAGGGATTACTCTAGCTTGGGGCCCCCGGGTGATACCATGACTCTGGACAATGAATTCTGGAAGGGAGTTACGGTTGGAAGATGCTTGGGCCATGATGGGTTGGAACTGCAGACCCAGGAAATATCCCCGGGGTAACCGGATGGATGAGTGTGAGGCTTGGGGTTGAAATGAGAGCGAGATACAGGTTTGGGAGTTAGTAGAAACCATGAAACTCGGTGAGTTCACTCAGGGAGAAGGTGTAGAGTGAGAAGAATAGAATCTGAGGAGGAATTTGAGATTCTAATGAGATGTCACTGGAACCAAGGCAGCAGAGTTTCAGGAAGACACCACTAAGTAGTACAAGTGCACGAGAGAGGTCTAGGATTGGGGTTGACCAACCGCCACTGGACTGGAAAATGTGATGGCTTCTGGTGCCCGGGACGAGAAGAGTCCTGGGAGCTCGTCACAGCACGTGGATTAGAATAAGCAAGAACAAAGCAGGAAGAGCAAACGTAGACTCTTAAAGACCGAGATGAGAAGTGGGGAGAACAATTTGATACCACTTACAGGAGAGTGTAGTAGCCAGGAGATACATCAAGTGCTTTACCCACTCGGTCTTGTCATTTACCGCCATAAACTTCTAGGATGGCAGGCGTCCTTCATCCTTTCCCTCGTTGCTTTAGTAAGCACACAAGTGACCTGGCTTTCAAGCCCTCCGCCAAAAAAAATTGTGGAAGAGGCATTTCAGCCAGAGATAAAGGTGAGGGATGACTTTGGCCCCCAAGTGCTCCATTCCTTGGGAATCTCTTCATTCCCACAGCTGACGTGACAGCAAGCAATTCAGATTTGCGTTGTTGTGTAAGCTGCAGCCAACAGCTGAATCTGTCTTCCCATCTTTGCCTAATGATCACTGGGGAGACAACGGGTGTTTGGGTTAACCAACTAACACACAGTGAGTCACTCTTCTCACTGGCACCTTTCCAGTTCTACAGAACTCATAAAACTAAAACAACAACGAAGAGCCGTTGGGTGGCATTGGACCAGACCCATGTGTCATGGCCGGCACCTGCCGGGGTCTATCCCGACTGCCTCACAGAGCGCGCGGGGTCTGCCCAGCACCCCCCTAAGCTAGCCTCCTTCTCTGCTCCAATATTCCTGTGGAATAAAACATTGTTTCATTTCACATTTATTTCTTTATTTTCAAAGATTTTATTTATTTGAGAGAGAGAGAGAGAGCACAAGCTGGATGAGGTGGGGGAGAGGCAGAGGGAGAGGGAGAAGCAGACTCCCTGCTGAGCAGGGAGCCCCATACGGTACTCGATCCCAGGACCCGGAGATCATGACCTGATCTGAAGGCAGACACTTAACCGACTGAGCCACCCAGTCGCCTCTCATTTCACATTTAATTAAAAATAACAAATGTTTGCTTATTTAAGGGGAGGGTGATTGAGAATTGCTCCTCTGCTTCCTGTAGACCCCAAGCAAGGAAAAATCAACCCACCTGGTTTGTTTGGGGAGAGCAGAGATACAGGTAAGTGAAAGAACTCAGGTCCTGGGCTCCTCTAAGGACCCATAGACAGGGGCAGAGTCAAGGGATAGATTTGGAGGGTTTTGTGGGAGCAGGGTGGTTAAAGTTAAAAGTTGTTTGTATTTATAATCCAGGGGGGATGTGGAGTAAAATGTCCCGTGTGTGGAGGAAATGGGAGCTTTGGAAGGGATGCCTAGTGGAGCAGGTGCCTGGGGGACAAGGGACCCAGGAGAAGAGCGGGTCACCTGAGACTGGAGGGCAGGAGGGGAGCTCGGTCTGGGTCTAGAGCATGATAAGAACCACTACATATTGGATACTTGCTACATGTCTAACACTGCTGGGGCTGACGGCCACTGTGGCCCATTCAGCCATTCTACAGACAAAAGGGGTGGGGCTCATACAAGTTAAGGAACTTGTTCAAGGTCATACGATGAGTACTTGGTTATCCGGTGTTGAACTTAGGCAGCCCCCCTCTGGAGATGGTGCCCTTAGCAGCACCAAATGCTGTATGGCCCCACGGGTTTTAAGCAAAGGGCCAGAAGTTGAAAGAAATCACACCGCTTGGCTTAATTGTCTCCATTTAGCAAGAAGTAAAGTCATCTCCCCAGAGTGAGAGGGACAGCAACTGAAGGGGAGTGATGGTAAGTGGTAATGGTTGACAATCCCTTAAAAGGATGATACTATTCAAGGACAAGAAGAAGTGCCCTTAGAAGGTCTGGATGAGGGCACCTGGGTGGTTCAGTGGTTAAGCTTCTGCCTTCAGCTCAGGTCATGATCCTAGGGTCCTGGGATCAAGCCCCACAATGGGCTGCCTGCTTGGCAGGAAGCCTGCTTCTCCCTCTCTCGCTCCCCCTGCTTGTGTTCCCTCTCTTGCTGTGTTTCTTTCTGTCAAATAAATAAAATCTTAAAAAAAAAAAAAAAGAAGGTCTGGATGAAACAGGGCACCTGTCGTTTCCTCGGCAATTATCTGTAAGATCGTGATTTCTTACGGGCAGCAGAGTCCTTTGGGCCCTGAGCAGAGGGGGCAGATTGTAACGTCTGTCCAATGTGGAGGGGAGAGAACTGGGGTCAGTTCTTTGTGAACCGTGTTCCAGGATGAGTAGGGAAGGCAGGAAGGTCAGGAGACACTGGTGGAATGGGAGGGAATGGAGTGTTGCAGAGGTGAGAAGGACTGGAGGTTGTGCTCAGAAGGTGGGTCTATCAGTTGGGGGCTTCAGGCTGAAATGTGAATTCAAATGACATGAAGCAATGAGAACACTTATTATAGCATGGCTGTGAGTCCCTGGCTAAGGGCACTTCAGGCTGGCTGGGAAAGGGTTCACTATTGCCTTTTTCCTATCAATTTCCATGCTCAGTGCTGATTTCATCCTCCTGCTCAAAGCAGCGGGGTCCCACGAGTTCCAGGAGTTAAGCAATGGAAGACATGGTTTCTAATGACTTGCTCTTTGGAGCAAGAAATTTTCTCCTCACAACATCACAGGGGTTCCCTCATGCTTTGTGGCCGGACTTGGGTCACAGGCTGGCTCCTGAGCCCGTCCTCAGACCCTCAGACCTCGGCCCAGCCCTGAAACAAGTGGAGGTGGGAATCTGCCTCCCCTGAGCACTTAGAGATGTGAGAGACATGCCATTAACCCACCCTTGTCCTGTTAGGGGGACAGAGTCCCTTGTGGTCAGGTATTGGAGCTTGCAATGTTGAAGGTGGAATTCAAAACATAAGCAAGATCCAGGTAGCAGGCCTGGTGGGGAGTGGGTGGCTGAAATCTAGTGGGGACGGAGGTATCTAGAGTTAGGAAGGTCCAGGAATCGGAAGCTGGGACATCCACCTGCATCATTCACACTGATGTTGACAGTGCCAAGAATGAAGGCAATAGTGGTGACCGGCTGGCTCAGTTGGTAGAGAGGGTCGCTCTTGATTTCGGGGTCATGGGTTTGAACCCCATGTTGGGCATGGAACCTACTTAAAAAAATAATAAAATTTGGTGAAAAAAAGAATTAAGTCAATAGATGGCGAGGGTGGGGCACTTGGGGTAGAGAGGGGGACCCCCGCAAGCCAAACTACCAACTCATCCGTAAATGACAGGGATGAGGGAAAAGAGGGAAGGAGGTTGGGCAGTCCTTTCTTTTCTTCTCCACTTAACCCAACTGATTATAAGGTCTTTAAGTGTTTCCAAGTCTTATCCTCACTGCAATTTATCTCCTCTGTGCTGGGGCAGCAGCTTCTAGATTGGCCACGTGATCGTCCAGTGATATAAAAGCCCTTGGGTGGGTTCCAGGCATTGGTCCCGTTCAGAGCCCTCGGATTACTCCAACACACAGCCGTGCTTGGGACCATGGCTTTACCTCTCACGCTGTGGCCACTTACCGTCTCAAAAGGCAGTCGGAGCAGAGTCCCCGTTATCACTCAGTGGAAGGAATGTATTAAGTCCCTATGCTCCAGGCACTGGGAATAGAAAAATGAAAAGCACATGCTCGCCTCTCCCCTGCCCTCCGACGCCCAGCGGGGGGTATAAGCACGCACATTGCTGCAATAGAGACTTGTGGGTGCCTCCGGGCAGGCAGGCTCCCCAACGTCAGGGCGACTCTGCATACAGACTTGGGACAGGTGGGACTCTTGGGGAAGACATAATGTAACACCTCATGTCCATTTCACCGAGCTCCTCCCCTTCCCTCCCCCCAGCCCGCCAAGTGTGCTTTTCCTGGATCTTGCTTATATCTTGAACTGTTTTGCCTCAGCGATCTCAAACTCTAAAATCTGTCAAAACTCCATTGCCTTCAACATAAAAATCTCAACTTCTTGGAATAAAATATAAGGCCCCTCGTGATATGGCTCCTTGTCTACCTTTCCAGCTTCAACTCTTGCCACTTCTCCCTGGAACCTTGTTACGGGCAAGTTACAGGCAACTTACAGCCTCCTAAGAGTGCTGTACCCCCTCAGGCTTCTGGAGTTTTGCATCTACTTCTCTCTTCATCTGGAAGATGCTTCCAGGACAAGCATGGAGGAGCACATTCTGGCTGGAGGAGATAGTATGAGGCAAGGTCTGGTGATGGCAGGGACATACCTTGCCCAAGCAGGTGTTAGGGTTAGGTCAGGATCTGAGGCAGCTGGTCTCCATTGGCGTCAGAGTCCCTAGGAGGACTTGTTAAGCCACAAATGCCTGTTCCCTGGCCCCCGCCTACTGCAGGCGGGGCTGAGAGTGGGGCCCTGGGGTCTCCATCCCTAAGAGGCTCCCAGATGCTGCAGCTGCTGCTCACAGAGCGAAGAAAAGTATGGTCTGTGGCCAAAAATGGTAGTATCAGGATGGGACTTCAAGCAGGGATATGACTTTCGTTGGATGTTCAACAATTATTGATTTGTTGTATACCTATGTTTCTGACTCTGGAAATACCAAGGATAAGGATAACCTAATATCTGATCTCAGAAGTTTTTTCGGTCCATGGGAGAGGCAGAAAACCACGCAGGCTGTGATGTAATCAGGAGGAGGGAGCGGCGCAGACGGGAGGAGCCCGGAGCTGGGCGTCTACTGCCTGAGAACCCACAGCTGTGGGTCAGGGCGATCTGAGGGCGGGGCCAGGGCAGGTGACTGTGAGGCTGCGCAGTGCCGTCCGCGGACTGATGGAAGGCGGTCCTCACTCCTCCCCCCTTCTGGGTTACCCAGCTTCACAACACAGTTTGTCCCTATACCAAGGTGCCACCTGGTTAGAGTCTTAGTTTCCTCCCATGGTGAGATGCAAACTCAGCAGCTCATCCTTCTCAGACCTGGAACAACCTACAGGAGCTGTCTCCCCTACAATGTGTTCTAACTCACCACCTGGTCCCATTCCTTAAGCCTCATGCTCCATATGCACTTGCAGAAAATGTTGATTGTAGGTGACCACGCTTTTTAAAAATGAAACTAACAGCCCCTAGGTTCCTAGTGCTGAGCACATAGGAAGTATTCTGCAACAGGCCTGACTATAATTTGAGCCACTATAGCACAGGTGTGAGGGAGAATCATGGAAACCCCAGAGTCCAGTCCTATATGGCTAGCTGAGGTCTCTTAGCAGCTCAGCCCTCCATGAACTCCCAAAGGAAAAGCTATCCCCAGCCCCCTACTTCAGCAGTTTCACCATGAGCCTCATCAGCAAGGCGGCCCCTCCATCAAACAGATTGCAGTGCTCTGTGGGCTCTCTACCTAACTGCCCCTAAAAGAGACAGAGCCTGCCCCTCTTTTCAGGATGCCAAAACAAGGCCTGGGAATGGCCCGTGCTGGTGTTTACCTCCATCCCTTAGTGTGTGGACACCAAGAGAGCTTTTATACCGCCTTGAACCCCAGTTTATCTATAAAACAGACATAGTAGCACCAACTTTGGAAGACTACTATAAGGTCAAAGACATTTAGGTGGTAAAAGTGCACGTGAGTAGATGGTGGCCTAACCTAGGTCTTCTGGCTGGTTCCATGAGCTCTCTCCACTTCAATGGCTCATTGCACAAACAGGCTCCGGATGCCCAGTCAGTGCTAGGTGC
The DNA here is from genome assembly GCA_004023965.1 of Spilogale gracilis. Classification (NCBI taxonomy): domain Eukaryota; kingdom Metazoa; phylum Chordata; class Mammalia; order Carnivora; family Mephitidae; genus Spilogale; species Spilogale gracilis. Next base: position 185,537 of record PITA01000810.1, on the reverse strand, counting down.
TGTGCTAAGTGCTGGGATTCAGTAACAAGTCTAGATGAAGTCCCCTGCCCTCACACCCAATCTCATTCGGAGCAAGTTTCTCTTCTTCGCAAAACCAGCATCTCCTTCTCTGCACCTGAACTTCGGTTGTGGTAGTGCGGAGTAGATACAGATCTAAAAGAAAAAAATTGATTTTTCCCTGGTGCAAAAAGAAGAGCCTCTCCTTTCCCTTCTTAAAGAGCATTTACTCCAGAAAACTTGTAAATTCTTTGTCCTTTTGGAGATGTGTGTAAATGTTTTTTAAAAGCTAAATAGGCCTTTTGCCAGTTCTAACCCAGAGATGTTCTTTCTCAAGGTCCTGGGAGCCATCGCTCCGAAATGTTAGCTTAATTTCCAGGAGAACCTGGCTTCAAACCTACCTTCTATGGCAACAACATGAGAATTTTATTGCTCCTTTGCATAAAGACAATTAGCAAATAAAAGCAGCCACTCTAATTACCAGGTAAATTTAGGGTGAACTCTGTATGACAAAAGGTGCTGCTGAATCCTCTCACTTGAGAACATGGATGTAGGGGTCGCACCTGCCTGGCTATATATAGAAAAGGGCACGATTTCTTGCTGTCCTGACAATATCTTTAGGGGATCGCCTGTGACGTAAGTTCTGGTTTAATGCGACTCAGTACTAAAACTGTTTTCTTTCTCTTCTATTCCCTTGGGGAGTTTTGGGGGGGTCAGGCAGATTCTGTTTTTCTTTATACTTACCAACAGTAGAAACCTGGCTGGCTGGAGAACGCTTTGGGAGAATTTGGACAGCCTGAACGATGAGCATTAGACCCTCACCTCCCATCCCTGCATTTGCAGCCGGTGCTGTTCGCGCATCTCCCTGCCGCAGCGCAGATTCCCCCTCCGCGGCTACAGCTGAGTCCCGCATCTCTATTTTTAGCCTCCAGAACCCTCGTGGCCAAGCTACAGGCAAACCCGCGGCGCTCTAGAGCGCCCGGCAGCGCCCCGCCCTGCCCCCGCCGCGCACGCCCCGCCCCCGCCCCGCCCCCTCGCGCCGGGAGGGAGGAGCCAGGCCCGCGGCAACGCGCGCGCTGAGTCCGAGCCGGGAGCCCGAGCCCGGAGCCCGCGCCCTGCGGCTCGCGGCCGGCGGCGATGAAGATCTGGAGCTCGGAGCACGTGTTCGGGTGAGATCAGGTGGCGGGCCACAGTGGGGTCCGGACCGGCGCCTGCTCCTGCCCCCGGGGCGGCCGGGGAAAGGCTGGACCCCAGACCCGGCCCTCACCAAGCCCGCCCAGCCCCGCGCCAGACCGCGGCCCTGGCATCCTAAAAAGAGGGGGCCGGCTCTGTCCCTCCTAGGGAGTCGTTAGGTAGAGAGCTGGTGGAGTGGTGCAGTCTGTTTGATGGAGGGGCCGCCTGACTGACGGAGGCGGGTGGTGGGATTGTCGAACCTAGGGGTCCGGGGGCGTCCTTTCCCTGGGGGGCTGGCGGAGGGTCGAGCCGAGGGGACGGAACTCAGCCACCCAAATGGGGCCGGACGAGTGCGCTCCGCGGCGGGAAGTCCTAGTGTGCATGGAGGCCCGGGCGGACGCGGCGGGGAGAGGACCCTGGAAAGTGACCGTGCTATCTCCGCAGCCCACCCAGGAGCAGGCCCGATCTCGCCTATATAATGCGCTTTATGGCGCAGGGCGCGCAGCATCCTAGGGAGAACAGAGGCCTGGAGAGCGGGCCGGCCCTTTGCTGAGATTTCGACGCTAAGCTGTGAGCTGGGGCGGAAGCCAAGTGCGGAGAAGGCTTGTGGGGGTCTTTCAGCCTGAATGCACTTGTGGGCATGGAAGGTCTCCAAACCAGCATGGCGAACTGAGAGTGACCTAAACGGTATCTTCTCCTAAGTTGCTTGGTATGTGACACTATAAAATTAACCTTTAAGATTTTTTAAAGGAACAAAGATTTTAAAGATTTCTTGACGCCACTTAGAGAAGCATTTCGTTTTTGAAAAAAACAAAAAAACACTGCGTGAAATGGAATTGTCATCCTTTGGCCTTTTTATGTAAAATTCTTACAATAAAAATTTATCAAGCGGTTTAAAACCTCTGAAATTATTTTTAATGAAATCGTTAGACATTACGGGATCCACTGTTCGTGTTGATTTTTGTATAGTCTGCAGACTTTCTCAGCTGGAGTTCCTTGAGAGATCTGGTGAAAACCCAGTGAGAATGGCTCCAGAGATTCTTTTCTCAATTTGGGGCATAACTGGCACCATCCAAAGGCAGAAGGGAGACGTTACGTCATTGCAAACTCTGTGCCGGGGCAGTGGGGCTCAGTGTTCCCACCCATCACCTGAGAAGGACTGCCCTAGAAGTTCATGAAATGTCCGTTGACAAGCAGAAGTGAATGGTCAGCTGTGGGAAGCAACTATTGATAAAATTCACCTACTTCAAGTGTATGATTCAACGATTCTTAGTCAATTTACAGAGTTGTACAGCCATCACCATAGTCCGATTTTAGAACATAAGACCCTCTCATTCCCATTCCCAGGCACCTGTCACTCATTCCGAGCGCCAGGCAACCACTAATCGATTTGTTCTATAGATTTGCCTTTTCCAGATATTTCAGTTAGATGTCATCAATATGTGGTCAACGATATGTGGTCATTTGTGTCTGGCTTCTTTTACTTGGCACATTTTTTTGAGGTTCATTGGTAGGGCAGTGTCTATCAGTCCTTCATTCCTTATCTCATTCATTTTGTGAATACCTGATACTCTGTATCACTGAGTAGGTGCTCAGTGAGGGGCTTAGGAATCTCAAGGAAACCGGGTGCCCTTCCAGAACGCAGGCAGCTATCTGCCAAAAGAATCCCAGGGAGCCCCCAAGCTGCTGTGGACTAGGTGCTGGCCCTCTGCCATTGATTTTTTTTTTTTTAAGATTTTTTATTCATTTATTTGACAGAGAGATCACAAGTAGGCAGAGAGGCAGGTAGAGAGAAAGAGGGGGAAGCAGGCTCCCTGCTGAGCAGAGAGCCCGATGTGGGCCTTGATCCCAGGACCCTGAGATCATGACCTGAGCTAAAGGCAGAGGCTTTAACCCACTGAGCCACCCAGGCGCCCTCTGTCCTTGATTTTTGAACTTCAGATGTGGAATGCAAGTGGCTGAGGATGATGGTAGGTAGGCTTCTGACGCAGACAGGTGGCAAGTGGCATGATAGTCTGATGGCAGGCCATGTGTAGGACAATACGAAATTGGAAGCCTGGATTTCTTAGCTAGGATTATTAAGGAGGTTCCTTGGTTTAGTCACTTAAAATCACTGATTTTTCTTCCCCTTTGGGGATTATAAACCTTTCTTTTTCTTTCTATACTTGTTTACTTTTTATATATTTGTGGTGTTGGCGGGTGAATATTTGATTGGAGTTTCGTAAATTTACTCTTGAAAGGCAGGGAATAATCAGGCACAAGCTTTGGCATTATCAAGTTTTCCTCTTGTGTCCACATCCTGAAGAAACCCCAGGGCCCAGGGGCGCCTGGGCGGTGCAGTTGGCTAAGCGCCCGACTCTTGGTTTCATCTTGGGTCACGAGATCAAGCCCCACATCTGACTCTGTGCTCATTGCAGAGTCAGCGTGGGAGTCTCCCTGCCTCTCCCTCTCATTCTGTCCTTTCTCTAAAACAAATAACTATATTAAAAAGAAAGGAAGAAAGAAACCCCAGGGCCTGGAGTGGGGCATAGGAGAGAGCAGTATGAACATAGCCATGGAGAGCGCTTTGAGAAACCCATCAGAATCAGCGTATGTGTTACCTAGGCGGGGGTCAATAAGGCTTAAATAGTAATGAAAAATACAGGACTGAAATATAAAAATATAGAAAGGGACATTAAAAATTAACAGGTTTATAAATGCCATCCTCACAGCATTGACCGAGGTTTCAGGTAGGCCTAGAACAGGATCTTTCATAATAGCCAACACAAGATTGGCTGGCAAAGTCAAGGTCACACACTCCTTGGATTCCAGCAGCTCCAGCGAAGATATCCAAAAGGTCATAACCATCTCAGGGGAGTCAGGAGCTCTAGAGGGGGTGTGCCCTCCAGCAGGCTTGCTTTCCAGCCAGGAGCAGGGAAAACCACCTCTCTCCGTCGTTTCTTAATTGAACGTTACAGATAAGAGTTGAAGTGCCTCCCTGTGCTGTTCCCTTTCTCCCCATGGGCAGGCAAGGTTATGAACTTGGTGGGTATCATCCTTCTGATGGTCTGTTTGGCTACGTGTGTGTTTATCCATAAACAAAGCATAATGTCATTTGTTGTCTTAAAATAGAAATCAATGATATCACTGGTACAGATCTTTTGACCATTTCCCTTTCTTCACACTGTATTTTTGAGATTGTGTGTGTGTCCCATAGCTGCATGATATTCCATTGTATGAAGATGTCACAATTTATCTTTTCTCTTATTGAAGGGACATAACGTTTCCCCCTTTATTCCATATCAAAATGCAGTGATCACTCCTGTATACGTTTCCAGTCCCTTTAATCAAGGGCCCACTTAGGCCAGCGATTCTCAAATTCTCCAGCCTCAGGACCTCTTCATGCTCTTAGAAAATATTGGGTGCCGCACACACTTTTTAATATGGGTACCATATTAGAAATTCAAATGGATAAATTTAAAAATGTCAATTCATTCAAATTAATAATGATAAAAACCCACTTCATTAATATAAGTAACATTTTTATTAAAAAACAAATGTGTATTTTCCAAAAACACAGAAATTAGTAGGAAGAGGGGTGCTGTTTGATTTTTTTTTTTTGCTAATTTCTGGCATAACAGAAGATAGCGTGCTCCTCCCATCTGCTTCTGCACCAGTGTTTTGCAATCTGTTGTTTTGGTTCAAATATGCAAATAAAACCCAGCCTCAGTCTACGAATAAAGCCCATTTGGTATTTTAATAGTCTTTTAAAGTGATTGTGGCTGATTTAAGTAATTTGCTGCTACGCCACGACAGGTGGTTTCCTAAGTTCGGTGCAATGGAAGAGCTGAAACCCACCAACCAGTCATGGCCTGCCTTACACATGAGGGGGCCTCTCACTGTCACATCCTGCACCAGTCACTTGGAACGTAAGGGTTCATCGCGTTGGCAGGATGGGGCAGTCATCAGGCTCCTGGCAGAGGATACAAGTTTTCTAAAATTCCAATTTGCATTCAAAAGCTCAAATGTTCTCTTTGGCAGCAGATACCGATCAGTTGTTCTTGAAGTGATAGGCTCACTGTATTCATTTTGGAGAAAATGTCGGCCACATACCTAAGTCTGAAAAAGCAAAGTCTGTCCATCTCTTGTTTCACATAGATGTGGTGGGGTGGGCTGAAGGGCTGCAGCTCACTGGGCCTACTGCCCACCGCTGCCCGGCGCTCCCCCAGCCACTCGGACCTCCAGGTGCAGCTGGTCTGCTTCCTGTGTGCGCTGTTCTCTTGCTCAGAACATTAATGGAGGGGTACTTAGGGGTCTAATGTAAAATTAATCATCTTCCTATTTTGTAACGGATATTTTTAGGAGACGCTGGCATTCTCTTCCTGAGTGAACAGCAATGGGCCCTTGACCCCAAGTGCAGTTTGGGGTCAGGGCCTTCATTCACAGGCAGAGGCACCCAACTTCACCCTCTGTTGCTTTTGCAGCATCGGGGTAAAAGGTCAATATGGTCCAAAAGGCAAATCACGCCGCAGTAGCACTGAGGTGGTTGGGGCTTGGCAGACCTCTGGAAAGGGCCTGGGGGCCCCCAGGTGTGGACCTCACTCTGAGAAGGGCTGGTCTGGGCTAGAGTTGTTTCAGGTGGGTGGAGGAATGCGTTGCCTTGCTTGGGGCAGCCTTCGTATTTTTTTTTTTTTTTTAAAGCTTGTTATTATGGAAATTTTAAAAGTATGCAAAGATGGAGAGCTGAGAATAGTGAGTGCCCACTGCCATCTCCCACATTGAAAGTCACCTTCTCGCAGCCTGGCTGGCTTCACGTGTCCTGACCCACGGCTCCTTACCCCGGGTTATTTTAGGCAAATCGCCGGCATCCTATAATTTCATCCCACTTCATCTTTCTGACGGTGCATGGGGGGATGGCTTTGTTACTCCTTCCGGCTCCCCAGTGTGCCAGGCAGACCGAATCCCACCACCTCCTGGGCTGCTGGTCAGGCACTGCAGGGGCGATGCCTGGCGCTTCTGCAGCCGTGCTGTGCTCTGAGGCAGCCATGCCCCGGGGGATGATTCACACTCCACTGTGGTCACTGTACCGCGCCTCCCAGGATGAACTTCCGCCCAGACACCAGCGCAGCAGCACTAACACAAGGGCACTGGCCCTCTTAGCACCTCCCAGGGCGTGGGCCAAGCCAGCACCCTCAGCACAGTCTCCCCCCTTTTCCCAAAACGCGATATTACCAGAATTTGCCATTTTTGCCAAAACACATTTCCTTTCACCAGGAAGTGTGAGATACTGACTTGCTGTATTTAACCCTTGTTATTTAAAGAATGTTACTTCCTGCATCTGTTGGTGTCCGTATTAACTTGTATGGCCCTCCTACTACGTTCTGTAGAATTATTTCTTATGTGAGTGTTTTAAGTGGCTTTTATTTAGTTTAAATCATCAGCTAGAAAGATGCAAGTTTTTTTATATACATAAGAAAGATTATTGTGTAAGGTATGCTTCATAAAAATATTTCAACTTCTTGTTAATTTTAAGTAATTTTAGGAGGCACAGCCTATTCTGCTTAGTGATTTTTACGGGAACGACTCTTAGGACCTTAGTCTACAACACTTGCAGAGTATTTTAGTGAGAAGGCGCTCGTGTACTTGGTGCCTTGCTGCTTTCAAGTATGTCCAGCTTCTCCCTCCTTCCCTAGATCCTGGAGGGACCATGTCCCTGACAGTTATTCCTCAGAGAAGAAGGCTCAGCTCTCTGGGTCCCTCAGGGCGATCAGGTGTAATCCCCGCTCTGCACCTTCATTGCTCTATGTGAATGGGTCAACTCAGTGACATGATTCCGTGGTTTAAAAAAGCATTTCTTTGTTTAAAAGAGGAGATTTTAGACCAGGAACATAATAGAAAGAACAGAGGGTAGGGGGCTGGGAGACCCGGTTCTAGAGTGGGTCCTGCTGCAAACTTTTTGATACAGGACAGAGTTTTATAAGGATAAAGTAAATTAATGGTCAGTAACTGATATTTTAGAAGGATATCAAATATGGAACAAAACCCATCAATTCGTAATCTTTGATATTTGACTTAGTAATTTCATTTCTAGGAATTAATCTTAAGGAAAAATGAGATATGTAAAAGGTCAGTATGCACAAATGTTTGCTACTGCCTTTATTTTATGGCACAAAATTGGGAGCGATCGAAATAACCTTCCATAGGGAACTAGTTACATATAAATACCTCTAGGATGACCTGTTGTGTAGCTCTTCATAATCAAAATCCTGAAAAGAGGTTCATGAATTTGGAAGATGTTCGTCGTCAGTTAAATAGAAAAAAAGCAGTGTCTGAGTATAGTTTGGGCACGGTCCCAGTTTAATTTACGTGGGGTGTGTGTGCGGGTCTAGGTTTTGACTCTGGACTGTGTCTACGCATGCTGTTTAAACTCGACTAGGTAGAGGTGCAAAAATGACGGTGTTGTTGGCATACTCCTCTCTGCCACGGGCTCGGGTGCTTCCTGGGAGCACACACACCCCGAGGAAGGAAGAATTAGGGGAAGAAGCACTCGGGGAGGTCCACCCCGAAAACCAGAAGGGGGCACCTCTGACTCCCTCTGGGCAGCCGTAGGGTTCCGAGCCTAACCAAGCACTAAAGATGCACTGGGCAGCTGTGAGCATGGCTTGGGACCTCTCCGAGAGCAGGACACAAAACGGGGACAGAGGCGTCCACCCCCTACCTCAAGGGCCCAGGGCCAGAAAAAGAGCGGCAGCCTGCCGGAATAGCTTCAGGGAGAGCTGGGGACAACTCTGGGGTCTCCCAAACAGCCTGGGGTCATCTTTGGGTAGTGGAATTGTGGATGCTTTTATTTTCATCCTTTATTTTTCAGTATTTTGGACAACTTTTTATAATTAGAAAAAAATATGTTGGTTATTTCACGTCACATACCCCTTCAAAGTTGGGAAAAGTACAGGCGACCCTTGCATAATGTGGGAGATTAGGGACACTGACCCCCTGCACAGCTGAAAATTGTGTGCAACTTGTTTAAAAATACCCTTTCAGGGACGCCTGAGTGGCTCAGTTGGTTGAGCGTCTGCCTTTGGCTCAGGTAATGATCTCAGGGTCCTGGGATTGAGCTCCACGTCTGCCTCACTGCTCAACAGGGAATCTACTACTCTCTCTCCCTTTGCCCTTCTATATATATATGTTATAATATATAAAGCCCATCCCTCTGCTCATGTTCTCTCTCTCTCAAATAAATTTTTTTTTTAAAGATTTTATTTATTTATTTGACAGAGAGAAACACAGCGAAAGAGGGAACACAAGCAGGGGGAGTGAGAGAGGGTGAAGCAGGCTTCCCACAGAGCAGGCAGCCCGATGCGGGGCCCGATCCCGGGTCTCCGGGATCATGACCTGAGCCGAAGGCAGTCGCTTAACCAACTGAGCCACCCAGGCGCCCCTCAAATAAATAAAATCTTAAAAAAAAAAAAATCCCCTTTCAGTAAATAGCCCAACTATCCACACAGTTCAAGCCAGAAACCTGGGCACTATTCTTGAGTTCTCCTCTCTCCTTATTTTCAAGATTAGTACATAACTTATCCAAATTGGGATGCCTTGAAAGTAAAAGGAGACACTCTTACTATGTACAATAGGACACATATACTCTTTTTTTTTTTTTAGAAATGGGATTTTTTTTTTTTTTTTAAGATTCTATTCATTTATTTGACAGAGCAATCACAAGTAGGCAGAGAGAGCAGAGGAAACAGGCTCCCGGCTGAGCAGAGAGCCTGAGGCGGGCCTCGATCCCAGGACCCTGAAATCATGACCTGAGCCGAAGGCAGAGGCTTTAACCCACTGAGCCACCCAGGCGCCCACATATACTCTTGATAGGAAGTAGTAGTACTTTGATCTGTCATGATCTCAGGCATGAAATCGAGCCCCACTTGGGCTTTATACTCTCTAGGGAGTCTGCTTGAGACTCTCCCCCATCTATCTCTTTCCCTCTGCCCCTCCTACCATGGTCACGCTCTTCTCTCTAAAATAAAGAAATTAAAAAAAAAAGGAAAGTAAATCATTAAGTGGCCCCATGGCATTCAAGCCAGTGTTGCTCACGGGTCAGCTGCAGTTGGTTCTCAGAGCATAGCCGGCCAGCAGTGGTGGCCTGTTCTAGATACACACGAGACAGGCGCCGCTACTGTACTGATCGTGTTGCCCTCCAGGGCTCAAGGTGGTCAGCTAGGTAGAAGCCCCAAAGGAGAGGGTGCTGCCTGTTTAGGGACTGGGGGAGGGCAAGGGGGGGTGGTGAAGGAGGGGGACAGGAAGGTGCTGAGCGAAGGGAGGGCAGTGGCTCAGCCCAAGCCGCAGCGCTGTGGTGGGTTGTGAGTGCGTGGGCCCCTGGGCTGGGAATGCAGACACAGGGAGCATGGCTGCCAACAGCCGGAGACCTCTGTGTCCCCAGTGTCCCACGAGTCCTGCCAGGCAAAGCCTTCTGATGGCCTCTGGTCAGCCCAGAAGGATCACAGAATCCAGGATTTGGGTGTGGAGCCGGATGCCTCGGATGGATTTGTTTGACTATACCTTTAATCCAAACTGAAGGAAAAAACATTTAATGAGAGCATGAGCATTGATCTTCATTTCACCCTCCGGGGCCCCAGCACCCCTGGTGGCCCTGGGCCTCTAGGGCACGCTTTGCGAATGTAGGGATTGCCTGCTCACTCTGGGTGATTATGTTTTTCCCACCAGTCACCCATGGGACACCGTCATCAAAGCTGCCATGAGGAAGTACCCGAACCCGATGAACCCCTGTGTCGTGGGCGTTGACGTGCTGGAGCGCAGTGTGGACGGCCGGGGCCGGCTCCACAGCCACCGCCTCCTCAGCACCGAGTGGGGGCTGCCCGGCTTCGTGAAAGCGGTGAGCCTGCCCCTGCTTGCCCTAGCGACACCCGCATTGTCTGCTTGACCCCTCGCCCCCCACCCGCAGACCACAGCCTCCCCATACCACGTAGCCCCGCCCACCCACAGCGTCCCGCCCACCCACAGCGCCCCGCCCACCTGCATCATCCCGCCCAGCCTCTCCCCTCGCGACCCCCTTGCACCCAGGTTGTCCCCGCTGCACCTGCATCTGCCCAGCCACTCCCCAGCTGCAGGAAGTGACAGCCTCTCCTCAGAGCACGCGCTCAGGACTTCAGAGAAGCCTGGAGATGGATTGTGCCTCTGTAAGCTTCCTTTGTTCCCATCCCCGAGGTGTGCTGCCGGGCTTCCCCATCCTCGGCCGGCCCCAGCCACAGACAGTCCCCTCCTGCAGCAACTTCTCGGCCCTGTGTCCCTTGAGGCCACCCTAACCATATACCGCAGACCGGGGGACTCCAACAGACATCTGTTTCCTCACAGCTCCGGAAGCTGGGGTCCAAGATCAAGGTCCCTGCGGCGTTGATTTCCCTGAGGACCCGTCCAGCCTCTCTCTGTGGCTGGAAGCTACTGCCCTACCCTTGCTGTCTCTGTAGGGGGTGGCCCCGGGCCACACGCAGCCCCGCTGTCTCCCTCTGCGTGTCTTCATCTCTCCTTATGGGGACACTGCCCAGACTAGGCTAGGGTCCACCCTAATGACCCCCATTTCTCCAAAGGCCCCCTTTCCAAATACAGTCACGTTCTGAGGTGTTGAGGGTCAGGATGTCAGCATATGAACTTCGGGGGACACATTCAGTCCCTGACAAGCCTCTGCTGCAGAGCCATCAGGGAGGTCATTGAAAACGTCAATCCAAGCATGACTTCTTCTTGCCCGTCCAGACCCCTGCTGTCTTCTCAACACAGAATCCCAGCCCCGACGTGGGCCCAGCCCCCCAGTGAGCCCACCTTCTCCTTCCCCCGCCACGCCGGCCTCTCACCCATCCAGGGGCTCAGCACATGGGTCTGGGCCCAGGAGGTGTCACCTGCAGCCAAGCCTACTGACCCCAGGACCCTGCCTGGTGCCACTCCTGCCCTAGCTCTGCCACCCTGCAGAGGGACTCCCCCATGATCCCTGCTCCTCGCCGTTCTCTTTTCTGTCAAGACATTTACTACTGTCCCACACTCACCTCTACCTGAATTCGTTCATTGGACCCATGTCGGCCTCTGCCGCTGGGACACAAGTACCTGGGGAGCTGAGGGGGGCTGTCCGTGGCTGTGTCCCCAGGCGCATCTTTTGTTGACTAGATAAAGGATTTAATCGGTAAATGAAATTTGTGTTTGATGCTCCAGAATGAAATCTTTGACGTGTCACTATGCTTCCTCTGCTTTGTTTTTTAGATTTTGGGAACCAGTAGGACTTTGACATACATCAAAGAACATTCTGTTGTGGATCCAGTCGAGAAGAAAATGGAACTTTGTTCCACCAATGTAAGCGATGGCCTAAGATAAGAAAGGTGCTTGGTATTTCCTGGTGATGATGGGTAATATCTTCATTTAGTTTAGTTTTATTTCCAGCCCACCTTTGGTCTAAGTGACCTTTTATTTTTAGTAGAAAGGCTGAACTTATTCAGTATTTAATTTAACTTTTTATCCCAGTATAATAAATGTGTAGAAAAGTGCACGTAATGAATTGTCACAAAGTGAACACACCTTTGTGACCAGCAGACAGATCAGAGACAGAGTGTGACCACCCCCCAGGAGCTCCCCTTGCATTCCCTTCTGGTGGGCAGCCCACCCTCCCTCAAGATAACCACTATCCTGACTTCCAACAGCAGAAGTGATTTTTAACAGTAATTTTATTTTATTTTATTTTATTTAACAGTAATTTTATTTTATTTTTAAGGATTTAATTTATTTATTTGACAGAGAGAAACACAGCCAGAGAGGGAACACAAGCAGGCGGAGTGAGAGAGGGAGAAGCAGGCTTACTGCCGAGCAGGGAGCCCGATGTGGGACTCGATCCCAGGAACCTGGGATCATGACCCGAGCCCAAGTCAGATACTTAGTGACTGAGCCACCCAGGCGCCCCAACAGTAATTTTCAAAGCACCTTTCCCCTTCACTCCTCTCAAAAAAAATTATATCAGCCTACTGCACATTCAAAAAATATGTTGAGAAAAATCCATGGGCTAGAAACATGGTTTATTTTTATAAAACCGTATTCTATAAAAAAGCTTATCAGCAGCTTTGTGCTCATTTACCTGGATGCTAACCCAGAAGAGGTTTGTCTTTGCATGACTGCTGTTTGTTCGGCAGTTTGAAAGTGCCTTGGAGGCCAGGCCGGACTTAGGTTTGGGTGTGGAGGATGGGTGACAGTCGCCGGAAGGAGCGGCCAGGACTAGGTTTCCCAGGGACTTAAGGTGGTGGCACTCCCGGGGCCTGGATGTTTCTTCTCTTCTGGCTTCAGTGAGTGCTGATTTGGGGATAGACGGGTACGGGCCGATGGTCTGGGAAGAAATGCAAGAGGAACAGAGCCTAAAGCCATTTTTTGTTTTAAGATCACACTCACGAACCTGGTGTCGGTGAACGAGAGACTGGTGTACACACCACACCCGGAGGACCCCGAGATGTAAGTCGCCGCGTCCCAGGATGGACACGTCGAACTCCAAGGTGGGGTCGGGCCGGGGCCTGCCCCCATCAGGGCCCCTCAGCCCCTGTACTTGTTGCTTTTGTTCAGGACCGTGCTCACACAAGAGGCCGTCATCACCGTGAAGGGGATCAGCCTCGGCAGCTATCTGGAGAGTCTGATGGCCAACACCATCTCCTCCAATGCCAAGAAGGTACGGCTCTCAGGCCCGGGCCCCGTGCGCACACAGGTGTTAAGTGCCAGATTAAGGGGGTCAAATGATTCATCCCGGAAGTCCTACTGAGTGCTGCGGCCGCAGGGAAGGCTGGCCTAGGCCTGGGGGCCGGGTGGGGGGCGTGGTGGGCCAACGTACAGAAACCCAGCGGGGCTGACTCTAGCCTCAAAGAGCAGACTCGGTGCCCGGGTTTGGCCAAGCCTCCCATCTGCCAAGCCCCCCTGGACTTAGCGGCCATCTCCGTGCCTCCCCTCTGTGGGGAGTAAGCTTTCTGGAGGTGACAGGGGAAGGGCTGGGTCCCAGGAGGCCGTGCTCCCCAGGCCCCTCGCTGGAGGGCCGCTGTGCCCCCCTCTGTGGGGAGTAAGCTTTCTGGAGGTGACAGGGGAAGGGCTGGGTCCCAGGAGGCCGTGCTCCCCAGGGCTCTCGCTGGAGGGCCGCCTCAGCGAGGCAGACAGGCAGACAGTGAGGCCAGGCCATCCTCCTCTCCAGCAGAGCCGATGGAAAGAGCTCGGGAGCTGTGGAAGCTGTTCCATGAGTTCAAGTCACGTCACTGGCCGGAGCAGGGCCTTTGCTTCTCCCCTCAGCTTCCCTCCCAGGCTGACATCTTCCCAGCGGTCCTCTCCTGCTTTATTTTGGTCAGAAGTAATTCTCCATTTTGGGCACCAGTGGGATGCCTACCATGTCTGTCACGATTTAACTAGAGAACTACTTAGGGCTTGCGTTTAGCCTCAGCACTGAGAGAAGGGCCAGCCTGCCCTGTTTTTAAGAAAAATCCAGATTTGGGGCGCCTGGGTGGCTCAGTCATTGGGTGTCTGCCTTCGGCTCAGGTCGTGATCCTGAAGTCCCGGGATCGAGCCCCGCATCTGGCTCCCTGCTTGGTGGGAGGCCTGCTTCTCCCCCTCTCACTCCTCCTGCTTGTTCCCTCTCTAGCTATATTTCTCTGTCAAATAAATAAATAAAATCTTTAAAAAAATCCAAATTTGAGCAACGTTGGCAGTCGCTCAGCCCAGAGCTGCCCGCCCCGTGTCCACACTCCGAGCCCTCTTGGGAGGAGACGGAACCTCACTCACTTTTCTGTGTCCAGGGTCTGGCCCAGGGCAGGTGCCCTAAATGTTTGCTGGAAAAGTAAATTACAGAAGGAAGGGATAATTGGTGAGGCCAAAGCCCCCCTAGACTTCTTAGGAACGGTGACCGCTGTATCTCCTTTAAAAACGCAGTGCTTTCCTCGTGCCGTTTCAAGCGCAGGCTGAGACCTGCTGTGCCGCCAGAGAAGCAGGATATCTTACACCATGTTGAACTCTTTCTGTGTTGCTCCAGGGGTGGGCTGCTATTGAGTGGATAATTGAAAATTCTGAGCGCGCCGTGAGCTAACGGGGCCTGCACCTGCATCCTATGACGAACCGTGGTAACTATAGTGCTCTTTAACCCCGTAGAGAATTTAGCGTCTTGCTGACCGTGTGCATGGTGTGCGGCGCTGGGTGTTCCCAGGGCTAGCTGCATGTGTCTCCGGCCCTGGGCTCCTTCGTATCTTCTGGAGTGGAAATGGCCATTAGTTCATCCTCTTCCCAACACATCTCCTTGTTTCATGGCAGGATTTATTTCCCAGGAAGACTTGGATATTTGATATCTGGTCTCCAAGACAGGCAGTCCAGCTGCCTCCAAGCTGTTCTCAGTACCTGCTTGCTTAAATGTTTCCTAGCATTAGCGCAGCGTTGGGAAAGAGGCTCTCGTGAGTAATCGCAGACCGATCCGATGGGAGGATGTTTTCATTTGTGGCAGGATCTTACTATTTGCACATGTTCTTATAAAGAATGTCCCGTGCCCTTGCGTCGGCACCGGCCCCGAGCCACATGACTGCCACTGGCTCTTTTCTTTTAGTGGCAGAAGCCATTTCTAGAATCTTCTTGAGCTTCATAACATTCCTTGGTTTCCTAGGCCACCAGTGGCTGGACTGTCAGAAAGGGATTCGACACTTAATTGGGCAGCAGTCATCTTCATACTTCATAGGAAAGTCAGAGAGTTTCCTGCTTCCCTCTGTTTAGGGAGTCCTTATACTCCTGCCTTGAAACCCTCACCCTGTTGACCTTCCATACTGTGCTGCTCTGGGCTCGCTTCCCACGGTCAGTCTGTGTGTCTGTCTGTAGCATGTGTGTGCACACGCGGTGCCTCAGGCAGGAGCCGTGCGGTTCAAGCTCCTTTAAGAATTTCCTGCTGAAGCTAAGTTTGTCAGAGACCTTCACCTTGAACCCAAGGTCATGATCTGCTGCCGGCTCTCTCTTCTTCCGTGGAGGCACCACCAAGGTGACCGCACGTAGAGAGCCCGCCCGCCCGGAGAGCAGAGTGTGTGTGGGCACCGTGACGTGTGTGATGTGTCCCTCCGAGCTGTGGACTCTGTCACAAACTAGAGCTAAACTGCCTCAATCTTTAATCAGATGCTTTATCAAAAAAAGTCAAAGAAAGAAAGAGCAAAAGGGAAAAAGGAAGGAAGAAAGGAAGAAAAAAGGAAGAAATAAGCGAGCCTTGGGTGTGGGTTGCCCCATCGGGGAGGGTATGAATCTGCTGGACTCTGCCACTTTCTGGTCACTGACTCCCCTGCCCTCTTCGGCAGCGATCGCTCAAGACAGGAGGCCCGTGTGTTGCAAAGTGAGACCCAAGGAAGGGAAGACCCCTAGCAGGAGGAGGGCGAGGGCCACAAAGCTGCCACGCAGCCGCTGCCCGTAGGCCAGCTGCCCCCCAGGTCTTGTCTGTCTTCCCAGGGCAACAGTTTGCAGCAGTTTTCTGCTGACTCTTGGGGTCTTACTAAACAACTGTGCTCTTTCCTGATGATTCCATGCCCCTTGGCCAATCGTGTGCACTGCCGGTCTCTTCACACGTCTCTGGCCACCGGCTGTCAAGTCGGAGGCTGCCACCGCGCATCCTTCTCACCACTGTTAGCGCAGGTCTGCGACGCTGAATACAGCTGTGGTGACAGTACCGTGAGCTCTCCCGTCACACAGTTGGCTTGGCCCAGGGAGCAAAGCACTGTGCCCTCAGGTGATGGCTGGCTTGTCCTGGGCTCTGGGACCAGCGACCCCTGGGGCTAAAGGCTTGTGTAACTTGTCACCGCCCAGACATGTCCGTGGGGAGGCTCCTGCACACAGAGCCACTGGGAGGTGATGGTGGCAAAAGTGCTTATGAGCTTGAGCTGTCCTGTTAGCTTTAAGGTGCTGCCACGTGGGAATTTTAACTTTACTGTTTTCACAAGCAGAATGTAAAATCTTTCAGTCTGCTTCGAATTCTAAAAACTTCAGAGGTCTTCTCTGTAAAGGATGAGTAGAACTGTGTTCTACCTTTTTTTAGATAGTGTTTTTTATTTGATAAAAGTACTTCTAATCCCAAATGAAATGATATTCATTTATATTTTTATCAGAATATTTTATGCTTATAGGTCCTGGTAATAAGGAGTTAAAAGATTTATGGTAAAATATCCCTCCCTTACTCATTCTGCAAAGCTTGTTTCTACCCTTCTGAGGGGATGCTCAACTCCTTTGGCAGTTTTTGGTTTTTTACTGCTAGATTTCTAAAGAAGTAAGCATATCCAGCTATTTCTTGATTTGCCAGTCTTATTTTATTAAATATTTTATTAATTTATTTGACACAGAGCACAAGCAAGGGGAACAATAAGCAGAGGCAGAAGGAGAACTAGACTCCCCCGCTGAGCAGGGAGCCTGGCGGGGGCTCCATCCCAGGACCCTGGGATCACAACCTGAATTGAAGGCAGACACTTAGCCGACTGACGCACCCAGGAGACCCTAAAATTTACCAGTTTTAGA
Organism: Spilogale gracilis; assembly: GCA_004023965.1. Taxonomy (NCBI): domain Eukaryota; kingdom Metazoa; phylum Chordata; class Mammalia; order Carnivora; family Mephitidae; genus Spilogale; species Spilogale gracilis. The sequence goes on along the minus strand of PITA01000810.1, from coordinate 168,851 downwards.
CATTATCTAGATATTATTTACCTGTTTGTTAAGGTATTATTTTATCTGTCTTATTTCTTTCTCCTCTCTCCCATTCCCCTAAAATAGTTATATTGTTTATGGTTGAAAGCACATTCAGAGTTTCCATAATTCTGAAAATACAAATACATAGTTGGTTATTACCAAGCCATAACTGCATTTTCTTCTTTTTTTTTTTTTTTATGATTTTATTTATTTGACAGAGAGAAACACAGCCAGAGAGGGAACACAAGCAGGGGGAGTGAGAGAGGGAGAAGCAGGCTTCCTGCCGAGCAAGAAGCCCGATGCGGGGCTCGATCCCCGGTCTCCGGGATCACGACCTGAGCCGAGGCAGTCGCCTAACCAACTGAGCCACCCAGGTGCCCCTAAAGTGAACTTTTAAAGTTCATTGTGCGACCATGTGCATGTTAAATTCCTGGCTTTGATATTATACTATAATTATGCAGGATGCTATTGGGAGAAGTGGGTAAAGGGTACATGGGACATTCCTGTACTATCTTTGCAGCTTCCTGTGAATCTATTATGATTTCAAAATTAAAAGTTAAAAAATATAAATAGTAACATCATGGAAAATGGTAGAGGCAGATGTTCCCAGAATCACTCCCTCCACTGAAATAATCAATAAGCTGGCAAAAAAAAATGACAGAATCGACTTTTGTAGAAATGTGGATTCTAATACAGTACTTCAACCTGGGGAGCACTTAATGAATCTTGATTAACCTACCCTGCAGATTTTGGACTTGCCAGCCTTCATAATTATGTCAGCCAATTGCTTAAAATAAATCTCTGTCTATATATATACATCCTATTGGTTCTGGAGAACCCTAATACATTATTAAAACTAAATTGGTCTCAGTTCAAATTAGATTTTCTCTGAACTTAAGATATTATCACCAGGGTCACCAGTAAGAAAATAATTAAAACATATCCAGAAAAGGAATAAGAGAAATCAGAATGGTACATTAAAAATAAATAAATAAATAATAATATTTAAAAAATCAATCAAACACAGCAGATGATAATGGAAAGAATTCAGGAACAGAAAATTATGAAGCTTATAGAAAACAACTAACAGTGTAAGAAGTTAGTGTTCTTTAGCATTAATTACTTTAAACATAAATGGATTAAACAAGCCAATTAAAGGACAGAGACTGACAGAAGAGATGAAAAACATGATCCTACTCTATATGCTGTCTACCAGAGACTCACTTTAGATTCAAAGACACAAATGTGTTGAATATGAAGGGATGGAAAAAGATATTCCACGTAAATAATAACCAAGAGAGCTGGAGCGGCCATACTAATATCAGATAACGTCTACTTTTGATCAAAAATTGTTACAAGAGACAAGCAAGGACATTATACCTCAATGAGAGAGTCGATTCATCAAGAGGACAAACGTCATAACCATTTACACACCAAGCTACAGTGCCCCCAAATAGATGAAGCGAGCATTAGCAGAACACAAGGAGAAAGACAATTCTACAATAATAGCTGGAGACGTCAATAATGGATCGGACATCTAGACTGAAGATCAATAAGGAAATGGAGGATGGGAACAACACCATAAAGCAACTTGACCAAACAGACATCCATGAAACACTTCATCCAACAGCAGAATGCACATTTTTCTCAAGAGCACATGGATTATTCTCTAGGATAAACCACGTGTAAGGCCAAACACCAAGTCTCAATCATTTAAGAAGACTGAAATCGTACAAAGTATCTTTTGTTATCCCAATGAAGTGAAATTAGAAATCAACAGTATAAGGTAAATAGAACTTCAGAAATATGTGGAATTTTAAAGTTATATTTCTAACAAGTAATGAATCAAAGAAGAAATTATAAATGAACTTATAACATTTTGAGATGAATGAAAATGAAAGCACAACATATGAAAACTTAGGTGATTAAATGATCAGAGGGAAATTCATAGTTGCAAATACCTTCATTAAAAAGAAAAAAGATCTCAAATCATTAACCTGACTTTAAGGAGCTGGAAAATGAAGAACAAACTAAACCCGTGGCTCGCAGAAGGAAAGAAATGATAAAGATTAGAGAGGAAATAAACAGAATAGAAAATAGAATTATTGAAATCAAAAGTTGTTACGTTGAAAAGATGAACAAAGTTCACAAACTTTTAGACCGACCAAGAATAAAAGGATTAAAATAAAAATATCAGCAATGAGAGTGGGGCATTACTACAAATCTTACAGAAATAAAAGGATATAAGAGAATACTGTGGACAATTGTAAAACAAATTAGATAACCTATATGTGACAAACTACTAGAAACACACAAATTACCCAAACTGATTTGAGAAGAAATAGAATCTCAACAGGCCTATGAGAGTTAAAGACATTGAATCAATAATTAAAAACTTTCCAACCAAAGCCTGTCAGAGGGCAGCGTAGGAAGAGCTCCCTGAAGTTTGGTGGGCTTCCCAAGCCGTTGGGCTGAGGGCAGGCCTCTGGTCTGACTGCTGACACTGCCCAGCAGTGGCTCCAGACGGATCCACAGCAGGCAGAGAGAGCCGTTGCAGATGACTCAATGAAGGCAAGCACATCCCAGGCACAGCAGAGGGACACACACAGCCCACACAGGAGACATCCCTGAAGTGCCTGGTCAACAGGAAGCATTGTGCTCCAAGATACCACAGGTCCTCGTCTTCATAAGGCCACTACTTTCAAGATTAAGAGATGTAGCCGACTTTCTTTCCATAGAGACAAAGACAAAATGAGGAGACAGAGGAGTATGTCCCAAATCAAGAACAGGACAAAAATCACAGCACAAGAGCTAAATGAAATGGAGATAAGAAACATGTCTGATAAGTAATTCCAAGTGGTAGTCATGACGATACTTACTGGACTTGAGGAGAGAGCGGAGCTCATTGAGACCCTCAACAAAGAGATTGGGGGAAAAAAATAAAAGAACCAGGGTTCTTAGGTGTGAGAACAAAACCATGAATAACAAAAGAGAAAACAGATAAATTTGACTTCATCAAAATGAAAAACTTTTGTGCATCAAAGGGCACTATCAAGAGAGTGGAAAGACAAGCTACAGAATGGAAGAAAAATTGCACATCATATTTTGATAAGGGTTTATTATCCAGAATATATTAAAAAAACTCTTACAACTCAACAACAAAAAGACAACTCAATTTAAAAATGGGCAGGGATGCCTGGGTGGCACAGTGTGTTAAATATCTGAGTCTTGATTTCCATTGGGGTTGTGATCTTTGGGTCATGGTTGAGATCAAGCCCTGCATCATGCTCCCTGCTCAATGTGGAGTCTGTTAGATGATTGTCTCTCCCCCTTCCTCTACTACTCCACTCGTGCGCTCTCTCCCTCTAAAATCAATCAATAAATCTTTTTTTAAAAATGGGCAAAGAATCTGAATAGACATTTCTCCCAAGAAGATATACACGGGTGTCTGGCTGGCTCAGTGGGTAAAGCCTCTGCCTTTGGCTCAGGTCATGATCTCAGGGTCCTGGGATCGAGTCTCTGCTGAGCAGAGAGCCTGCTTCCACCTCTCTCTCTGCCTGCCTCTCTGCCTGCTTGTGATCTCTCTCTCTGTCAAATAAATAAATAAAATCTTAAAAAAAGAAGATACACAAATAGCCAATACACACAAGAAAAGATGCTGAACAGCTTTATTCACTAGGGAAATGCAGATCGAACCTACAGAAACCATCACAAGTACTAGGATGGCTATAAGCAACTAAATGGAAAATAAGCACTGGCAAAGATGTGGAGAAGTTGGGACTTTTGTTCATACTGGTGCAGATGTAAAATGGAACAGCAACTCCACCCCTACTTATATACCCAAAAGGATTGAAAACAAGTTCGCAAATACTTGTACACGAATGTTCACAGTAGCACTGCTCACAAAAGCCAAAGGTAGAAACGCAAGTGTCCTTCAGCTGATATATGCGTAAACAAAAGGTGGTCCATATAGACACTGGAATATTATTCAGCTGTAAAAAGGAATGAAGTACGGATAGACACTACGGCATGGATGAATTCCTAAAGTATTATGCAAAAATAAAAGAATCCAGGCACAAAAAAGGCCATATACTCTGATTCCATGTATACGCAACGTCGTAATAGACATTCCGTATAGACGGAAAGCAGGCTGGTTGTTGCCAAGAGGGGAGGGGAGGGATGAACGGGGGAGAATCTGCTTTATGCGTTGGCGATTTCCTTTTGGGGTGATGAAAATGTTTTGGAACTAGGTGAAGGTGCCGGTTGCACAGCATTGTGAATGCATGAAATACCGGAGAACTGTATACTTGAAAATGTTTGACTTATGTGAATTTCATTTCATTAAAAAAGAAGAAAACACAATAAGTATATAGCTGTAAACAAATACACGTATCATGTATACATATAGCTTAGGACAGGTCCGTAAGACATAAAAAAGAAAACCACCCCAAAACAACCCCAAACCCTATGACTCATTGTGTCGGGAATTGGTGGTCCTTTTGGTTCTGGTAGTGATTTCTTTGATGATTTCCCTACTGTTTTCTCTTTTTTTCTGCAAGTCCTCTTACATGTTAGCTTCCTAGACCAATCTTGTACTTTTCTTCTATTTTTCTCTCAGCTGCGTTCTAACTTTGGGGAGATTTCCTGGACTTTATCTTCCAACGACTTCACACTCATTTTTATTTGGGCGACTGTATTTTTAATTTCTCAGTCTCTCCTGTTCCTTATGGCATCCTGTTTTTGCTTTACAGTTGTAGTGTCTTCCCTCTTCTCTCTCCAGTAGATGTGAAGAGAAGCCTTTTGCTGCGTCAGGGCGCCTCCCCTGTGCCCCTTCGGGTGGAAGACTGCCCCAGCTGTCTTTCATCCTAACACACCTGACACAAGCCGTGGTGGGTGGGGAGTGAGGCTCCCAGCCGACCACCACGAGCCTTCATTCGCTGCAGGGTCACCCCAGAGCGTGTCCTCGGCTTTTTCCTTGACAGCCAATGACCTTTTCTCTGGAGTGGCTCCATTTCTTCCAATAAGACTCCTCAACCTCTGGGGGCCGGGAGCAGCCAGGGTCTAAGAGCCAGGCTCCCCTGTGGTCCCTCCCATGTGTCCCCTCTCTCTGGACACCCCCAGGCTCCAAATGGCTCATGTCAGAACCTCTCTGCTGTCTTACAGTCCGCACCTCTGCTTTCCACCTTCTTGTTGTGTCCCTGTGAGGATGCTGACTCCGTAGTTTCTGAATTTTGTTTCTGTTGTATTCCTGAGAGTTTTGTGGACAAAAGGCCAAAGGTTTTTCCCACCATCTTGGAATCAAAGTTCTGTTGGTTTTTATAAACAATATTCTTTCCAAAAATACATTTTTATGGATTTTAAAAAAAGAAACCAACAACACAGGACTCCCTGTTGAAGAGTAAAAGCCTTCCCTTTGGAGGAGGAGAGCCTAGCCTCTGCCGTTTAACTCCTGCTTTTTACGAAGGCTTCCAGAAGTGTTTTGTGCAAATGCAAGTTATGCATGTTTTTTTCTTTTAGTTTATTAAACACAGACGGAGCGGGATGGTATGTACTCTTTTGTACCTTTTTTCTATTTTTAAGCAACATCGTCTTTGAAAGTTTCCTCTTGAGATTTAGCTGTGTAGCACTGAAGTCTTAATTCCTGCAGATCTGGGGGCTCCTTGCAGATTGACCCCAGATTTGCATAGGCAGTGGGTGCGGGGCAGAGCATCTGTCACTGCTGCTCCCACGAGTGACCTTGGCACGGAACCCTTTCTCTCCTGACAGCCTCATTTTGCTCTAGATGGTAACTCTGTTTCATTGTCCCGGTAATGCTGTAACCTCACGGAGGTAATGGTCTAAAAATGGTCGTGGAAGGGGTTCTGTTCTAGAGGGGAACCCGGAAATTTGTGATTTGGGAAACCACATTGTGAAGCAGGGTTAGTGATTGTCTTGATTCCTCTAAATGGCTGGAGTGTGCAGGGGACCCCCCCCCCCCCCCGTGTCGTTTCTGAGGAAGACTGCATTTTTAGGGCAAGGGTATGTACATGTCAGTTACTCAGCCACTTGCAATTTTTGGTGGGTTGCGAGTGTGGTCCAAATAAGCATACTCATGTGTCGGGTGTTTAATTCCCCTCTGCCTTTCATTATAAATTTTTAAAAAGTGTTAAGATAGTCATTAAGAAAGTGGTAGTGGTTATTTTCAGAGTTTCTTCAGTATGAAATAGTTCCGCCGCGGAACTTTCATTTGAGGGTGGAATGGATTCAGGACTGATTTGTTCAGTTCTGTTGGGAATTCAGCACAAAAACAAAGGCTGTGTGATGACATATGGAAGCCGGCTGGCAGAGCCATGGGAAATTAAACCTCGCTTTTGAATTTGAGAAAATGGGCAAAAGGTCAACTTTAATCATATAGTGTTGCTTCACAACAAATAATCTGTCCACAGGCTGTTGTGTTCAGTAGGTACAGCCCTGGAAGGGGCCTCATTTCCTGGGACGCCCCCCGGCAGGAGCTTTAGAACAGAAGCGTGATGGGACCCGACGGCAGCGGACTTCGGACCTTGTCTCACCCGGCAGGTGTGCGCACCCCCGCGAGGTCCTCAGTGCTGTTCTCTCGGCAGGGTCGCGAGGCCTTGGAGTGGGTGATCGGTCGACTTAACACGGAGCTGGAGGGCCTGGCAGCCCCTGCCTGCGCCAGAGCGTGAAGCCCCCGCGCCGGGACCCCGAGACGCAGGCCCAGCAGCAGGTGCGAGGCGATCGCCACCTCCCCCCGCCCGCGCTCCAGCAGGGGACTGCGCGCTCCCTCCACACCCGGTCTGTGGGAGAGAGCATCCGTGATTAGTGCATGCCTAGAGACATTTAGGGAAGAGACTCCGGGAAAGGAAGTGGGTTTGCCACATCTTGGCCTATAGCTTATCTTCACCTTTATCTTCACTTTTTTTTTTTTTTGATGGAAAGTTTTGTTTAATAAACAAGAACTTAAATCTCTAATATCTCTTGCCCAGAAGCCAAGCTATCAGAGTGTGAAAAGGAATGGCTTTCTCCCAGCGTTGGCATAGAAGTTTCTCTAGGGCTTTGAACCCGAGTTTGCTGCGATCACAAACCCAGGAGAGTCTAGGTCCCGCGGGGGCGCCCCCCACCGCGGTCGGTTGGCGGTTGGTGACATTCCACAAATGGACCAGTGTCCTGCCTGCGCGCGCTGACTTTACTGACCGGGTTTTATCTTCCGCTGACCACAGACCTTAGATTTAACTTAGGATATGGGTTTTTAATTAAATGCATCCTGCAAATAACCCAAAGCATCCCTGTATCATGCTAGTTTCTGAACATGAAATAAGATACTTTTTTCTTTATTTATGTTTTAACTAAACCAACTTGTTTTTAGAGGACAAAGGACTAGCAGGAGAAAGTAGTTATTTTGATAATGTTATATGACTCACTTTGTTTTATTGCCCGAAGCGCAGAAATAAATCCCGAATCCTGCTGCCTCCCCTTCCTTTCTGGTGGTGCATCCCTGTTATTGGGGGCCTTCAGTCTGGCGGGAGTAAAGGCTGAATATTGCCATGCCCACTCTTCAGCTACAGCAGAAGTCACTGGGAAGCGGTTTCCGCTTGGAAGTTGGGCTTTCTAGAGAGCTGTGAGCACACAGGCCATCCTAGGGTCTTTGCCTTGGTACCCACCTTCTGCTTAAGTAGCTGCTTCCAGAAGGTTCCTCTAGAAGCACAGCCAGGTGCTGTCCGGACACAGTTTCCCTCTTTGTGGGAAAGGTGGTTGTCCTCCGTATTCTTTGAAGACTGTTCCACCCATCTGGCTTTAGAACCAACTATTAAAACTGTATCTGATTTGAGTCGGTGGTTTTTTTGGGCCTTTAAAGAGTAGATAGGTGACCATTTGCCTCCAGCGATTCCGTCCTCACCTCGAGGAAGGGTTAGGCGTGCTTTGATAGAGGAGGTAATTGCTGGGTGTCTCTGTTGTGAACTTCATCCCCCCCGCCCCCCCAAAGAATATTCCCTAGCAGATCTCTCCTTATGGCTGAGCCCTAGTGAATGCCCGCTGTCTTCAGAACAGGTGCTCATAGGTTCTGTTACGGCTTGGGAGCATTTCAGGGCCCCAAGAAGCCGCACGGCTACTACTTTGGGTGTCTTGGCAGCTGAGGGGGTCCCCTTTGTGCACCAGCTGTCGGATTCTAGGTGTGCAGGGGTACGCCTGGACCGGGCTGTCACCACCGCCTGCAGTTTCCTCATCAGAAAAGGCAGACACTGATACCAGCTCAAAGGACAGAAGCAGGGGCAGAGGGACAGCACCTCAGTGCAGCCTGGAGGCAGGTTGGCCCCCAGTGCCCCCATTAACTGCCGGTGCTGGCTGTCCCCTGGGGGCACCCCTGCACGGGGCTAAAATTGGGAACCCTGGGCTTCCTTGATGGAACATCCTTTTTTTGTCGTGCATGTATTTTAACTTTTATAATCGCTGTTAAGTGTTAGCTGTCAATGGTTAAAGAGGCAAGTGGGAGGACATTAGGATATCCCAAGTCCGAACTCGGGACTGATTGGGATTTCTAGCCTTGACTGCTCATCATGGTCTATGCTTGTGTTCCTATGTTATAGGACAGCTTGCTTAGGGCAGCACTTGGCGGACTATAGCATATGAGCTAAGGACAGTTTTTGCAGTTTTAAAGGGTTGTAGGTAACCCCCCGCCCCCAGAAGAGGATGTGGCCGAGACTACATGAGGTGACCGAGCCTATTGTTTACTCTCTGACCCCTTTCTTGGGATTCCAGTCTATCTCCCAGTCAGCGTGAAGGAAACTAGATTCGTCCCCTTTCACTCAGCTGCTTTGTGTTCCCTCCACTGCTAAGTAGTGCTGCTTCCATTTTCCAAATATGAAACCTGTGTTACTTATGACTCCTTCCTCCTGCTCTTTCCCTCGGTAGCCGTGTGGAAACCAAACATTCCTATGAAAGGTCCCAGGGAGGGCTGGCCACATCCCACATGGTCTCCTCCCACCCTGAGCAGTGTGTGACCAGTGAGGCGCTGCAGAATGCTCCGTGGTGCTCTGCGACCTCCCAGGCCAGGGCCTAGGGGACAGTGCGACTTGTACGGGCTCACTCGTGCATCATGGGCTCTGGGGCAAGCCGGCTGCAGGGTCATGAATGGCAGGAGGAGCCCGATGGGGAGGTTCCTACGGTTAGGAGCTGTGAGAGCGAGCCATCTTGGAAGCAGGTCTTCTAGCCCCAGGGAGGCCCCGAGCTGACTGCGGGCGCCCCCCACCCCGCCCCCCGACATCTCACCTACCGCCTCAAGGTCTGCTCGGCCAGAACCACCCGCTAAAGCTGCTCCCGATTCTCCGATCCGTTGGAAACTTGTGAGATAATAAATGTTTCTTGTTTCAAGCCACAGCATCTTGGGGTCATCTGTCATGTAACAATAGATAATATTTCATTTCATGTAAAGTTGTACAGTCACTTTCTAAGTGGTCCCCTGTGCATTCTGTTCTGCTTCTTGTTGACAGAGCAATCCCAGTCATCTTATAACTTTCCCTGGATAAACAGTTACAGAGGTTTCTCACTCCTTTCTGGAAAAAGTCAGATTGGGCCTACGCATCGGCCCGGATGGCCCTGGTGCGGGTGGGCCTCCGACCGCGCCGTGGGCAGTATTGGGACCTCTCCTCTGACCCCACCCGGACATCTGCTTCCTGGAACGTGTGCTTGACCGACAGCAGCTCACAGCTCGTCTCTCTTCCTAGACGGTTACGCTCCCCGGGACTTTTTAAAAAACTCTCTTCACATATTTGGCTGACCGGTTTAAGTTCCTCAGGAGCCCAGATTAGATGTTCTGCTTTGCACACACAGTTCTGGGCAACCATCAGCGCTCTGGGGATGTGAGAACTCGATTCAGAAGCCCAGAGCTGAGAGGGAGCACAGCTGGAAACGGAGCAGGGCAGCGAACACGGCTTCGGACTCAGAGGTGCCTCCGGCTGGATGCTGGGCTGGTGCTCTCACCTCGGACTAATGACAGCTTGGCTTGCTGTTTCTGGTCTGGGAGAGGGTATGAATAGCGCCTACTTCAGAGCTGAGCATTAAGGAGAGAAGGTATCTGATAGAGGGTATGTGCTCAGTAACTGGTGGTTTATTTGTAGCTACTGAAAATCACAATATCTTAAAATTTATGTGATAATAGTAACACGGTACAGAATATCTACTATCATGATTCTCATCTCCATAGCTTTTGTTATACTTTTTTTTTTTTAAAGATTTTATTTATTTGATAGAAACACAGCCAGAGGGGGAACACAAGCAGAGGGAGTGAGAGCAGGGAGCCTGATGTGGGGCTCGATCCCGGGTCTCCGGGATCATGACCTGAGCCGAAGGCAGTCGCTCAACCAACTGAGCCACCCAGGCACCCCGCTTTTGTTATACTTTGAATGACCTAATTGTTCTACTCTGACAAACTTAAAATACATTTCACCCTTGAATAAGGCAGGAGTTAGGGGCACTGATGCCCCCTCCAATCAAAAAGCCCCATATAACTTGACTCCCCAATCCTAACTACTAATAGCCTACTGATTGTTAGACTGACCAACAACATAGTCAACTGACACATATTCCGCAAACATTTCCTATACTGTATTCTCACCATATAGTAAGTTAAAGAGAAGACTCAGAAAATCCTAAGAGAAAATACACTTATAGTACTTCACTGTACAATCTGCAGTAAGGACCTGCATGGTTCAAACTCACGCTCAAGGGACAACTGTAGTTCAATATTTTGAACATTTCAGTCCGGTTGACACATAAAGTTTAATCGGAATGTTATGATTACTAGTAAGCGTTAACTCCCATAGTGTAGAAGAGGCAAGTGTAAAAAGTTAAGGAGCCCAAACTCAGTGCTGATCAGTATACCCTTTGCATTGATGTAGTAGCTTCAGGTATAGGCCTCCCAGGTCTCTATAGATCTGCACATGAATCTATTAATGGGAAAAAGCTGGTCAGGAGGCAGGGCTGTGCCGGTGACTTCATCCAGCAGCCTGGAAGCAGAGGAGGGCCCAGGGAGGAATGTGTGTGTGTGTGGAGTGTGCCATTTATCAGAGTCAGGTAGAAAAACCCAGACTGGAACATCGGGTTTTTGGAGCTCCGAGTCAACCATGTTCATGGTGCGAGCTGCTGACTCAAGCTTCTCTGTTGTAGTCAGCTACTTTAGGACTGCAGTGATTACTGACTTCGGGGAAAGACACGGGGACTGCATAGGGCAGTGACCTGTTAAAGGGCACAGACTAAAACTACAAGTGTTGGGAAGACATCTTGATGGTTCCATCTTAGTATTTCTCATTTATTCTCATTTCCACATTGAACCTGCTCATTCATTCCATTCATTCATCTACTCTACAAACATTTATTGAGCACCTGTTGCATGCCAAATATTTCCCCAGAAACTGGGGATAAAGCAGTGAAGAAATGTGACAGAGATCCTTGTCGGGTGCTAAGCACAATGGAAAAAAAAAGTGCAGAAGAGAGAGAGAAGTAGGATGTGTTGTAGGGAGACAGGAGAATTAGGAGGCTATTTAAGGCAGCCACTTGGGAGAGTAGGCACGATCTTGTAGAGCCACCTGAGACAGAACCAAGGGGTAAACAATGGGGCTGAATTACATGATAGCTGAACTTCCTAACTCTTAGAGTTGTTGGGAGATAGAACTTTGAAGAAATAAGTGTCTCCCCAGTCCTGGACAAGTTCAAAGACAGCTTAGAGCTTGCCATTGGCTCGAGGGAGGACCTCCTTCTTGGGTCACTTTGAGCTCTGAAAGTCACTAGTAGAGATTAAATGTGATGGAGAAGAGAGCCAGGCAGTGATGGGGCCTACCAACTGAGAGGGCCAAAGAGACAAGCTTCTTGCTGGGGGACTCCCATTACTACCGTTGGAGGTCTATATATGGGGGATTCCCATAACTGTGGGGACTGGTTCTTTGACCAAGCTGCCTGATTGTTTGCTTCCTTTTTTTTTTTTTTTTAAGATTTTATTTATTTATTTGACAGAGAGAGATCACGAATAGGCAGGGAGAGGCAGGCAGAGAGAGAGGGGGAAGCAGGCTCTCTGCCGAGCAGAGAGCCCGATGTGGGACTTGATCCCAGGACCCTGAGATCATGACCTGAGCTGAAGGCAGAGGCTTAACCCTCTGAGCCACCCAGGCGCCCTGTTTAACCTGTTGTAGGTAGTTGCCTCTACGGCTACCTGCTTCTCTTTACATCTCTGACAGGAACATACGTCACACTGGGATCAAAGATGTACCAGGCCTGACAAGGTCTTCCCATTGCAAGGGGCTGGGAAATGAGCCATCAGGAACCCAAGAATGTTGGTGTAAAACGCTGGGTTTTTTGTCCTGTTTTTTTTTTTTTTTTTTTTTTTTTTAAAGATTTTATTTATCTGACAGAGAGAAACACAGCCAGAGAGGGAACACAAGCAGGGGGAGTGAGAGAGGGAGAAGCAGGCCCCCTGCCGAGCAGGGAGCCCGATGTGGGGCTCGATCCCGGGTCTCCGGGATCATGACCTGAGCCGAAGGCAGCCGCTCAACCAACTGAGCCACCCAGGCGCCGCCTGTCCTGTTTTTAATATATATCAACTCATCTTTCTGAAATTTTTCTTTTTAATTTTGGGAATCTACTCAGGTTTGTTTTACGATGAGGTATACGGACGCATAAGGACTCAGATTCTTTATAGCAATTAGTAAAGCTGAATTTTTGTCTTTGCCTCCCCAAATTTCAAACAGATGCAGCGTGTTTTGCACTTCTTCTTGTGTTTGTGTAATACACACCGTCAGGTTTGTCATCAACACTAATATTGCCTGGAAAGTACCAGTCAATTCACACTTCACGTTAGCGAAAGGGCAGGCTTGGATGCACAAAGATGGTTTTCTCAGTTTCTCGTTATAGTTGGCTCAGGCTCTCATTACCTGTGTAGTCCTGGCTGTTTGATCCAGTGTGTTGAATGCCTCTTCCTGGTTAAAACGGACCGTAGAGATCACCTCGTCCAACACCCTTGCTTTCAAATGGGAGACACTGAAATCCAGAAATGTTAAGGAACTTTCTGAGCGTCAGACAGCTGTTCTGTAGTCTGGAGCTTAGCTAAGTTAGAGCCATTTTACATACTTGAGACCAGGTCCAGGAAGAAGCAGGCTTTGGTGATTACAGACTTGTCAGTTTCAGTCATCAGAACGAAGGCTCGTGGGTTCTGAAATACCCTTTTTGCTAGGGTTGGGACAGAGAGAGGTCCAGTTCTTGCTGTGAAGGAGGTGTGTCTACCATTGGCTACACCGGGGCGGAATGTTTTAGGCTGTCATGGAGTCACTTGGGGCCTGGAGTGCCAGTCCAAATTTATATTCTGTGAATCTGACTTCTGAAACGACCTTGAGTGTGCTCAGATGACTCCAGGCTTGTTATCTAAGCCCCGTCCCAGCCTTGGTGGGAAAGCTAGACTTCTTTTCTCTTTGGGATGTCTAAGGTCAACATTTCTTCCCTTTAACGGTAGAAGTGATTCTGTTTCTTGTTGACAGCTGAGGCTCTTTTCAGCTGTAGCTATACTGTTGGGATTTACCTGTGCACAGCCTTGCTTGTCCTTCCTTCTCCCCTGTGATTCCCTACAGCTGCTACACCGTGTTTGCTTAGGGACTTGATACTCAAGGTAGCTCTACAGAAATCCTCGTTCATCTCGGCATTTCCACTCTTACCAGCACTGCTGTTCCTGCGAGGAGTCGGGATGTGATGTCCTCCGCTGTTTCACCTTAGGGAAAGGGAGTGAACAGTGCCGCAGTCACAAGGGAATATACAGAAGGGCAAACTTCAAGTGAGCAAGCTTGCTCAAGGCTGTCCCTCCTTGCCAGCCACACTCGGGAGTTCCCCGCCCCCTCCTGCACCTTTTCTCAATCCATAGTTGAGATTCATAATGCAGCTTCTGAGAGCATTCCTAGTGCAGCATCCACAGGGTCAGGCCATCTGGGCAACAAAAGAAATCTGAGCACTGAGTTGTACTGAACATGGCGTAAGTCTAAACCTCCAGAGGGTTCTTCGGTTCTCAGGCTGCAGGATGTAAAGGGACTTTTGATGCCCCACTTTTCAAGAGCCTTGTCTTGTCAGTTCTGAAGCTCTTTTATTTCCACTGTTTCAGTAATGCTGAAGGGGCTCAGACTTGGCTGCAGCAGAAAGAGAGCCACAGAATTTTTTGCACAGTGAGATCTATTTTAAATACATCAATTGTACATCACATACATTTTAATGGAATGCACCAGAATAATAGTGCAAAGTCAGTCGGCCAGGTAATTGCACCTGAACATTTAATTAGTGTAGGCAGAGTTTTATATTAAGTAGGTTCTTAGCTCCTCCAGGTTTTTGGATATGGGCCTTTGGCTGACATGGGAGGAGGAGCATACCCTGTATGAACACTATAATGAGTCTGTGTGTGTGTGTGTGTGTGTGTGTGTGTGTGTGTATCTTCACATTTTGCACAGAGACAAGAACTGCGGTCTCTAAACACATATGTACAATCAAGCCCTTTTCTAAAAATCGTTCTCTATGAAATGCTAGATTACAATGATACACAACCACCTTCCCGCACTGACGCTGGGAAGGACAAAGACATATGGTTAAAAAGGTTACCCAAAGCCTTTTTTGGTACCCAAGGATACTTTTTTGCCGCAGCCCTGCAGCCTGATCGCTCATATGGGCTCCCTCTGCAAGGCACGGAGCCCATGATCCTCCCTCACAGTGAGGGAGCTCTGCAAAGTTGCGGTCATCGACACCAGAAGATATTTGTTTCCATTATTCCTTGTCTGTTCAACTATTATAATTTCTTTGACACTATTTCCTCTAACTTCACTTATAATCAAGTTAATGCTTTCTCTTGCTCTTAGTTTTGAATCCTCTTATGCCAATCCTTATAAAGATTGATAATTGCAGGATTGTGGGGGCACAACATACTTAGTAAAACCTTTACTAACATAAATAGCTTAGATATTGCAACCTCCTGTTTGTGTGACCATTCACTCACTTCCCTATGTTGGGGGGGGGAAGTAAAACGTTCTAATAAGATAAGGATTTGCAGGAACCATCTGTTGCTCAGGACATGCCTGCCTGTGATCGATCAGTCTATAGATTAGGATATAATTGGCACATCCTGCTTTATTGTATGGACCCTTCAAGAAAGTAGGCACATCCCGTTTTGTTGTGTGAGACCCTCAAGGGCACAAGGCCCGTCCTGTTTTTGCAAAGACCCCCAAAAAACACCATTGTCACTCAAGATATGTCCTGTTTTTACAAAGACCCTCGAAAAACACTATTGTCACTATTATCACTCAAGATTGATGATCCATCACTTAAAAAAACTCTTTGATCATATGGTTTTCATCTGAAAAAAATATGTAACTCTCTGTTATAAATAAAGAACCCTGAGAACAGTGTTTTCGGGAGATTCCTACATGAAGCTTGGTCTCCTCATTTTCGCCGACTCCTTCCTCACTCTCGGACCCTAACTGTTGCTGGGGCTGGCCCCCGGCACTTTTTTGGTATCCTCTTTGTGGGACCCAAGTTTTCTGTATCTCTGGAGTCCAGGAGGCACAAGGCAAGGACTCTGACTTGGCTGGGCGAACCAGGGAACACTGGACCATGAGCCGGATACACACACAAATGGCCTTTTATGTACACCTCACAGAGAAGCTTCATTGGAAGGAGATCCTCAAATATACCTGACAAATAAGGGGATAGCTTGTGTAAATGACTATCAAACTCAGTATCGGGTAATATTTGTGATACATAAATATCTTAGATGATATGATGCTATTTAGTTAACAGAAACACAAGAACTTCCCTGAGCTCGCTCTGGATTTAACCTTTCTAATTTTCTCAAGCAATTTACATGCTACAATAGGAAATTTTCTTTTTTCTTTCTTTTTTTTTTTTAAAGATTTTATTTATTTGACAGAGAGAAACACAGCCAGAGCAAACACAAGAAGGGAGAGTGAGAAGGAGAAGCAGGCTTCCCGCCGAGCAGGGAGCCCGATGTGGGACTTGATCCCGGGTCTCCGGGATCATGACCTGAGCCGAAGGCAGTCGCTTAGCCAACTGAGCCACCCAGGCGCCCTACAATAGTAAATTTTCTTATGGGACATTCTAGGAATATATCCCCTGAGGAATCCTATTTAGGAAAAATACATAAAAGCTTTATTTTTCTGTACATAATTTGTCTCCACAAATGTGACTTCTTATATATGATGGAGCATTATACACTATTTACAGAATCTTAATTTCCTGCACTGTTGAGGGTAAAAGAGGAAGTTATGGCTTCTTGGTAATGCAGCGGACTTATGGCATTGACTCCATTTAAAAATTTTTTTCCCTTTTCGGGGCGCCTGGGTGGCTCAGTTGGTTAAGCGACTGCCTTCAGCTCAGGTCATGATTCTGGAGACCCGGGATCGAGTCCCACATTGGGCTCCCTGCTCGGCGGGAAGCCTGCTTCTCCCTCTCTCACTCCCCCTGCTTGTGTTCCCTCTCTTGCTGTGTTTCTCACTGTCAAATAAATAAAATCTTTAAAAAAATTTTTGCCTTTTTCTTTTTTTTTTGTTATAAATCAAAGTTTTTCTTTACCTTCTCTTTTCAAGATTTATTATTTTAGAGAGAGAGAGAGTGCACAAGCTGGGGGAGGAGCAAAGGGAGCGGGAGGGAGGGAATCTCCAGCAGACTCCCTATGAGCACAGAGCCTGACTTGGGGCTCGATCCTACAACCCTGAGATCATGACCTGAGCCGAAACCAAGAGTGGGACACTTAAGTGACTGAGCCACCTAGGCGCCCCTTTTTAAAATTTTTCTAGTGCAGTCCTGGTCAGATTGTGGATCTCAACTTCTGATTGTAACTTCTGATGATGCAAGTGTCTTGCCTTCCTAACTTAGGTGGTTTCTGACGGCTGGTTACCAAAAAGACATCACCGTTTTACAACAGGAACTGAACACAGAAGTTATGATGGAAAGCCATTTTATTTTTCCCTAAATTTTAAAATAAAAGACTTGAATGGAAAACGTTTAGTACCGTCATGTCCCCTGAATGCCAGCAACCCCCTGACTTTCATACACACGGGAAGCCAGGTCAAAGTCCAGTCAGCGTACACATTTCTCTTTGAACAGTTTGGCATGAACAAAATTTTCTGTCATTTTGCTTTAGCATATAGCAACACAATTTAAAACTTTCATGTCTCCTATGTGACCCCTAAAATCCAATTTAGGATTTATTAATACAGTTAGAAAAATAAAAGCCTTAAAAAATTCATGATATGAGTTCATGGTGCTAATCACATCATCTCTTCAAATGTAAGATCATTTTTAAAACTCCTACATAACAACCCTCTGGTTTAATCTGAAAATCTTAAGACTTAAAATCTAGTAAGACTGTGAAGTCAACGTACATATCAATTATTTCATTTTTACTTGTCTTGGGAGAGTTAATTCCCATTGTCCACTGAATGAATGCCTTTCAAATATTAATAAATATATTACAGTATTTACAAGCATTCTTATCTACTCTGACACTGGTAGAAAGTTAAGCTGTGGGAAGAACAGTCTCCCAGCAGGGCAAGCTTGTGAAGTCTGGGACGAAAGGAACAGGTGCTGGAGACATGCGAAGGGCTGCTCAGGTGTGTGCATGCGAGCTCTCCGACACATCTCCTTCCGACCAGATAGCCAATGTGTGTTGTTGTTGGATTGGGTGTAAATGCCGAACAGTTGGAAACCGGGGAAAAAAAGGAATACTGCGAAGGTATTTTAGTAGTTAAGAAAAGGAAGACAGTCCTGAGGTCGCACTAAGGTTAACAAGGGTAAAACCATACACCCTAAGCTGTTATTGAATTCTTCTCTGGGAATTACCTAATGCAGCTGGGGTGTTGGGTGCATGTCCTGGATATGGGAAGAATTGTAAGAAGCTGTTTTGGCAATAAAAAGGGAAGCTGATTCGGTTTCTGCACTTTGAACTGCGTCACGCGTTATCTTCTCACAGTGCAAACTGCCTCGTGTAGACCCACCTCCCACTAGACACACTTCGTTGATGCTGCTGAAGGATCCACATTCTCATGCTCTGGTAAGAGCGGTCATAAATGCCCTAATCAGGCAAGACGGCATCAGAAACCTGAAGGAGTGAAGCCAAAGACTGAGATGCGCCAGATGTCTGCCTTGGGATGTGAACGAAACTCAGTAAGAGCAGCGCACCAGCCGTTATTGTAGAAAGACTCTCGCGGGTCATGTCTGTCTACCTACACAACACCATTCCCTTTCTCAGTAGTCATTTCGAGGCCCAGGCCTGGGGCCCTCTAGAGGTGTGTGGCTTCCACAAACCATCTGGGGTACAGACTCCAAATAGCCCCTTGGAAAATTTTATAAATGAGATTCACCCCATATGCTGTTCAAAACTCTTATACGAGAATCTTTAAAATAATTTAAACATGTGCAAAATCAAGAAGGGTTCTCTGGTGGCCCATCCTGACATGCAAATACAGACGAACTGTTAACATGCATTATTTTAGTCCATCGGTCAAGTTTATTTCATAAGTATAAGTAACTTTAAGCCATTTACTAAATTGTAAATTTCCATTAAAAACTACTACCAGAGCAGTTTTGAGGTATTACTGTTAATCTCAAGCAGAAATGCTACTACACTTTGATGTGGAATGAAATGCGACTGCCGTGCCTCTTATGCAATGGTGCTGTCGCAGTGCGGACTACACGTGTGTCCTATACTTTCAGGAAATTCCTGTGCGTGTGCATTAACCGATTTCCCAAACACCAGTGGCGGTCTGCTTGGCCGGCCGTGTCTAAGCTCACCCACATAACGAAGTGCAGCTCCTGGCAGGGGGCAAGCCAGCACGGACACGTCAGGTATACCGGGCCACCCTCTAACCCACCTCCACCAAAACCCGCCCTACTCACTCCAGTCACTGACAAGGGAGATCTGTGCAAAAAGCATCCCGAAAGTCTATCAGCAGGTTAATTTTCTTGTGATTTTAAAAGAACTAGACAATGTTTTTTTCCCCCTTAAAATTCATTTATAAAAATAAATAAATTTCCGTTTGAGACCTTAGGTACCAAATCGTGGCTTAATTTAGCTGTGATGGCTAAGACTATAAAGTTCTGAAAAATGTAGCTGGAAACGGATGAGCTCCAGCTCGTTCCCCGCAGAGTGTGGTGACGGCTGGCGCCCCAGGCCGTCACAGTCCTTCTCAGAGTCAACTGAGATACACGCAACTTCCGGACAAACTTTTAGCCTTCCTTCATCCTCGAACTCCCACAAAACTTTAATTCTTAGACCTCTGTTACAAAACTACAAGTAACCATAATACATTCAAGATAGGGAATGAAAACCTGTTGCCACTCGGCTGCTCCGGGGCAAACGGCAGCCCCGAGGAAATGGTCCCCCACCGGGCTGTCCAGCTTATCCAGATGTCTTGCACTAGAATGCAGGCGTGAAGTCCCTCCTGTAGTCTTTAGCTCAGAGCAACAATAATTTAAAATCAGCTTGATAATAGGAGCAGAATCCTTTTGTGCCGTGAGATGATACGCAGCCTGGGCCGGCCGCTCTGTCCGTGGGGTAGGAACACTGACGGTGGAAATGCCAATATGACTTACTGCGTACAACTGTGTGAACATCGACACCTTTGTGAGGCTGATCTCTCACGTGAGAAGCTTTCTGCCTTAGTCAGGAAATGATCTGAGCAACAGTAAGGAACCGAACTAAGGAAAAAGTCTGGCCTCCAAATCCACACACAAAAGCAAGTTTCGAACTATTGTCCTCTCTTGGTGCAAACGAGTGATTGGCTGACCTGTCACGTTTCTTCGATCGATATGAACACAGCATTCAGTCTGTGGAACAACGTGATGCAGCACAAACCTGATCTAATGCAAATTCAAGCCTACTAACTGAGACCACGTCAAGGAGAGACAGTCCAGCTCAGTGTTGTCCCGCGTTAGTGCCGACTCGAAACACAAAGCAACTGAAAGGCACAGGCTCAGATTTCGTTGATAGTCCTCTCTGAAGGGCAGTACTCCGAGGCGCCCGGTGAGGACATGTAGAAAGACTGTGTCTTCCTTTTTAATCGGGCTCTTTTGTTGGCCAACACCAGGCTGCGCCGGCTGGAGCTGATGATTTCCGAAATAAACTTTTTGCAGTCTACACACACCTCCATCGTACTCCAGTCCTCCATCAGCTCTTTGGGAAACTGTAGCTCTTCATCTGATTTGTCCACAGACTTAGATTTTGAGGAGAACCTGGAACAAAACAAAACGTTTAGAATATCCACTACTATACATACAGTTTTATTGCAATACCAAGAAAATATGTGCAGAAAAAGTTAAATCTGTTGCCAAAACATTATGGAATGGGCAAGTCACCCCATACTCTTCCAAAGGAAGCATTTCTAATTGGAAATAAAATTCAAAATATTAAAAAAAAAAACAGGAAAGATGTTTTAATAAGAAACAGTCATACTAAAAAAAAAAAAAAAAAGAAAAGAAAGAAAGAATGGGGTGCCTGGGTGGCTCAGTCATTAAGCATCTGCCTTTGGCTCAGGTCATGATCCCAGGGTCCTGGGACTGAGCCCCGCATCGGGCTCCCTGCTTGGTGGGAAGCCTGCCTCTCCCTCTCTCACTCCCTCTGCTTGTGTTCCCTCTCTGGCTGTGTCTCTCTCCATCAAATAAGTAAATAAATCCTTAAAAAAAGAAGTAATATTGAAAATTCTTAGTATCCCTTCCAGAATTTTTGTAAAAAAAGCGTCTTTAATAGAGTATTCACCTGAATACCATACATGATATGTGGTGGATTTTAGCAATGAAAATGAATCAAAGTACAAGTTGCTAATGTCCTAGCAATAATTCAGAAAGGACTTCAAGTTCTTTCTCCAGTGACCCTGTGCCAGAGTTGGTGAGCACGAGTCTGCTGTAGATAGGAGGGCAGACTGCGGTAAACTGAAGTCGACTGGTCTTAATCCTGAAAAGTTCTCTTCGGAGCAGCTTCCTTAGCATGTTTGCATTTATCAAATATCCCTTCCCCTCTCCAACAATTCTATTGGGGTGACTGATTATTTGGATCCCAGAGAGCTGGAGTTAACCAGATCAACATTGTAATAAATGTTCTGGGTAATTTTTTGAAATAACTGGAATCATCTACTCATGGACTACTTTAGTGAAACCAAACAGGAATGTGAGTTTAGAGTAGGTAGAGAAAGAAACAACAACGTGCCCCCCACAGCCTTGAGCTCACAGGAGACAGTCCACAGTCGGAGGCCGTCCCGGAGCGGCGGGCAGTATCTCGGAGTGGCATCGGCAGCCCGGAGGCCGCACCGCCAGGCACAAGTCACCAGCGGGACCCACGGCGGCAGCAGGCAGCAGTAGCACTGCCCAGTGCCTGGCGCCTCCCCAACCCTCGGGGGCAGCTGGTGGGTAAAACCCCAACATTTTCAGCCCTGTGCATGCACAAGCCAAGCTGGCATGACCTCCTTCTGCCCTCCCTTAAGGACCAACAAACAGTAACTTACTCTGCATTAAAGGCAGAGGGACTGATATTCAGGCAATTTTTTTTTTTAATTGGCATAAAGCTTTATTTCTGCCATACTGACAAGAGGAAGAAAAGCCAAAGTGATGCTAGACCACTGGGCGACTAGAACTAAACAGATTTGCTTTCAAAACTAAAGAAGAAAGACGAGACTGTTACATGCAAGTTTTCAACTCACTGAACGACTGAAAACGTCAGCTTTAAAAATGACTTTTAAAGGACAAACAAAAGTAATTATTTCTAAAGTAGAAAAAAAAACGATGACACTTAAGTATGCTTCAAGCAGCTAGCTATGCTCTTTGTCAGGTTCCCGGTTGAAGTTTTGGAGACCAGTGTGCAAGTCAAAACTGTATTAAAAGCAGCCACCCAGTCACCCCAAACCACCCTGAGCCTGAACCCTACGTCGTTGGCAGTCCTCAAAAGGAGCATTCTTCTGTTACAAAGATGCTCTGAGGTCCCAGGCCCCCTGCTCACCTGGCAATGCTCCGGAGTGGCCGATGGTGGCCAGGGGCGGGCTTTTCTGGCCTCACGCAACTTTCCCCTCTTTGCAAGGCGGAAGGCCCCAGTGAAAAGATGGGGAGAGTGGAGTATGGTTTGGAGGGCAGCCGCATCTATTGTCCCAAATAAAACCGAGAATGAGCAGTACTGTTAAAGAGGCAGACTCCCGAAAATTAACACAAGTTGTGATTTCACCAAGCTTAGCTTACCTTTTTGCAACACTGTGAACACACCGGCCTGTACACAAAATCAGAAATGTTACTCAGCAGGATACCAGAGATGTGACTGCAGACTCAGAGAAGCCATTGGCTGCCTGCTTGTGAACTTCTAGGATAAACTGCCAAAACTCTCTGGTTTTTCTACCAGAATGTAACAAATCGATACAACTGTGGATCACCAAGAAGACAATCTGAAAACCTTAACTCTTACACTGTTTCCTGAACAAGGATCAACTTACATCTGTCTGGGATTTTCTTACTCATCTACCCAGGGATCACATGACAATCACATCTACTTTTTTTTCAGTTCCAACTGGACATATGATTATTAGACTGATCTTAGTTATTTACATAAAAGAAATACATGCAGAGAAGCATTTTCCAGGTTTAATTCCAAGTAACTGTTTGCTCTACTTTTTTGGAAGAAATCAGTATTATGAACCCCTAAGCACGGGACAATTTGACAATGAGTTGGGTAATCTCTAATACTGTTCCTGTGTAGGAAAATGATTCAACTATGAATGCAACCAGTATTTCTTTGATTATGGCCATCAATTACAACAAAACAAAACAAAACAAAACAAAACAAAACAAAACAAAACCTTACCTCTTACAGAACTGACAGGTATAAGACCAGGTGAAGAAGGAAAATCTCCTGGTTCGGCAACAAAAGCAGAGCTAAAAAACCCACAAATTTAAAGGGAAAAAAGCATTGCCAGCAGTTAATTTCCTAATTTACATGTCTAAATACACTTCACATTCATATAATGGGGAAGTTTAGCAGACAAAGGGAAAAAGGGAATTCAGCTCCATATGGTAATTATAATTTGGCTCTGTATTTACTTAAAATTCCACTTTTAAAAGGTAGTAATATGCCGTAGCTGTCAGAGGCTCACCATCAGGGAATCAATGTGAAGAAGGTTCCGAGACAGTATCTTTCTCAGATATAGTTTCTTTATAAGCCTTTAAAATGCAGACATGGTTTTATGAAGGTATGCCACTATTTATTATGGTTGTTTTAAATCTTCCACAGTTTTTGATTTCTCAGGGAAGAAACAAGAGTACTTTTTTTTTTTTGGTAAGCCAGGCAGAGCAGGAATTGTGTATTGGAGAATAAGCCTCTTACCTCCTAAAATCCTCTACAAGTCCCATACCATCTGGCTGCCAGGAGACCACTCCCTCAAGAGACCAGACCATTCTTCTAACCCTGCTTATCAACCAACTTGAAATAGCTCTACCTTTCCTTTTTTCAGGGCGGTGTAGACATCTTTATACTGTTGGTATTTTTCCAGCTCTGCCTTCACCAGGACCTGACGAATATGCATCACTTCCTCCACAGTGAGAGCTAGGCATTCCACTGGATAGCAGAATTCCTCCTGAAATTCAAAATTCCACACAAATAAGAAACTCCCCCCACCCTTCTCTGGCACTGTAGAATTTCCCTTCAGATCAGTCACCTGGTTAGTAGCTTCAGAGAAGAAAAGAGATTTCCCAATGAACACTGGAACAGAGCTGGCTCACTCTGGGGACCACATTAATTACACTAAGACAACGGATGGCAGAAAACTTCTGGGGACCATGTTAAACATCATAGCCTACTGAAATTTCCAGGGAAGTTAAGTTCCTCACATTTGGGTGCATATTTTGCCTCAAGTTTCTATTCCATTAAGCAGAGCTACGCATCTATAAATTGAAATCTTCAAGAAAATTTTCTTGTTCTAAACCAAATTGACATGAGTTTTCTCTTAGGATTATGCAAAGACATTACTTCCTGTTGTGCTGCATACTATAGGCTAATAGATAAATAGTAAATCTACAACAATGGTACTGTTTAGAAGACTGGTTTGTGGTACCCAGAATAGCCAAAAGAAGGTGGTTAGTAATTTATACTGAGAAGCATTATTTAGTGGTAAGTTACATCAGCACACTGTGAAAAATCCTAATGGTACAAGTGGACCAGGAACGGTAGATAGAACAACCTCTACAGGCTGCCCCACAACTCTCTGAATTTGTTATTACTTTTAAACAACTGCTGAATACACAGTCAGCACTGGAAAGACGTGGAGAAAATCTTAAGAATTTCACAATAAATATTTATGCTTGGCTGTCTTATGTTAATGGGTTCCCTCAAAACAGCCGAGGAAGATGTTGATGTAACTGATCCCACTGAATAAAAGAGCCTCACCCCCATCTGCTCCCCATCCGGCTCTGCGCTTGATTGGTGAATCTACTAGAAAGACAGAACGGTCTTGTGCATTCCCACCCTGCCAGGCTTCACAGGGGCCATTGTGGTGTGGGGACACTGAAACTTAATGTTCTCAGTACAAACACATTAGAATTCACTCCCACACACACACAATAGCACTGCTCACAGGCATTCTGGAATCAAGCAAGCCAAATGGGAAAGCACATGACTACGAATGCAGTCAGTTTATGGAGTTTTAACATTCGGTTCTGTCTTTCAATCAGAAAAACAAAAACAAATCTAGGTCGCAAACTTGATAAACATTAGCATTTACTAAAAAAAGGAGTTTGAAGAACTGTGTCTTAGTAACAATCAAGGCAAAATCATCTCGGCCAGGCTGACTTAAAGAAGGTTAAATGTGCCTAAAAATGTTTTGGGAAAAATCCTGCAAATGAATTTTTAAGAGGAAGAGCTTAGTATCTGGAGGGTGGGAAGGTAGTCTGTCTGTTCAGGAAGATTATATCATTTGCTCTAAGATGTCTAAAATCCCTTAAAAAAAAAAATCACCATCACATAATTTTCTCTTTCAATGGGAAAAGCTTTCAAAGATCACAGGATTAAACTGGCTTTTCCAGTATCTACTGTTTTGCTTCCCCCCCCCCCCCCACCCCGAGAAAACAGCCTGGTGTCAGGAGGGGACAACGCACTGTCTGTGTGAAGGTCAGGCCACTGAAATTGTGCATGAGGTAAGCATTGCTGGCTGCAGACGTCTGGATGACGGCTTTTCTCAGCTTTTAACATATTTCATAAGCAGCTTTCCTATGGTCTTTTTTGTTCGTTAGTGATGAGTGTGACTGTGGTGCATTTTCTGACAGCTAACGACATGACAAAACTGCTGAGCTGAAGCAACCTAACGGATGAATCTAGCAACTAACCAGATAGTCACCACCCGAGTTTTGGGGCTGTGCAGGTGGGAAGATGAGACACAGTGCCAATTTAATTGACTTGACATCTAGGGCTGGCAAACATTTCCGGTAGATGGGAATCCTTTTTATTTGCAGGGATATCCTAGCACACACAATAGACCTGACAGGTTCTACTTCCCTCTTCTCAGTCTTAAGTCACAAATGGACTTAGTTAAGCACACTTTCAACTTACTGCTTTGAATCATATGCAAAACCAGTACTTCATAGGACACAGTAAGAAACTGTATGTGTGTGTTCTTGTTCTTTTTTAAACTTTCAAGCACATTGCTGTTGAGTAAAATAATTCCCATTGGGTCAAATGCTAATGTTTTGATTCTGGTGCTTTCCCAAGGACAACAAAACTTTAATGCAACATGAAAGAAAATAATAAATAGTTACTATAGTTTTCATTATTTTTTTTCAATTGAGAAAAAATACTAATTCAACATCCCCAAGGCCAAATTAAGCCTTCGCTTTAACAGAGCTTGCTGAGATACGAATGCTCCAAATGTGAGGGGCGCCCAGGGCTTTCACAGTGAGTGGGAGCTTTGCACTGGGCTAGATCACTCCTCTGCACACCCTGAACTCTTTGTCATAGCCAGACATGGACTCTAACATCCCCTTGCTTCCCTGTGCTTCAATCTCACTCCTAAATTTAGGAAAGGGAAGCTAAATCGGAAGGATTTTTAATAAAGATTCCAACATGCTCTAGGAGCTTATGAGCCTTTAGAACTTACTTTGTATGTATGTCACTAAAACCACTGAGTTTTTGCTCAACATTCTGGTTATATTTACCATTCAGAGGGTCAGGGTAAGGGAGCATAGAAACAGAACATAATGTAGACTCTGGTTAATGAGCCACAGAGAGAATGGGAGTATGCATATTTTATATAGTATTTGTAATGAGCAAAAAATTGGTAAGTAGCAGATATTTGAAAATTATCCAAAGCCACCATTCTTTTCTTGAGTTTTTAATAAACTCAAGGCAGATTGAAATTAAAACTCTTTGAACTCTTGAACTCTTTGCCTATAGTAATAGTATAGCCTTAGATCTCTGTTTGGGGAGAACTGATGATAAAAATGAAAATGCCAAGAGATCTTCAGTAACAGCAGTAACAGTGGCAGGAGTTAAAACGCCATCCCTGCACTTGACCAGTACTGCCCAAAGGGCCAGATCTAAAATGGGGAAAAGAATAGAGATCTATCCTTTGTTCCATGACAGTAAGAAGAGAAAGGAATTTCATTTACATTCAGAGTCTCTTTTCCAAACCAAGAGGGGCAGTAAAGAGTAACAAAGAAACCAGCTGCTGGTTCATTTGTCAAGGATAGGTTTAGTAAATAAAGGGCCTCTGAAAGCCAGGACCCCCTAAGGTGGCGGAACAGGAAAGCAGCTGCAAACTCTAGTCTAGTCTAGTGGGTAGCCCTGCGCTGCTCTGGGGGCAGGGAGGCTTTGGGCGTAGTTCGAGGGCTTCTTATTTCACTGGGGTTTGGCAGGTATTATATATTTCCCTTGAAAAATATATTCTGTATGAATATCAAAAGTGATAAAATGCATAACTTTAAAATAACCACATCAATAAAAGGAAAACTTAAAATTTCTGTGGAGAACTGGCTTGTCATAAAAACCACGTTAACGCCGTGACCCACACTGCACAGCTCTATGAAAGACGCTGGGAACAGAGAGATTCTGAGCCCTGGGCTGGCACAAAACGATGAGTGTACAGCTCCTCGGAGCTCACGGTGGGGGGTGCGGGAAATGGTGACAGGCGTGATTCCAGGGCTGGGGGAGTCCCAGTGGCTGTGTGGCCTGGCAGAAGGCTGCTCTGTCAGCTGAGTGAGGGAGCAAACGCTGTTCTGATGGCAGAAAAGCCGGGGAAGGAGAGCATCCCGCAGGTTCTCGGGAAGTGCCCCCTGTACATGGAGAGGGGATGGCATTCCTCCCGCTGTGTAACTGGGTCACTCACAGGTCCCCCAAATCTGATGCTGCATTTTGAGTTTGTTGTCCTTTCAGGGTCATTTTCCTTTCAACTGAGATCATGGAGTCATCTAAGCATCCTACAAAAGACTGGAATCAACGATCAGAAGCAAAGTGCCCATCTAAGCTGTTAATTGTTCAGAGTGCAGTAGTTGCGGTATCACTGTCAAAGAGATAGAGTAAAATAATTCCCAGAACCAGCAGAAAGAGGCCAACCTTTGAGGATTTCCACCTGCTGGTAAAAGCTCTCTCACACAGATAATACATAGCCCCTGCTACCCCAAACATGGCTGCTTCAAAAGGATGAGAGCTGAGCAGAGAAGCTGTTTGTATGGTAGAAAAAAGTGGTCGGAAGGGCGTCCTTGGCCAGACACTGGTTATCCTAGGAACCTGAACAATAGATAAGGGAAAAAGAAAATGGCAGGGGGCAAAGAAAAGGAGAAAATAATGCTGAGCACGAGTGACCTACACATAGTGCTTACAGAGCATGAAAGAAAAACAAAACGAAAACACCACCGATCCCACGTGTGTGTGGGTCCACACCACATCTGTTCCCGTATATGTAAGTCAGTAATCACACCAGGAAATCCTGCCTAGAGACTCTTGGAGTTCACACAGCAGAGCTTAAGGTGTTTCTAACTTGGCTGTCCTGGGAACAAGGGCCTCCCATGGCCGTGAAAGCGGGCTGACGGGGACGGGCACCGATCAGCACTAGCTCCCCAGCCTCCGGGAAAGGCACTGAAAGTCGCTTTTCACTTAGATGGGCAATCAGCCTCAATCATTTCACCAAATAATGAAAAAAATTAGGTTTTAAACATCCTAAGGAGAGAGAGGAAGATACAATGAAAATAAAACGAGTACCAATGAAGACATCTCTGCCATTTTTAGTGGAGAGGTTATAAATACCAAACGATCCCTTGTTTTCTTAAATACAGCCACAGTTTTCAATCGTCATACTTCTAAAAAATACTTACCAAGCTACAGGGCACTCCCGCAAAATGAGTGTGGCTTTATGGGTTTCCCAAGACAAGCTACTGGCAGGAAGGGTCACTACTGTGACCTGGATGTGACTTTGTCAGGGCTTGTGCCCTA
Source organism: Spilogale gracilis (assembly GCA_004023965.1). Taxonomy (NCBI): domain Eukaryota; kingdom Metazoa; phylum Chordata; class Mammalia; order Carnivora; family Mephitidae; genus Spilogale; species Spilogale gracilis. Next base: position 140,374 of record PITA01000810.1, on the reverse strand, counting down.
CGTGTCCTTTGAGGGAACTGTGGCTCCATGTGGAAAGTGAGCACCATCCAGTGCTGAACAGCAGTGCTTTCCCACTGCCTTCCACTGAGACTCTTAACTGTGACGGCAGACTGCCCTTCTTATGCACAAAAAATAACTCACAGCCTGACCTAGCACACATTAAGACTTCCCCTTTGTCGGGAATACACTCCTGGACCCTTGATGTGGGCTGATGGTCTTCTTCTATTACTTCTATGGTATTTTTTCTCTTCTATTCAAAACTTCTCTTAGTAGCTGGAATTTCTTTTGATTGACCTGATAGTTCCTCTACATCGATTATTTTTAAATTTAACATTAATAGCGGTGTCATGTGATCACAAGGCCTGGTGCACAGCTGAATGATGAACTGGCTTTTAAGAGAACAGTTGCGTGAAGAAAGGAATCTCCTGATTATCAGACCTGTGATCTCTTAATGACAATAACTATATTTTGTTAAAGCAAAAAATTGTTCACATTAACAAAAGTATTTGGATTCTGAAGTTTGAATCTGTCTGGTTAGAGTTCTGTGTTTCTACTGGTAAGCCACTGGTGAGGCTGGATTTAATCAAATGTTTCAGTGATTATTTTGGAGTTAGAGGAATTCTATCAGGAACTGACAGTCACTAGTTTTTTAATTGAACTGTTTAGGAACAGAGATGACTGATTAAATCTCAACACTATAAAGCTCTGTTCAAACTTGGGTATCTTCTCAATAACCACACTATCTTCCTCTACTTTGAGGGACAGACATCTGTTATTGCTTCACTTGAACCCCTGATGATTCAAGATAGCCTAAAAATAATGGCCGAAAGTATGGAGTAATCATATTCTGGTGCTTTTTATTCACAAATACCTGAGAAAAAATTAGATATTAAGTTGCTGGTAGAATTACTGATTGACGTCTTCATCTCCCCTTCAAATTCTTGTGAAGTTAGGAGGGACCACACAAGAATCTTTGCAGACCACCTTCAGTTAGAATATCTGCTACTTCTCCCTGGCAGGGGCCTACTGTCCTGTGAATTAAAGCCACTAGCCGAACCCGAAGTCTTGGGAAAAGAGCAAAACTGTCCTCCAGGGCAAACAGCAGCTCTGACTCTAAGATCATAAAACATACTTGAAAACAATGTACAATGATGGGCCAAAATTCTCCCCTCCTATTTCTGCCTCAACAAAACAATGTACTGTATGTAGTCAGACTCTGCTAACTTTTTGATGAGTTTTAACAATTTTTAAGTGGACTAATTCCCTTTAAAAAGAAGAAAGCATTTCTTTAATAATAACATATTTTCAACCACTGATAAATCTTCTGAGGAAAAAAAGGTACTTTAAAATGAACGAAGAATGGTCAAATTTCATTTAGGTTACTGTTAGAGTTGCTTTTCTTTAGGTATTAAAAGCAAATAAAGCTGTTTAAAGTTCATTTTAACATCTGGAAGCTTTTTTTTTCCCCCCCCTCTAATCATCTCAAGAAAGCTAATGGTAACAGGCCTCTAATGATCCTTGAGTCACTATGAAGTCTTCCAGTTACTTACAAGAGACCGGGAGCTCTGCTTGGAGGGTGGCAGAAACTGTCTTACATTAGTGGGAGTTTCCTTTTCAATGGAATGTCGTCTCTGGGGTGGCTGCCGTCTCTCCGGCTGGGGTGTTGATGATATGGGCAAGAATTTTGGAGGCTCTAAAGAAATGAAATGAACCAAACTGAAATGAACTTTCTTACAAAATAAAAATCTTAGATTTTGAATTTTTTTTTTTTAAGATTTTGTTTATTTGACAGAGAGAAACACAGCAAGAGAGGGAACACAAGCAGGGGGAGTGAGAGAGGGAGAAGCAGGCTTCCCACCGAGCAGGGAGCCCGATGTGGGGCTCGATCCCGGGTCTCCGGGATCATGACCTGAGCCGAAGGCAGTCGCTTAACCAACTGAGCCACCCAGGCGCCCCAGATTTTGAATTTCTAACAGAAAACCCTTTGTTGCTTGTGACAAACATTGCACTCAAAGAGGAAATGCTCATTTCATTAGAGGGTTAAGACTGGAGGCCCTCATGGGGATATCATGAGGATTGTTATAGAAAAATCTCTGCAAGATAAACTTTCCTATAGAAAGTGAGGAAAAAATATTTCCTATTTTTAATATTCATCCAAATTTCTACATAAAAGCACAATTAATAGTCTCAGCTTTGTACATATAACATGCCCTCATGTTATATACCACAGAATTTTGCAATTACAGAATCTTAGGCATGTAAAATAAGTAAAAATATGTATTGTGTGTCCAAAAAGACTCCCATGTCATGCCAAAATTTTCAAGCGTACAGTCATTTTATATTCTCCTTTTTAAAAGCTAAAATATAAAAACTCTTCCTTCTTGATGATTATCAAGACATTTTGTCCTTAGAGCTAAATCATGCTCTACTTAAATTTCAAAAAATAAATTCCAGTTTTAATGTTAATATTGTAATACTGCTCTTTTCTGCCCAGTAATATCTTGGGACAGGGTTTAAAAGGAGAATGTTTTAGTGTTTGAATAGTTCTGGATTCACACTGTGAAAACGTAAGAATTACTAGAAATAAATTATGTTGTCGGGGCGCCTGGGTGGCTCAGTTGTTGAGCGGCTGCCTTCGGCTCAGGTCATGATCCCGGAGTCCTGGGTTCGAGCCCCACATCAGGCTTCCTGCTCCTCAGGAAGGCCTGCTTCTCCCTCTCTCACTCCCCTTGCCTGTCGCTCAACCAACTCTCTGGCTGTGTCTCACTCTGTCAAATAAATAAATAAAATCTTTTAAAAAAAAAAAAAAAAAAAAAAAAAAAAAGAAATAAATTATGTTGCTAACCAAGTTTTTCTTAGGCTTCCTCCTACTTTCTCTGCAAAGTAAGCCTGCTGCAGTGTTGTGGGTGAAGAAAGTGGAAGTCAACACAAAGTTAAAAGTGATCCATCTATGTGGACTGTCCCACCAAGAGAAATCATTAAATAAAAAAACCCACAGCTTCCACAATCAAGAAAGATACAAAAACCCATTAGGTGATTTAACTGAATCTCTATAATACTTAATTGGCCTGGCCAAATACCAATTATAGGTAATAACCAAGATCAGCTCCTATTATTCTTGATATAATCTTATTAAATCAAAATACTAAAGAATTTTAATCACTAAAAACTCCAGGTGTGTAAGAAAGCAAGTCAATGTTCTAGGAATATCTTAATATATGTGTTTTTCTCCTGGAAAGTTTATATTTTTTTCCACTGCAGTAAAATATACATAAAATATATTTAGTGTCTTTATTTTTTTTTTTTTTAAGATTTTGTTTATTTGACACTGACAAAGAGAGCACAACCAGGGGGACAGGGAGAAGCAGGCTCCTCACTGAGCAGGGAGCCCAACGCGGGACTCAATTCCAGGAAGCTGGTATAATGACCTGAGCCAAATGCAGATGCTAAACCGACTGAGTCACCCAGGTGCCCATTCTTTCTTTCTTTTTTCTTTAATTTTTAAAACATTTAAAAAATTATTAAAGATTTAAAAAAAAACTTATTTGAGAGAGAGAGAGCATGAATGGTGGGGAGGGGCAAAGAAAGAAGGAGAAGCAGACTCTCTGGTGAGCAGAGCCCAACTTGAGGCTCCTTCCCAGGACCCTGAGATCATCACTCACGTTGAAGGCAGATGCTTAACCGACTGAGCCACCCACGTGCCCTTAACTTCATTCTTCCACATGTGGATGTCCAGTTTTCCCAGCACCATTTCTTTAAAGACTACCCATTAAATGGTCTTGACACACTTGTCAAAAATCTTTCGACCGTATCAGTAAGGGTTTATTCTGAGCTCTCTATACTATTCTATTGATCTATATTGTCTGTCTTTATGCTAATACCAGAGTGTTTTGATTATTGTAGTTTGTAATAGTAGTTTGAAATCAGGAAGCATGAATTCTCCAGTTCTTTTTCAAGATTGTTTTGGCTATTTGGGTCCCCTGAGATTCCACATGAATTTTAGAATCAGTTGTCTTCTGGGGCACATGGGTGGCTCAGTTGGTTAAGCATCTGCCTTCGGTGCAGGTCATAATCCTGGAGTCCTGGGATGGATCCCTGTGTCAGGCTCCCTGCTCAGCAAGGAGTCTGCTTCTCCCTCTCTCTCTGCCCCTCACCACTGCTGGTGCTCTCTCTTATAAATAAATAAAACCTTAAAAAAATGGATTGTCTTCTATTTCTGCAAAAATATCATTGGCCTTTTGATAGGGACTGCACTGAATCTGTAGATCACGTTGGGCAGCGTAAACATTTTAACAATATTAAGTCTTCTAATCCATGAACACAGGACATATTTCCTTTTATTTAAGCCTTCCTTAATTTTTTTCAGCAATGCTTTGTACTTTTTAGCGAGCAAGTCTTTCACTTCCTTGGTTAATTCCTAAGTATTTTTTTCTTTTTGATACGATTACAAATGGAATTGCTTTTGTAATTTCCTTTTTAGATTACTGTTTGTGTACAGAAATATAACTGATATTTGTGTGATTTTATTATTTCGCTACTTTACTGAATTCATGTAACAGTTTTTTTTTTTTTTGGTGTGTGTGTGTGTACAATCTTTCAGGGTTTCCTTACATATAAGATCATATCAACTGTAAGGAGATAATTTCACTTCTTTTTTTCCACTCTGGCTGCCCTTTATTCCTTTTTCTTGCCAGACTGCTCTCGCTAGCATTTCTAGTATGATGTTGAACAGAAAAGATGAAAGCAGGCATCCTTGCGTTGTTCCTATTTCCTAGAGGAAATCTTTTCAGTCTTTCACCACTGGGTATGATGTTTGAGGTGGGCTTTTCATATATGGTTTTTATTATGTTGAAGTAGTTATCTTCTATTGTGAAGTTCCTCCTAGTCTGTCAAGTTTTTATCATGAAAGGGTGTCCAATTTTGTCAAATGCTTTTTCAGCATCAATTGAAATAATCCTGTGGTTGTCTTTACTCTGTTAATGTGGCATATTATGCTAATTAATTTTTATGTGTTGGATCATCCTTGCAGTCAGGAAAAATCCCACTAGGTGAGGGTATATAATCCTTTTAATACACTGCTGAATTCTGTTTTCTAGTAGTTTGTTAAAGATCTTCTAAAAAAATTAGTATTTGTAAAGGGTATTGGTTTGTAGTTTTCTGTCCTTGTATTGTTTTTGTTTGGCTTTAGTATCAGAGTAATGCTGATCTCATAAAATGGGTTAGAAGTATTCTCTTCATTTTTGGGGAAAGGATTGACAGTGTTATTATTTATTTATTTATTTATTTATCTATCTATATGTTTGGGAAAGGATCGAGAGAAGTTTTATTTATTTATTTATTTAGCCACTTATCTATCTATCTATCTATCTATCTATCTATCTATCTATCTATCTATCTATCTAAATGTTTGGAAGAATTCACCAGTGAGGCACGAGAGTCAGGTCTTTTCTTTGTAGGGAATTTATGCTTACTAGTTCAATACCCTTACTAATTATTGGTCTAGTCAGATTTTCTCTTTCTTTCTGATTTAGTCTTGCTAGGCTTGGTACTTCCAGGAATTTGCCCATTTTATCAAGGCTATCCAATTTGTTGGTAACTGTTCTTGTTGGCTATGCTCTTTTTATTTCTGTAGAATCAACAGTAATGATCCCCCCATCATTTCTGATTTTAGTAAGCTGGGTCTTCTTTTTTCTTAGTCTATCTAGCTAAGGGTTTGTCAATTATGTTGATATTTTTGAAGAACCAATTTTTGGTTTCATTGATTTTTCTCCATTGTTTCTCTGTTCTCTATATTTTGTTTATCTCTGCTTTAAACTTTATTATTTCCTTTTTTTCTGCTAGCTTTGTGTTTAGTTTGTTCTTTTTCTAGTTCCTTAAGTTGTAAAGCTAGGTTGTTGGTTGGTTGGTTCATTCATTCCTTCCTTTCTTCTTAAAACCACAACATTCATTGTGCAACTAATCACTGAAATTTCTTCTTTTTATTGTGAAGTGTTTATAGCAGTAAATTTTGTCTTAGTACTGTTTCCACTGTGTCCCATAGTTTTGGTATATTGTGTTTTCATTTTCATTAATTTCTAAGTATTTCCTAATCTGGTGATTTCTTCTTTGATCCACTCATTTTTTAAAAAGTACGTTGTTTAATTTCCACAATTCTGTGAGTTTTTCAGTTTTCCTTTTGTTATTGATTTCTAACTTCGTTCCATGATGGCCAGAGAAGATACTTTGTTTGATATTTATCCTTTAAAATCCATGAGAGGGCGCCTGGGTCTGGCTTTGGCTTAGGTCATGATCCCAGAGTCCCAGGACTGAGCCCCGCATTGGGCTCCCTGCCTTGGGCTTCCTGCTTGGCAGGAAATCTGCTGCTCCCTTTTGTTCCCTCTTTTGTTATGTGTCTCTGTCAAATAAATAAAATCTTAAAAATAAAATCTATTGAGACTTAACTTATAGTTTAAAATATGGTCTTATCCTTGAAAATGTCCTATGTCCCCTGGAGAAGAATGCATATTCTGTTGTTGAGGGGAGTGTTCTGTATGTGTCTGTCAGAGCTAGCTGGTTTACCATGTTATCCAGGTCCTCTATTTCCTTATCCTCTGTGTGGCTGTCCTATCCATTATTGTGAGAGGGGTACTGAAGTCTCTGTTATTATAGAACTATCCATTTCTTCTTCATTTCTGTCAGGTTTTGCTTTATATATATATTTATTTATTTGATGGTCTTTCAGGTGCATAAATGTTAATAATTGCTCTATCTTCTTACTGCATTGATCCTTTTATTAATATAGTGTCCTTCTCTGTCTCTCTTTTTTTAAATTTAAAGTCTATTTTGTCTGATGTCAGTATAGTTTTCCCAGGTTTCTTTTGGTTACTATTTGCATGGAATATCTTTTTTGTTCTTTCACTTTCAATCTGTTCGTGTATCTGAATCTCAAGGGAGTCTTTTCTAGCCATCCATTCTGCCAATCTCTAGCTTTTGATTACAGAGTTTAATTCATTTACATTTACAGTAATTACTGATCAGGGGGCCTTTTGTCACTCGGTTATTTGTTTTCTATATGCCTTAGAGCTTTTGTTCCTCTTTTCCTTCATTCTTGTCTTTCATGTTAAATTGATCTTTTAAAATAATGAAGTGCTTAAATTCCTTTCTCATTTTGCTTTTGTGTATATTCTGTAGATATATTCTTGGTGGTTACCACGGAAACTACATTTAACATCCTAAAATTATAACACTCTGATTTGGATTTACAGCAGCTTAATTTCAATAACACACAAAACTCTGCTCTTCTACAGCTCTGTCTCCATCCCTTTTTGGCTGTTGGTATAACAAAATTACATTTTTATATACTGTCTTCCCCAAAATATAGATTAATAATTATTTTAAGTGCATTAGTCTCTCAAATTACATAGCAAACAAAAAGTGCAGTTACAAATCACTGTTATAATACTATTAGCTTTGATAACTGCCCATATATTTTACTGAGCTCTTTATTTCTCCTATGGCTTTGAATTATTGTCTAGTGTCCTTTTACCTCCCCCTGCAGGACTTCTGAGCATTTTTTACTGGGAAGGTCTAGTGGTTATGAACTCCTTCAGCTTTTTTTAAATCTGGGAGTGTCTTAATTTCTTCCTCACTTTGAACAAGATTGTTGGTTGATTTTTTTTTTCTTTAAGCACTCTGAATATATAGATCTCCCCCACTCTCTGAAAGTAGGGCATTCCTGTGAAACCTTTTGTAAGCTGAAATGGCATAAGCCAAAAAAGCAACTGATGCATTTTATAAAAGTGAAAATCCTCTTTGGATTTCTTTCACTTAGCTAAAATAGATTATTAATGTTGGTCTTTCATAAAAGGGAAGTGGTGTAAAGCAAACTTTCAGATAGTGGGGTGAAAGCTGTATTGGCCCACTATCTTCTAGCCATCAAAGTTTCTGCTGAGAAATATCCTGAAAATCTTACTGAGGATCTCTTATAATGCAGTGACTTATTTCTCTCTTGTTGCTCTGTCTTTGGCTTTTGAAATCTGATTACAGTATGTCTTGGTGTGGGTCTCTTTCATTTCAGTTGAGTTGCTTGAATGTTTATATTGATGTCACTCCTCAAATTTGGGGAGTCTCAGCCATTATTTCTGTAATTATTCTTTCTGCCCCTTTCTCTCTTCTCCTTTGGGGACTCCCACAGCACGTATATTGGTCCACTTGCTGGTGTCCCACAGGTCTCTCAGTCTCTGTTTACTTTTCTTCAGTCCTTTTTCTTTCTGTTCCTCAGACTTGACACTTTCCAGTGTCCTATCTCCAAGTTTGCTGATTCTTTCTTCTGTCAGTTCAAATCTGCCTTTGAATCTTCTAGTGAGTTTTTTCATTTAAGTTATTAGAATTTCTGGCTCCAAGGTGCCCATCAACAGATGAATGGATAAAGAAGATGTGGTACATATATACAATGGAGTACTATGCCTCCGTCAGAAAGGATGAATACCCAACTTTTGTAGCAACATGGACTGGACTGGAAGAGATTATGCTGAGTGAAATAAGCCAAGAAGAGAAAGTCAAGTATCGCATGGTCTCACTTACTTGCGGTGCATGA
>PITA01000810.1:18931-131699 GCA_004023965.1 Spilogale gracilis | reverse complement strand
ATGGAGGGATGGGAGAGCCTAGTGGTGGGTACTGGGGACACCTAAAGCGTGGAGCACTGGGTGTGGGGAATGGGGAATGAATCTTGAAACACTGGAAAAAAAAATTTTAGTAACAATTAAAAAAAAAAAAAAAAAGAATTTCTGGCTCCAGGAATTTTTGCTTGTTTGTTTCATTTTAGGTTTTCTAGCTCTTTACTGATCTTTCCATTTTGTTCACCCGTTGTATTCTTGACCTTCCACATCTTCTTTTAGTTCTTTGAGGATTTCAAAGCAGCTATTTATTTATTTATTTTAAAAAGATTTTATTTATTTATCTGACACAGAGAAAGATTGCAAGTAGGCAGAGAGGCAGGCAGAGAGAGAGGGGGAAGCAGGTTCCCTGCTGAGCAGAGAGCCTGATGTGGGCCTTGATCTCAGGACCCTGAGATCACAACCTGAGCTGAAGGCAGAGGCTTTAACCCACTGAGCCACCAGGCACCCTCAAAGCAGTTTTTAAAAAGTCTTTGTTTGGTATACCCCCTTCCTTTCCTGGGACAGTTTCTGATGATTTCTTTCTTTACTCTGAATGGGCCATAACTTCCTTTTCTTTGTATACCTTGTGATTTCTTTTTTGTTGAATACTGGACATTTGAATCTAATAATGTGGTAACTCTGTAAATCAGATTCTCTCCCTTTCCCAGGTCTGCTGTTTTTTGTTAAGGTTTTTGTTTACTGTTTTCTTGACTGCTACAGGCTGTCTCTGTGCTGAGGATCAGCCTGAGATGTAAACTTAAGATCTTCTCAGGTCTTTTATGAGCCATTCCCTGGGCATGTAGTGTCACTTTATAATTTTCTCTGTATAAGTAGTTTCTGAATATCCTAGTCTTTAATGTCTGACTCCCCAAAGGGAAAAAGCTAAGAATGAAGGAGGTGGGTAAGGAGGCTAGCCCTTTAGGTCCCCTGGAAGTCACTTTAGCATGCAGGGAGCTTGCAACAAAGCAACAAAAATCACTGCTTTTTTGTCTACACCTTTGGAATCAGATGTACCAATCAGAGGACAGATCTGGAGGACAGGCTCCTTATGCCCCCCCAGCTCCTGTAAACTATGTGGAGGCTGCTTCAGGAATGTACATTGCTACTTGCCATGTGGCTGGGGGTGGGGCATGAGAAGCTGCCATCGTGCTAAGAGCTGAAGGTGACTGAAATGAACCACAACTTTTCACCTAAATCTTCCCCTGGAAGTTGCAAGGCTTCAACAGACTCGGACTTCCAACCAGTACAACTGCTGTCTAGGTGGGAGACAGACTCCTGGTGCTTCCTACTCCACCATAGTCCCAGAATCCTCTCCCTTAATATTGTAATTTTTAATTCTTTAATAATGATTTTATACACAAAAAAGATGATTAAAAACATTTAGAAATGTGGTGCCTGAGTGGCTCATTTGGCTGGGTATCCAACTCTTGATTTCAGCTAGGTTGTTATTTCAGGATCAAGCCATCAGGCTCCACGCTTGGTGTGGAGTTTGCCTGAGATTCTTTTCCTCCACCCCTCTCCCATTTGCAAGTGAGCATGCACGTGCTCTCTCTCTCTATATAAATAAATAAATATTTTTTAAAAAAGGATCTAGTAATCACTTCATTTTAGATTCTGTGTTCAGAACCTATGAAGAGTTACAAAGGCATTTTTCCTATCCATACATGTATGTGGGTATGGATATGTACACATGTGTGTGGGGGTGGGAATGATAACAAGTGTGATTATTTAGGGCTCCCAGCTTAAATTCAGACAAGAAGGTAAATTAATCTAAGAAATACCCACAGACAGTTGATTTACTCCCTACAGCTAGTATCTATAAACCTAAAGGTGAATCATCTGTTGTAGGTTAAGAACCTGAGGCCCAGTTATCAGTTCAGCACTACCTTAGCATGTTATTTTAGGAATATAACAATGTTTCTGCTCCAGACTAGGGAAAATTCCAGGGTTAGTTCTTTCTACCCTAAATGATCACAAAGCACTTTGGGATTCCCTGGTTCTAGGTCCAGTGGTTTTTTTTGTTTTGTTTTGTTTTGTTTTTAAATATTTTTAAAATGTATTTGACAGAGAAAGAGACAGCGAGAGAGGGAACACAAGCAGGGGAAGGGAGAAGCAGGCTTCCCGCCGAGCAGGGAGCCCGATGTGGGACTTGATCTCAGGACTCTGGGGATCATGACCTGAGCCGAAGGCAGAGGCTTAATGACTGAGCCACCCAGGCCCTCTGGTCCAGTGTCTTTTTGAAGGAAATCTGACACTAATCTGTACACAAATACTCACTCTTCCTCGTGGACACCGCCTCTACTGAGGGATCCTCAAGGAAGGAGGGAGACACGCTGCTGCTGCTGGTTGATTTGTGTAGAGTTTCCTCCTGAGAAAGGTGGGGACAGAGAAATAGACTCCTAAGACATTAGTGCTCTCATGCTAATAACATTTTACAATACAAATTAATTTTAATGTGAGGCACCAAATTATGTCAAAGGTCAAGGAAAACAGAAGACAAGCTAGAAGGTATGGAAAATTAGACAAGCATGGGTTTGTGTCCTGGATTTGTCCCTCATTAGAGTGACGTGACAAAGCAAATTTCTCTTCTCAGTTTCACATAAGGTATTTAATTCCATCTTTACACTGTATTATTGGATCAGATGAGATAATACACTCAAAATGCTTAACACATTACCAGGCACACAGTAAATGGTGGTTAATGTCATTATTAGGGAAATATTTAACACACTTATAAAAGTAATAGACTGGCAAACCGCATGAAGGTAGATGCTATGGGCCTCATTCATTGTTATCAGTAACAAACCTACTGTTAGTAAGTAATGAATAAATGTTAATATTTGTTGAATAGATGAAAATAAACATTTCACAAAATGTCATATAAATCTAGAAAAATGTCTACATTATGCAAAATAAAATTTAAATTCCTATTACCAATGAGATGAGACCCCCTTAATTTGTTTCCGATTATATCAAGATGAAGTACAATATTTACTCAGGAAAAGCTTATTATCTGCTATGTGACTGAGGATATACATGAACCATATGACAATGCATGTTCATAATATCTACAGAAAATTGCTAAATGTTTTTAAATGTGGAATAAAGAAAATTAGGTTAAAATATTTACCTGTGACTATGTGAGATATAGTGAAATAGTGACTATTTATCTCTGACCCACTTTAAGAACTAATTTAGCCATTCACAAACAATGGCCTCACCTAAAATCTACTGCGGAAAGCACTGGTTTCATGTAAGCTACAATACAAAGGATCTGGTCAAAGACCAGGAGATGACAAAAGGCTGTGTAAAGCACACAGTTCAAAGAAGGTCTGAACAGTGACCTCCCCACTCTTGGTACATACCAATTAAGAATAAATCAAGCAATGTAACCAAAGCCTCAACCCTGAACACAGTGTAGAAATTACACAAATCTCCAGAAAAGCTAGCCTCCTAGAACGACCTCCTTCTGCCTATGGAAGGTCAAATGGAAACAAAAGCCAAGAGTATCTCTTAGGAAAAGAAAAAGGAGCCATACACGGTAGTCCCAAATAATTATGGGGTGGGTGCCACCTTGATTTAAACAGCAAAGACCACCGCACACCACCTCACATACCCTACCCCAGCCCATGCTCCCCAGAAACATTTTTAAGGTCCGGTTTTACAGAATTCTGAGCATGTGCCCATGCTCCACACCACGCCCATCCTAGGGCAGCCGGGTGAGGGCAAGGCAGTCAGTAAGGGACAGAGAAGTGGTGAGGACACCGGCACGATGCAAGGCCTTTTGGGATTTGCTCCCAGAAGCACTTGGGGATCCTCTGTCCCTGCAGGCCCACCACGGGCAGCTGCATCCAATTTCTCACTACCTGAAAACGAATCTTCGTTGGCTTAGTTTCTGGCTCAGAGGAATCACAAAGACACTGAGAAGGCGCCAGGGGCCTTGGAGGTCAGAGCTTCTCAGCGCGAAGGGGGCGGGCGTGGACCCGGCTCGCCTTGCCCTGCCAGGTCCATTCCCTCGACTCAACTCTTCTGGCCTGGCTGGGGGTCCGGATGGTCTCTGATCTCTGAAACTACTGCAGGCCTGCTTCCTGAAACTTACTTGTTTGGATTGTCTGATCCGGTTACTAGTCTCTGACACTCACTAAACTAGGCCTTCTCTAGTTCTGTATCTTCACCAGGGACTCTTAACCAGGTCCTGGTTGGAACAAGGTCGCTCCCAGAACTCCTGCTGCTCCTTCACTGCTGCTTTGCTCCAAGGGTGGTACTGAAGGCTGCCAGAATCGTCTCAGAAGTCAGTCTGGCTGATTAAAGAATAATTCCTTACTTCTAACTTGGATGAATGTGGAGCGGATGGAGCCAGCAGCCCCGACAACAAACAGAAGCCGGGAGGTTGGCTGTGTGTGCGTACTGCATGTCTGGCAGGGCCTGAGGGAAGATGCAGGCAAGGATGTAACTTCATTGTACACAGTGGAGACATATAATACTGACACTGTAGACAACGGGCTTGAGAGAGATCCGGGAAGCACCAGCACCCTGAGTGTTTCTGGAAAACAAGTAGGACATGCGAGATTTTCCTCCAAAGGGCAGCAGGGGAAAGATGAAATCTGGAGAACCCTAGCAGAGTTTTCTTTTACAGACCTGTCTACTGGTATTACTATAACAGAAAGAACAAGCTTCACTCTGGGTAGGTGTTTGTGTGTGAGAGAGAGACAAGGATCTACGGAAAAAATATTTTCCTTTTTCCTTCCCCCAAACAAAGGGAAACATCCGGAAGATAATACATTTGCATTTTTTAAAACTTTTTTTTAATACCACTGTAATCTAAGAGCATCCAAATATATTCTATTAACTGTGGCCACTGTACTGGTCTTCCCTGAAAAACAGCAAGTAATCCACTGTTTCATTTCCTGCTAGACAAATGAACTTCCGTCCCAACTTCATTGACTGAAAGATGGGAAGAGATTAAGCGACAACCAAGGCAACATGGTCAGTAAACTAGGTCGGAGAGGGCTCGCAGTCTGAGCATGGAGTCGAGAGGTGTGAACCGGGCCGTCAAGGGACTCACCTCGGAGTCCGAGCTATCCAGTTCGGCCAGAGTTGGAGCTTTGAGGAGCTTCTTCCGCTGCACAGGCACGTGCTGGGCAGCACTCGACTCAGTTTCTTTCGTTTGTGATGTTAAACTTCCATTCACCATTGACGATTCAACAATGTTCTTCGGAGATTCAGGGGTAGTTACATCTGATAAAAGAAAAGCAAAAGCTTACCTTTTCTCAGGCTAAGAAATGTAACCTGGAGACCAAATGCACTTTCCCAAGCACCTGTACTTGGCAGCCCAAACCACAGGCCGGGAGACATGGCATTTCCATGTCACACAAATACAATGCAGAGGCTTGATATAATAATGTCTATGTATGCAAAACATTTTTGTTAGATATTAACTGTCAGGTTAAAGAAAACCTTTAAATGAATAGCAACAGATTCACATTTATATATCAGACTTTAGATCTGGAAGGAATCCTCCAGATAACTGACTATAACTTCTTAACCTTGCAGAGACCCAGAGCGGCTAGTTTTATTTTATAGTCTCCAAGAGCTAGTGATGGATGGACCAAAGTGGTGGCATACACAAAGACATAGCAGGCATATGGACTCAAGATGTGAAAACGGTTCAATTTAAAACTCAAAATAGTGAATAATCCATATTCATATAAACATGAACACAAAGAATCTAGGATACATTCACTCTGATAAAGCTGATTTAGATTATTCAGAACTCTAAGCTGGGTGGGCAGGCAATACAACAGATCCGAGAATGTGGCAGCAGAGCCCAGAGTATGTAACGTGTGAGCACAGGGCATGCAGTACACACTATAAAGCACAGACCTAGCCCACAGAGGAGTACGGAGAGTACAGAGCATGGAGTACATAGAGTATGCCAGAGTACAGAGAACACAGAGCATGAGGTATGGAGAGTACATGGTACAGCCTGCAGAACATAAAGGATATAGTATACAGTACAGAGTATATTTTTTGTAAAGTGAAAGACTTTATTTTGAATATGCATATTATTCATTCAACCTAATTTTTTATAGTGCACAGCTATGCATGGAAGAATACAGGGAGGAAAAAAAAATTAGAAATACCCAAGGATGGAAGTATATAGGCAAAGAAGACATTCAATACATACCCACGAACAGGCTTAAAAGCATCCATTAGAAAAGAATGAAAACCACGCAAAAAAATCCATCCAAAGCATGGTAGGCAAATGCAATCAGTACAAGTTATAGTTTCTTATACAGGATAAAAGTATACATATTCTTTGGGCTGAAAATATAATACAAATAAATATGGCTTGGCTTTTATGTCCAAGCCAAAAATCATCTATAGAAGCAACAAGTGTGAATGCTACGTGTGACAATAAAACATTAAAGGCCACAGTATACAGTCTAGCGTACATAGTACAGAGGAGAGTAGAGAGTATATAGTGGTACAGAGCGTGCACAGAGCATAGAGCGTATATTGCACAGAATACAGAGTATAGACGAGAGCACAGAGCACAGATCACAGAACACACAGAAGGTACACAGTATGGAGTACAGGCTAGACACGGCACGGGGCCGCACGGAGTGCACAGAGTGCAGGGCATACAGCATATCGACTGGAGTACAGACTACATACCAAGTACAGAGTACGGAGAATGTAGTATGCAGTAGGGCATCTAATACAGGGTACAGAATATATGGCACAGAGCATAGACCAGGGAGTACAAAACACAGGGCACAGAATACAGAAGAGTAGGGAGTACACAGTACAGAGGACAGGTTATCTAGTACAGAGCGCACAGCACAGAGTATAAAGCCCGGAGTATACAGGGCGCAGAGTATACGTTATATTAAGATGCGGATGACCTGGGTTCAAAGTCGAGCTCTGCTACTAGCTGCCTGACCGTGAGCGAGTGACCTAACCTCTTATTTCATCAGCTGTAAAATGGGCCTAACAAGAGACATGGGCTGCCTTTGAAGATTAAGTTAACAACTGCATATAAAATACTTACTTAATACCCTGTGTAATAAAGGCAACACACAATACATGTTGGCGATTATTAACACTGATCTGTAAGGAAATTATGGCTCAGGGTGACTCAGCCAGTCGCCCAGCCAGTGTGTGGGCACAGCTGATACCTGAGTCTTTGTTAGTGCTGATTCTAAGGCCACCTTTTCGCCCTGTACCCTGTTCTCACTCTTCCAACGCAAGTGGAACCAATTTTCTTCAGTATTTCTGATGTGTTAAACACAAAGTTTAAGACCACTAAATCAGAGCATTTAAAAGTGAAGAAAATAAGTTAAAAAAATAGCAGTCACTGAATAATGTAATTTACAGACCAAAAGCATGAAACTGATCTTTGCACATGGAACAATCTGTAAAACCGCAGTTGAAGGTAAAAGGAACACTAATCATGAAAGTGAGATAAGACATGATTAAAGCTCCTTTAGGAGGGTAAGCACTGTAAGCACAAGTACTGTAAAATACAGCCGCTTCCCTCCCAACATACAACTTTTATATGCTTGAAGCCTAAGAGGTGGATTTCTAGGAAACATTCAGTCAGTTAGCATGTTCTAGTATAACCTTCCCTGACATTATTAAAAGAACCATGTGAATTATTATAAGTGATATGCATCTAGTTTAATATTTATACTTTTTGCTATTTTTAGAGATCAAGACGGTCAGAGCACACACCCTTGTGAATGAGGAGAAAGGGTTTGAGTAAGCAAGGAAGGAGGGAGGAAAGGAAGAAAAGGAAGACAGATTTGTCAATCCTTTATTTAGCAGGAAATTTTTCATAAAAAACTTGACAAGACACATGTTAATTTTCTCATTACCTTTCCAGATATTAAGTAGTTATAACAAAAACATAATTGGGGGAGAGGCTGGGCTGAGGGGGACCAAAGGGCAAAAGCAGCAAGTTCTTACACAAATTTAAAGGTTAAAACCTTTAAATAAATCTTTCCCAAGGGGGTGTAGAGAGCAGCAGGCTGCTACACTTAACAGAATAATTGAGAAGTTTTCCAGAAAGCAAAGGAGGAAATGATTAGGCTAACTGATTAATTCCTATTCGAGAAAAAAGACAATGTTCAAACACCGTATCGAAGCATATTTTAAAATATCTTATTCTATAGTTCATTTTATTTATACACTTCCTATAGAAGTACTCATGTTGTTGTAGTAGTTAGGCTTTCAAGAGAAAGCATAAAGTTAAACCCCACACATCTTTGTCTCCTCTTAGCTGCCCAGATTCCAATTGAGGCACCTACACTACAAATACCGTGAGAAGAGAAACCGTCAGCTTTCCAAGGCGAGTCTCACACTTCCGTTCCTCCAAGAGCTTCTCTAAGGGGAGACCACTAGTCGTGCATGGAGGAACACTGAAAGTTTTAATGGTTATATATTCATTTTGATGCTTCAGAAAAAATATATCAGATACGTGGCTTTATGGGTGTTTTTCCTTAAGAAAAAATTTCAGAAGTCATTGATGGTATACTAAAATAATTTAAATAATGCTGGTGATATTTAAATCCTGGCAAGAATCTAACCTGAAGTTTAGGGAGTACGCTGAGTGACTGTGGCTGCCGTGAGTTCGTTTCATTCTCAATGCAGGAGATCCGAGAAATGGCCCAGTGGCTCTCTACTTGTCCGAACACTACTATAAGGCTGGAAACGGTATTTGAACTCATTGACTGAAACTGAACTCAATGACTGAAATAATAACCTTGTACTGAATTCAAAGCTTTGAGATGAATGGAATTGATAAAAAATATTATGTAACAGGTTGTTTCAGGATGATCTCCACATAGAAGACTGAATACTGTGTGTGATTTTACCTCACATTATATATTTGTAAAAGACCCAATGGAACACATCTTGAAAGAAATTTTTACGTAGTTTGATTACTATAACTTTCTATTCCAATGAAGAAATCCTTATTACTACTTCAACGTATCAAGTGAGAAAACCAAGGATTTGAATAAGACTTTGTACTTCTATATATGACAGAATGCTTGAGAAAAAACTGGTGATATTCATAAATAAGCATAAGCATTTAAGAAGCTAGATATGGCTCTTGAAGTCACATGCCTCAGGATCAGAATCTAAAATGCATAACCACGAGATTAAATACTTTATGTAATAACTTTATATATGTTAGATTCACCCAACTGCTGCCTTATTTGGTTGGAGGAAATATGACTATGATACAGATTACATATTTATTATTTGCATTGCAAAAATAAATTACACTTACCTTGATTAATGTTGAATGGAAGATTTCCCACTAAGCATTAATATTTCTAAGACATACCTAAGCAGAATATACTTCATTATATCTTATTCTATACTTAAATTCAGAGGCATTATCTATACTACATATTTAAATATTTACTCCCTAGTGTGTTAATTTCCCAACTTAGAGATGAACCATACTCCCATCTTTGCATTTAGGTTTAAAGAATGGATAGATTTTTTTCCCATTTATTATGTGGGACATTTTAAATTGATCCGTCAAAATACAACAACAAAAACATAAAAGTAGCTGGCACAAGAAACAGAATGAAGCATGTGGAAATCATGAAGCGCACTTAAAGTAGCAAATGATAAGCAGGTGAAAGCAAATACAATTTTTTGCTACTCTTTTACATCATGGAGGTTAAGAGCTTTCCTCTCAAATCAGAAGCCACCAAATACCTATAAGAATACGAAATGCACTTATATATAACGTGTGTGGGGGCATGCAAACGGCACAGATCAGTCACCTGTGCTTAATTTACGTTAGCCAATAGTCAATGCGCTTAGCCAGCCAGCCACTTTCCTTGTAGTCATGGAAACATCTCCAGAAAAAGAGACACAGTCTCTATAATATATACTGTCAACTTTCGGAGATTATCAGTAACAAATATGTACCAAAACAATTCTGAGTTTATTTTCCAGACCATTTTTATAAGGTTTTTTTCTTTCCTACAACATTTACTCTGCAAATGGTTGATAAAATAAAAATTTTCAAATGAATAAAGAAAATAGAAAAAGCTCTTCAGTGGTCAGTCAAAAGTAGTAAATGAAGACTGCAAAATATTTATGAGTTTTTTAAAAGCACAAGTGACAGTGATTCTTGAGACCTACAAATACAAACAGAAATTTAAAAACAGTTGGGAACTAGTTAGCAATTGGAAGTAAATTTTCATAAAACAGAATAGGATATAAGAACTCTGTGGCTGTGTAAATATGAATTTGTATATAAGCTATGCCAACAATTCCAGAGCACATGAAAGAAAACTCTGGAAGAAAATATTAGTGCTAACGTTTTATCTCATTTTACATTCAAAACAACAGCTTCCAGGGGGACCTGGGTGGCTCAGTCACTAAGTGTCTGCCTTCAGCTCAGGTCATGATCCCAGGGGTCCTGGAATCAAGCCCCATATAGAGCCCCACTCAAGCCCCCTGCTCAGCCAGGAGCCTGCTTCTCCCTCTCCCCCTCTGCCCCTCCCTTGGCTCATGCTTGTGGTCTCTCTCTCAAATAAATTTTCTTAAAAAGCAAGCAAAAAAACCAGCTTCCAAAATGAAAAAATTTAACTTGCAAAATATTTTATTTGAATTAAGTTGACTTTAGAGATTCACTCACATATAAAAACCCCACTTAAAAGGAGCTGATATTAGAGATCAAATTTAGTCATTAATGGTTATCTCTTTCACTATTAATCCCTGTCTATTTAACAGCAGGTATCTAAACTTGTACTACAAACCCAGAACACATGAATTATATAGTTGATCCCTGAACACGGCCAGGCAGGAGTTAGGCGTACAGACTTCCACCGCAGCCAAAAAATCTGCAAAATAACTTTTGATTCTCCAAAAACTTAACTGCTAATTAAGCCTACCGTTGACTGGAAACTTTACTGATAATATAAACAGCCAACTGGTATATATGTTGTATGTTACATGAATCATACGTGTGTGTATACTGTATTCTTACAATAGAGCTAGAGAAAAGAAAATATTAAGAAAATTATAAGAAAGAGAAAATGCATTCACAGTCCTATCGGCACATTTACTGGAAAAAAAATCTGTGTATAGGTAGGTCAAGCCAGGCTGGAGGCGGCAGTGGGCCTGGTACCACGATGGTGATATTTTGCAACCTGGGATGCAGGGACAGCTGCCTGGCAGGCAGGCAGCCACAATGGCCTGGGGATACAATACAGCTGCCCCATCTGCCTCCAAGTGCGGCCACCCATGAGCGGGAGGGGCGGAGTCCAAGCTTGGTAAGGGGTAGCCCCAAGCTGGGCGGCAGCCTGCCCAGGCCCTGAGCTCCAGGCATGGAGGACTAGGTAGTGGGGGTGATGGGTGTGTGGGCTCCCTGTGCAGCACCATCCTACTCTCTGGACACATTCCTTGCTTCTGCTCAGCATCCTGTCCACCAGCCCTAGGTGTAGACCGTGACCATCCTGTCAGCAACAGGGGACAACTTGCAGCCCTGTTCGGTCCTGGTCCCTGGAGGCTGCTGACAACTTCAGCCGGCCTCCCTGGGCCTTCATGGGGCCTGGAAGGGCAGTAGCTAAGTTTCCTTCCATTTGGTCCGATGAAGACTGGGGTGGACAGATGTAAATAAATGTGCAGCTTTTCCTGTCAACTCTTAAATAAAAAAAATATTCCTATAAGTGGACCTGAGCAGTTCAAACCCATGTTGTTCAGGGTCAACTGTATTTTGCAACCAAAGCCATGAGAACACATCTATATTTTCATACTCTCAAACAGCGCTCGGAGTCATTCACAATTAGGCTCTACCTAGAGGGGGTGCTGGGGCCCCAAAGACATCCCTTGCCTATCAACTGAGTAGCAAGGATCCTCTGAAGCAGCTGGCAGCTTTGAATCTCATTACTTAAATAACTGAATGCTTTAGAGAGTAAGTGTCAAAACTTTGTTCCTTGAAATCTGTTTCTATTCTCTTAAGGCAAAGTTCTGTTTTAGATTTTGACATCACTGCTTTGGAATAGTGTGGGTGAGGGAGCATGTGGGTGGCTCAGTTGGTTAAGCACCTGCCTTCAGTTCAGGTTATAATCCCCAGGGTCCTAGGACAGGATCCTCCCGGCTCAGTAGAGAGCCTGCTTCTCCCTCTGCCCCACCCTCTGCTCGTGATTTCTTTCTCGCTCTCAAATAAATAAATAAAATCTTAAAAAAAAGAAGAAGAAGAAGTGTGGGTGAGAGACAGTGACTGTAAGGATGGGCAGTCAAATTCCATAACCACAAGGATGGCATAATGGTTCTTCTAATCCCTCATAGGCAACAGAGATTTATTATTGTAGTTTTAATTTTTTTTTTAAGTATATGGTTTTCAAATAAGCAGAATGTTTTATCTTATTGACCACAGCTTAGAAGAAGCCTTTCAATTTTCTTCTTTGACATGTCTGGACAAGCAGATGAATGAAATGTTTTCACAGAAACCACAAAATCCACGTCAGGTGTGAAAGAGTTGTTTTTTTTTTTACCTGACAAGTCAAAACTGTAAGACATGCTAAGTGGCCGCATTGCTGAAAAAAGAAAACAAACAATAAAAAGAAAATAATACAGCTGTTAGGAATATACAGGGAGGGCGAAAAAGGGAGGAAGATTCAAAAGGATCTACAATGGCACATTTCAGACTTTAAGGCAGAAGGCAGCGAATAAAAATCTGAAATACAACAAAACAACGGGTCTTAGTTTAAATTATATTACTAAGACCTGAAATGAGTAACAATAAAAGAAAAAAATAACTTTTTAAAGAACATGTTAAGAATGAAAACATGACAAAGATACAAAACATTTTAAAGAAACATAGTATAGAATTATGGCTTAAATAGAACATGACTGTAGGGTACAAAATTTTTTTAAGTTTAAGAATAAATGTGTTCTTAAATAATTTCAGGAAGAAAAATCAACATCTCTGTTGAAGGTGAAATATTTTATAAAAAATCTCCTTCTGGAGTAGCATCACAATGCATCACTATACTGCCTATCGCAGGCGATGCAACCTAGCCGTTGAAGAGAGGCCCCAGGAGCCAGAATGTCCGAGTTTGAATCTCAGCTCTGCTACTTACTAGCAGTGTGATTCTTGGACAGTTACTTAATCTCTCTGTGCTTTAGTTACTTAATCTGTAAACGGGGAAGAATGGTATTTAACTCATACGATTGTTACTGAAGGTTAGATGACCCTACCAAAAACAGGTGTGTGCACATAGCAAACTCTATTTCATATATAGTAGAAGCTCAATTAATACGATTTCTTAAGAATGAACTTACTTATTTCCTATTGAAATAATGTCTTAAAATTTTTATTACATATGCTTAAAACCACTGAATTATACACTTTATATGGGTGAATTTTATGATAGATAAATTAGGCCTCAATAAAGCTAGATTTGATTAATCTGGATATTCATGACAGTGAGAATCTACTAGTTTCACTGCAGCCCAAAAGTCTTACCAGTACCATCTATCCTATGACCGAGGCTGAGGGAGACCTTTACAGTCAGAGGAGGACAGAACCTTAGATCTACAGTGGGGATGGAAGTAAGGGCATAATGGGCACAATGTTTCCCCTGCTCATGTCCTCCAGCTAGACTGCCTGTAGAGTTCTAAGACCTAAATTTAACAGAATGTAAGTATCTCTCAATATGTTTTTTGACAGCTATTTTTAAAGGAATAATTTATACTTACAATCCAAAATGTCATCAGAGTATTAGAAAAAATGATGGGAAGGTAAAGCCCTGAGTTAGATTTCAAATACAACTAGGTAAGATGTTGGAATCATATGTAGATGTTTTTAAAAGCACTTATGACAACAAAGGAGATGCGTATCTTAAATGGGGCCAATGAAGCAACTATTTGTTGACAATCATACTTACTGTTTGATGACCAAGAAATAATATTTTAAGTATTTCATTCTAGTAAGTAAATTAGGATGTAACATTTAAATAAGCATTTTACTGTGTTTTAGTTATCTCACAGAAAAGTAGTTAGGAATTTTATACTGATGAGAATAATCCTCCACTCACCATTCAAAAAACCCTACATTTCTTGTAGAAACACTTTTCTAGATATGTCTCCTAAGGCAAGGCAAATAAAAGCAAAAACAAGCTAATGGGACTACACCAAAAAAAAAAAAAGAAAAAAAAAGGCTTTTGCACAGAGAAGGAAACCAGCAATAAAACTAAAAGGCAACCTATTGAATGGGAGAAGATATATGCAGATGATATAACTGATAAGGGGTTAATATCCAAAATATATAAAAAACTTACATAACTCAACACCAAAACTCCCAAATAATACAACTAAAAATGGACAGAGGACATGAACAGACATTTCTCCAAAGAAATCATCCAGGTGGCCAACAGACACATGAAAAGATGCTCACCATCACTCATCATCAGGGATATATAAATCAACCCACAATGAGATATCATATCACACCTGTCAGAACGGCTAAAAACAAAAATATAAGAAACAACAAGTATTGGCAACGATGTGGAGAAAAAGGAACCCTTGTGCACTGGTGGTGGGAATGTAACCTGTTGCAGCTACTGTAGAAAACTGTATGGTGGAGCACCTGGGTGGCTCAGTGGGTTAAAGCCTCTGCTTTCGGCTCAGGTCATGATCTCAGGGTCCTGGGTTTGAGGCCTGCATCGGGCTTTCTGCTGGGCAGGGAGCCTGCTTCCCTCCTCTCTCTCTGCCTGCCTCTCTGCCTATTTGTGGTCACTCTGTCAAAGAAATAAATAAAATCTTTAAAAAAAAAAAAAAAGGAAAGGAAACTGTATGGTGGTTCCTCAAAAAATTAAAAATCGAATTACCATATGATTCAGTAATTCTACTACTGCGTATTTATCCAAAGAAAATGAAAACACTAATTTGAAAAGATGTATGCAACTCTTATGTTTACTGCACCATTATTTCCAATTGCCAAGAAATGGAAGCAGCTCAAGTGTCCATCAATTAATGAATGGATAAAGCAGATGTGGACTGGATAAAGAAGATGTAAAGAAATGTGTGTGTGTGTGTGTGTGTGTGTGTGTGTGTGTGTGTACGTATCCACACGATGGGATATTGTTCAGCCACAAAAAAGAATGAAATCTTGCCATTTGCAACAACATGGATGGATCTAAAGAACATGATGCTAAGTGAAATATGTCAGTCAGAGAAAGACAGATACTGTATGATTTCGCTCATAGTTGGAATTTAAGAAACCAAACAAATGAACAAAGGAAAAAGAGACAAAGAAAAAAAAAGTATGCTGGTGGTTACCAGGGCAGGCGGGTGAGGGGACGGGTGAAACAGGTGAAGGGGACTAAGAGTACATTTATCCTAATGAGCACTGAGAAATGTATAGAACTGCTGAATCATACTATGTACACCTAAAACTAATATAACACTATATGCTAGCTAACTCTACTTGAATTAAAACACCGCACCTGTTAAAAAGAATTCTGCATTTCTGTAAAAGGCATCCAAGTTGGGAAAGAAGTCAAACTTTCACTCTTCACAGATGACATGATACTCTAGGTGGAAAACCCAAAAGACTCCACCCCCAAATTACTAGAACTCATACAGGAATTCAGCAAAGTCACAGGATAAAAAAAATCAATGCATAGAAATCAGTTGCATACATTAACAATGAGACAGAAAAAAGAAAAATTAAGGATCCCATTTAAAATGGCACCAAAGCCCATAAGACACCTAGGAATAAACATACCCAAAGAGGCAAAGGATCTGTACTCAAAATAACTACAGAACACTTATGAGAGAAATTGAGGGAGACACAAAGAAATGGAAAAACATTCCATGCTCATGGATTGGTAGAACAAATATTGTTAAAACGTCTATGAGAGCAATCTATACATTCAATGCAATCCCTATCAACTTTTTTCACAGAACTGGAACAAATAATTCTAAAATTTGTTTGGAACCAGAGAAGACCCCGAGGAGCCAAGGGAATGTTGAAAAAGAAAACCAAAGCTGGTGGCATCACAATTCTGGACTTCAAGCACTGTTACAAAGCTGTGATCATCAAGACAGTATGGTACTGGCACAAAAACAGACACATAGATTAATGGAACAGAATAGAGAGCTCAGAAATGGACCTTCAACTCTATGGTCAACTAATCTTCAACAAAGCAAGAAAGAATATCCAGTGGAAAAAAGACGGTCTCTTTAACAAATGGTGTTGGGAAAACTCGACAGCCACATGCAGAAGAATGAAACTGGACCATTTCCTTACACCATATGCAAAAATAGACTCAAAATAGATGAAAGAACTAAATGCGTGACAGGAATCCATCAAAATCCTTGATGAGAACACAGGAAGCAACCTCTGTGACCTCAGCCACAGCAACTTCTTGCTAGACACATCTCTAAAAGCAAGAGAAACAAAGGCAAAAATGACCTATTGGGACTTCATCAAGAAAAAAGGCTTTTGCACAGCAAAGGAAATTCTTGATAAAACTAAAAGACAACTGACAGAATGGGAGAAGATATTTGCCAATATCTTATCAGATAAAGGGCCAGTATCCAAAATCTATAAAGAACTTACCAAACTCAACACCCAGAGAATAGTCATCAGGCAGGGCGCCTGGGTGCCTCAGTTGATTAAGCGCCTGCCTTTGGCTCAGGTCATGATCTCAGTGTCCAGTCTTGGGCGCCCTGCTCAGAGAGGAGTCTGCTTCTCCCTCTCCCTCTACTCCTACCCCCTGCTCATCTCTCTATCAAACAGATAAAATCTTAAAAAAAAAAATCCAATCATGAAATGGGCAGAAAACATGAACAGACATTTCTCCAAAGAGGACGTATATACAAATGGCCAACTGACACATGAAAAAGTGCTCAACATCACTTGACATCACGGAAATACAAATCAAAACCTCAATGAGATACCACTTCACACCAGTCAGAATGGCTAAAATTAACCAATCAGGAAAGGGCAGGTGTTGGCGAGGATGCGGAGAAAGAGGAACCCTCCCACACACAATGCATGCTGGTGCGGCTGCTCTGGAGAACAGCATGGAGATTCCTCAAAAAGCTGAAAACAGAGATGCCCTCTAACCCAGCAATTGCACTATTAGGTATTTACCCCAAAGATACAAATGTAGTGATTTGAAGGGGCACGTGCACCCCAATGTTTATAGCAGCAATGTCCACAGTAGCCAAACTATGGAAAGAGCACAGATGTCCATTGACAGATGAATGGATAAAGAAGATGTGGTGTACACACACACACACACACAGGAACACTAGTCTACCATAAAAAAAAAAAAGGAATCTTGCCATTTGCAACAAGGTGGATGGAATTAAGAGGGTATTATGCTGAGTGAAATAAGTCAATCAGAGAAAGACAATTATCATATGATATCACTCATATGTGGAATTTAAGAAAAAAACACAGGAGCATAGGGGAAGGGAGGGGAAAATAAAACAAGACGAAATCAGAGAGGGAGACAACCATAAAAGACTCTTAATTATAGGAAACAAACAGGGTTGCTGGAGGGGAGGAGGTAGAAGGAATGGAATAACTGGGTGATGAATGTTAAGTAGGGCATGTGATGTAATGACAGTGGGTATTATATAAGACTGAGGAATCACTGAACTCTACTTCTGAAACTAATAATACACTATATGTTAATAAAAAAATTCACAGTAGAGGGGTGCCTGGGTGGCTGAGTTGGTTAAGCGACTGCCTTCGGCTCAGGTCATGATCCCGGAGACCCGGGATCAAGCCCCACATCGGGCTCCCTGCTTGGGGGGGAAGCCTGCTTCTCCCTCTCTCACTCCCCCTGCTTGTGTTCCCTCTCTGGCTGTGTTTCTCTCTATCAAATAAATAAAATCTTAAAAAAAAAAATCCACAGTAGAAACCTGAAGTTCAATAATCAAGATATTCTGGATGCAGAAATCATGTATTTCAAACAGAAAAGGATTTCATAATTTAACTAATATCCATTGAAGAGAAGAAATAAGTGTTCTACCTCAAAATGCTGACTTTACAAGAGTGCTATAAATTTTTAATGTTTTTCTAAAGAAAAATCTAAACATTAATTATAATCGTTCACAATTATTTTTTAAGACTTCTATGAAGGAATATTACTATTAACCCTTATAGAAGTAAATATCCAGTTTCTTCTGTCCACAATCTGATTGGTCTGTTCATAGTATTTATATAGGCATTAGTGTAAGGTTTTCAAATAAGTATCTGTGCATCATAAAAAAAGCCTGCATTTCAGAATTCAAATACTACCGACTCCAGATTTTCCTAATTATACATAGCAAATAAAAGATAACATATTCTCAAAGCACTTGCCACCCCTCTCTAATATCTTCTCATTCTATTCTTCTCTGATATATCAATTTATCTTTTGAAATATGACTGACTACTGTATAAGAAAGGGATGCTATTATTTCCTGGAAGATGAGGTTTGGATCTTTTCCAAGCTCTATGTACCACAAAGAAGAGAGAAATCTAGTGTAATAGCAATTAAGAAATTTATGGAAAAGATGTTTTTTGAAAGTACAATTTATATTTAAAACCCAAAGTCTTACTTCAGTGTGAGATGTTAGCAAAAAGAAAATGGACATGAACAAAGACTGATACACAAGAACAGTATTTGATTTGACAGGAAAAAAATGGAGAGTCTGTCAAACAATAGGGAAAAAAAGCACAATTTAGCCATGTATCAGGATACAAGGGCCTTATGAGTCCTATTTAATGACATGGAAGATGTTCACATCACATACAATGTTAAGTGAAGAGAACAGAATACTGTGCATACAGTTCTTGTCTCAGTTTCATACTGCACAAGTAGATTCACACTGGATGCTTCTGGCTGTTGAAATTACGGGTAAGGGGCGCCTGGGTGGCTCAGTTGGTTAAGCGACTGCCTTCAGCTCAGGTCATGATCCTGGAGCCCTGGGATCGAGTCCCATATGGGGCTCCCTGCTCAGCAGGAAGGCTGCTTCTCCCTCTCTCACTCCCCCTGCTTGTGTTCCCTCTCTGGCTATGTTTCTCTCTGTCAAATAAATAAAATCTTTAAAAAAAAAAAAGAAAGAAAGAAATTACGGGTAAACACTTCTTTAAACACTGACACCTTTCCCCAATTTCTAGAGTGGGATTCTGCTCACAATTACATGGAGGAGAAAGGTTATAAAAATATATAGGAGGGGCACCTGGGTGGCTCAGTTGGTTAGGCGACTGCCTTCGGCTCAGGTCATGATCCCGGAGACCCGGGATCGAGTCCCACATCAGGCTCCCTGCTCGGCAGGAAGCCTGCTTCTCCCTCTCTCACTCCCCCTGCTTGTGTTCCCCCTCTGGCTGTGTTTCTCTCTGTCAAATAAATAAAATCTTAAAAAAAAAATTAAAAATATTTAGGAAAACTTCTCCTCAAGTTCATTCTGCCAACCTCTTCCTAATCAAACTCCCCAAAGCAAAACTGTATAGTAAGAACCAACGGAAATCTGCAGAAATGAACCTAAATCTCTTACTTTCCAATTAGATTCAAGATCAGTTTGAATGCAGAATTGTGGAAGCAAGACTCTCGCAGAATGAATAATCACTTTCTGTAGCAGCTCAATTCTGATTGTTGTGAAAAGCCATTCATAGGGTTAAAATAAAAAATAAAATAAAATAGTTAGATATGCTCACAACACAAAATTGATATCTAATTACTTTTTTAAAAATTTATTTGAGCATAAGAGAAAGAGAGAAAGAGAGAGAAAGAGAGAGAGTGAGCGCACGCGCGCCAGCGGACCAATGGGAGAAGGGAGAGAAGGAGAGAATATCCAAGCAGACTCCCATGCTAAGCTCGGAGCCCAACATGGGGCTCCAATCTAGGAGCCATGAGATCAGGACAAAGATGGTCACTCAACCAACTGAGCCACCCAGGCACCCCCGATATTTAATTATTCGATAGTGGATTTCCTGTGATTTAGCATCTGTTTAAAACGAAACAGAAGAATATATATGTGACAAAGGCTTGCAATAACTCCTTCAAGCAATGAGGGTGTGTCCGTGACACTTGTAGGGACTGCCAGTCTCTCCCTCAGATGGCCTTCCTAGTGCCTTCTGACTGGCTGCTGTAATGGTCTTGCAACACGGACACACACGACACTCTGGAGTCATTCTTCCGTAAGCATTTACGGACAGGCATTAAGCCTCGTTCATCTCTACACCCCAAGAGGTGACATGGTTGTTCGATAGAAAGTTAAGATTAAAAAACAATTAGAAAAGTGAAGGAACTATACATCAAATATCATCCATATTGTAGAAGAACATTCTGTCTAACTTGCTCTTTTCTTTATTCTCCCATCCAAGTACTAACCAGGCCTGACCCTGCTTAATTCCGTGATCAGAGGAGATGGGGCGTGTTCAGGGTTGTATGATCGTAGACTCCTTTCTGTATTCTATGGGTACTTCCCCACTGAAGCTGACAATCTTTCAGCCTAATTACTCTGTACTCCTCTAATCATGAACTTACCTTTCTCATGGTAAGTATTTGTTTTGCCTCATAGTTTTGTTGAAATCTTTTCTTTTACCCCCATTGTTTTTTTCTCAAGGTATACCAAATTTTAAAAAATCCAGTCTTAGGTAGCATCCCATAATATCACTTCCTTATTTTTCCACAGTGGTTCTTACTCTTCGAGGCTGTGTACGCTTTAGGAAACTGAGGAAAGCTAATGGACCCTCTCTCCAGAAAAATGCACATATGTACATTTCATGAAATAAGCACACATTTTTTTGCATTTCAAGAGACTCTCATCAGGCCCATTCAAGGACTCTCAGGATAAGAACTCCTAGTGCACATGGCTTCTATGTTTGAGATCATTATTGTACAAATGCTTATACGGATTTGTCAGTTAGCATGCTTTAAACATTATTTTTTGGAGATAACACTTGCTGCCATAAAAATTAGACAGAGATAAACTGATACAACCCTTACTCACTCAGTAGCTTTCTAACATCCAATTACTTCAGGACCTATGGGAGCTCTTCTACAACAATGAATAAGAAGATGTGGGCCCTGTTGGCAAAAAGGTTACATGGTAAAAGAAGGGCTGAGAGTCTAACAAAACGATACCAATATGACGTGACTGAAGAGTTCGAGGCTGAAGCAGGGACAGCAGTCAAACCTGATGTGATAAACTAGACTAGAGAAGATGACAGGCTGGGTTAAGACAGTGTTAGTGTTGGGCTAAAAAAAAAGGGGGGGGGGAGGAACTAACAAGATCCAGAATAAGCAACATCAACAGGGTTGGCTGCTAGGTAGGAGTCAGAGATGACGTGGAGGTTCTGCCTTGAGCACACTAAGATGGGGAAACAGGAGAAGATGGTTTGGAGAAAACAGATGGGTTCCCCTGTCCTGCTGTAGGCCCTAGCTAGCAGACAGCTGGATGAACGGCTGTGAGCTCAGAGAGATTGTTGCACAGATGAGACCTTTAGTAGGCAGAATAAAAACCATGGAAAACGGTGTAGTTGCTCAGAGAGCGGTGAGCCCAGGACAGAAACCTGAGGGACCAGGCAGAGTCTAAAACAGGCAGGAAAAGAGATCATAGGAGAAAACTAGGAGAGTGTGGTCCCTTTCCCGTTCAGATGTCACTCTCATCTCTTCCTATAAAGGAAGTTTCTCTGAATTCTTTGGGCATCTTTAATCTCACAAATAGATGGACAGCTGTCTAAAAATGTTTACAAACATTTTATAATGTGGTCTTTACAAAATCAAAATCCATGTGTGTTTATAGTATACATTAAAAATATCAACTAAATATAAAGGAAGCTTGGGAATAAGTGATATCAGATAACAACTGATGCCTTCATCACATAATACTGTATCTTTAAACCTATAATTATGACAACAGAAACATGAAGTAAAACTATTATATCATACTTCTAAAACATAAGAGTTTTGTATACGTATTACAATTTATGAAGTATTTTGACCATAATCCTATTTAATTTTTACATAAAAGCCATAATTGAATTACAGAGGAATTTTTATCCCTCTTCTGCCAATGAAGAAATCAACACTCAGAGCACTAAAGGGACTCGCCTAAAACCACAGTCTGGAGAGTGGCAGAGCAACTCCTACGAAGCCATGACGCTCGCATGTAATTCAGTACCATATGGGGAAAGAATTTCCTGCTCTGTGCCTTTCAAGCATAACCTTCAAGTTAAGTATGTGTTGTGTGTGTTTGTGTGTGTGAGAGAGAGGAAAAGACGCTGCTCTGACCTGGCACCATTAGGCCACTACTCTTCGCTGGGCTGCTTGTGTAGAGACACGGCTTCAAGGCTGAGGCTAGACCAGTAAAGCAGCTGACTCACCTAATCTGCTGCGTCTGATCTCCTCTGGTGAGACGGGCCGCAGCTTTCTTTCTGCTTTGATTTCTTCTAATATTCTTTCATGGAGGCTCCGTGGCCGTGGTGGGGTGGGCTTCAGTTTTCTGGCTGAGACCTTGGGGGGAAAAAAGTCACAGCGATAGACTTCAGTAGTTGTCCTTAAATAATTCTTACTGAAGTCCATTCCTATGGTACAGTATTATGAAGTTGTATTTCAACTGATTGCAATACTGTTTGATAAAAGACTAAGCAATAGGGAGATTATTGGATTTCAGAGTGACTTAGATGCACTCAACCAATTATAAGCAGTCAGTTTTGCTGAAGTTATAATTATGTTCACAATAGGCTACCATGATAGGCAACCAAATGGAATGTAACCTCTACTTATCTATTACTATTACTGTTTTTAAAAGTAACATTTTTGAGTAAGTCATCACAACTTTCCTAGATTACTATGGTTATCTTCTTTCCGTAGTTGAAGAAATAAAGGCTGAGAGGCTGATTAATTTACTTAGGGACATATGGCTACTAAACTGCACCATAAGTCAGGTTGTTTTGAGTTAAAACATCCTCAGACAGCCTTATATTGAGTAATTTTAAGCATTTTTTCTGTGACTGAAGAATATAACTTACAGTTAGACTTCATCATTCTGAGAATAAAAGAGAAGTGTAAAAACTACCCTGAGAGCTGAGTTCCAGAGACCATGTCCTAGAGGAGAGCAACATTGCTACATGACCTCCAACCAAGGGGAACACTCAGATCACATACCGGATTTAAAGGGGGTCTTGATCTGATGAAGTCCAGGATGATTTCATGAGCACTTTTTTTTAACCGAGGGGGGATATCACCATTGACCTGAAAGAAGACAAAAAGTACAAGATTCATATGACTCCAGGCTTATCATTGTAAGTTTCTGGGTACAGCTGTTAGCTACTGAAAGTGTACTTTGGCTCTACCAAAGATATATTTCGAATTAATAAAATGGAGAATAAATAGCTGAGTGATTCAGAGCAAAAATAACCATGTAGAACTGAACAAAGTACAAGTTCATAAAGTGAGTCACTAGTTCTACCACTTGGGGAAAATATAAATTAGACTCATCCTTTCCTACAAAAAGTTTCTAAAATTATGAAAGTGAATGGAATAAATCATACTACACTTATTATTTTATAACTTAAAAAAAGCCTTTTACTTCTAATCTTCATCCCTGTCCAAAATCTAGGAAGGACTGGTGACATGAGTCACATTTTGTAGATAAAACTCAGGCTCATGTCAAGGAGGGTATCTGCCTCATTCACACAATTAGTAAGTTCGAGAGTTTTGGCAGAGCCCTCATCTGTCTCTGACTCCTGCTTTAGTAAGGTACTCTCTTTTTATAGCAACGTGTTATAAAAAAAATTTTTACAAGCAATTTAAGAAAACCCCAGAAACCCACAAAAAATAACAATCTAAACTCATCACATTTTGACCACCCCACAAGGCACAGTTGTGCTCATTTTGTCCTATTTATTTCCCAGTCTTAATATGAAAAAAAAATAGAACCTGCTAGGCATTTTCTGTCATGCGCCTCATGAAAGATGGATGAAAAAAGAAATGTTAACAAGTTATAAATTTTTAAAAATGACAAATACCTAATACTTCTCAAAATCCAGAAAACTAGCATACTGTTTTTATTAATACACTATCTGAAAAATCTCCTTTTCTCCTCTACTTTGGAGACAGCCCATCATATTCCAATAACTTTAGATCAATTTTGTTGGAGAGAAGAGAGAGATAGTTTGGTTATTCCTCTTGCATTGACAGTTGATTTTTTAATTTTGATAGGTTAGAAAAAACAACTTGTTATTGGAAATGTCACTTAAATTTTAGAATTATAGTAAAATTTGGTAAAGTCTTTTTCAAGTTTTTCTTAAGGATTTAGTTTTTTGAGAGAGAGAGAGAGAGAGAGCGCGCGCGCGCGCGCAAGAGAATGGTGGGGGGGGGGGTTGGCAAAGGGAGAAGCAGACTCCCAGCTGAGCAAGGAGCCTCACGCAGGGTTTGATTCCAGAACCCTGAGATCATGACCCGAGCCAAAGGCAGACACTTAACCAACTGAGCACCCAGGTGCCCCTCAGGTATTTTTGTAAGACTGTAAGATTTCAGGGTATGGACAGTTTTTTAATGTACTCACCAATCTAAAATACTACTTTAATTGCTCACAAGTCATTAATCAGTTGGTTATTTCTCATTCAGCTGAATGAGTTTTGATTTTTTGTTCATGTTG
Source organism: Spilogale gracilis (assembly GCA_004023965.1). NCBI lineage: Eukaryota > Metazoa > Chordata > Mammalia > Carnivora > Mephitidae > Spilogale > Spilogale gracilis. The sequence continues at coordinate 107,036 of PITA01000810.1, read as the reverse complement.
CTATTTTGTGTCTGCTGTCAAATAACATTAAATATGTATTTTTAAAAAAGGGCCTGAACTGTCATTCCCAAGCTCAGTCTGCTCCCCAAATGTGACCCCCCCCCATCTGAGTTCAGGCTGTGCAACAAGCCTCTCTTCTTCCCCGGGCCATACTTCCCACCCTTGAATAAAGCCAGGATGGCCCATGGAAAGATTGAAGGAGAAAACGCCGCTTGAATTCCTAGTACTTGGCTTAAGGAGGGCATGTCTGCTAGCAGTTGACCTGGAGGCCTACCGTGACACGCTGAAAACCCCCTACCTGTGGATCTGATGTTACATAAGATTTTTTATGAAATCCTTATTGTATGGGACAATTGAGTCAGACTCTCCTATTATTTTCAACTCGACTCCTGAACAAGATAATACATATTTTTCTAGCCATTTTTCATATGATTTTACTTCAATGTTTACTTTCCATCACAATAGCAGTGTTTACGGAGTTGGTTTAAATAAGGCCTGGATTGCAAGTTCTGTTCCCCAGACAAGCACGTAAGTTCAGTTTCCACACCAGTCAGAAATGGTGTCCTGGATCCCAATTACAAAATGTGTGTCAGTGCTCATGAGGTAGACGGCAGAACAGAACGTCTGAGTCAGTGAAAGCCTTTATCAGGACGAAAGAAGGTAACTGTGCTAATACGATTCTGCTGCTGGCTCAGTGCAACTATTTTCCTATCAATACACAACACATACTGATACAAGCTCTCTGAGCTGCAATATAAATAATTCCTGCAGGAACATAAACAGTAGAGCCACAAGTAAATAAGACATTTATACAACTTGATCTTATTTCTGAGCCACAATGCCTTAACTTCTAAATAAAAGATGTTGTTTCTACACCTTCATTTTTAAAAAGGCGAGTTATTTGAAGTTATTTGTTAGAATTAAAGTATTTTACTCAAACATTTTGAAAAAAGCCAATTATGGCTAAGCCACCAATTCCCAATATCAGCACAACTCTACCAAAAACAGAGGATAACTATGGTATGGCTATGTAGCTTAAACCTGAGGATTAAAGGGCGCCTGGGTGGCTCTGTGGGTTAAAGCCTCTGCCTTCGGCTCAGGTCATGATCCCAGGGCCCTGGGATCGAGGCCCGCATTGGGCTCTCTGCTCAACGGGTAGCCTGCTTCCTCCTCTCTCTCTGCCTGCCTCTCTGCCTACTTGTGATCTCTCTCCTGTCAAAAAATAAATTAAAAAATCTTAAAAAAACAACAACAACAACAAAACCTGAGGATTAAATTAAAAACATCTCAGTATAGTACTTCAGGTACAGATAGACCATGTTTGAAAACTCTCAGTGTTTACTCTTTATAAAAATGTTTGTTTTTAAAGAAATTAGAAAGTGGCATTATATTGATAAGAATAAAAAAAATTTTAACAACCATTTCTGAAGATTAAATGGGTAGTTGAATTCCCACTCTCACTGATCAGGTACATTTATATAAAATAAGGAATTAATAAGAATTTTGGCTATTTATTTATTTATTAAAGATTTTATTTATTTGACAGAGAGAAACACAGCCAGAGAGGGAACACAAGCAGGGGGAGTGAGAGAGGGAGAAGCAGGCTTCCCGACGAGCAGGGAGCCCAATGTGGGACTCGAACCCAGGTCTCTGGGATCATGACCTAAGCCGAAGGCAGTTGCTTAACCAGCTGAGCCACCCAGGTGCCCGAATTTTAGCTTTTTAGACTGAAATCTTGAAAACCTCCCCACATGAACTTGCTCACGTTAGAACCCTCATCTGCCTAGTCCCTTGCACAGGGGCTCAGTATATACTTACTTAGGTGAACTGCATGCATTTAGCCAGAGAAAGGCATGAACAGGAAAACAACAGTGGCTACCACAAACAGAAACATCTATCCATTTGTCGTCATTTCCTACCCACAACCACCAAACTCAAAAAATGTATTATTTATAGCTAAATGGATTAAATGGCAAGCAGATGCATCATTGATAATTATTATAAACAACACATAAAAAATCACCTGCTACTCTGAAGCTCACGGAACCCTCAACAAACAAAAAGGTTAAATAACTTGAACCTTGAACTTTTTTTAAAAAAAAAATTTTATTGTGTTATGTTAGTCTTAAGTAAAGCAGAAACACTAATGATGACATAAGATCACAACTAAAAATGTACAAAGCTTATCTACAGTTTATGGATTAATACTGGGCCCCAATCAGATTTCTTTTTTTTCCCTCAGCTTTATTGAGGTTTGAACTGACAAAGAAAAATTACACATATTTAAAGTGTATGGCATGATATCTGATATGTGTGTATGCATTGTGAAATGCTTACCTCAACCAAGCTAATTAACACATCCAATATCTCACAGTTTTTTTGTGTGTGTGAGAACACTTAAGATGTATGCTCTTAGCATATTTCAAATACACAACATACTAGTATTAACTACAGTCACCACACTGAGTCCCCAGAAGTTATTCATCTTATAACTAAAACATGTGTCTCTGACCAACATGTAACCAACATCTCTCCAGTTCCCCCATCCCTGAGCCCCTGGAAACCGACTGTTCTACTCTCAGCTTCCGCTGAGTTTGACTTCTTAAAGTTCCCCATACAAGTGAGATCATACAGTATTTATCTTTGTGTGTCCAGCTTATTTCACCTAGAATGATGTGAATAATGCCGTAACACACATGGGAGAGCAGATAGCTCTTTGAGAGCCCAATTTCATTTCCTTGAGGTGATGACCTAGTCTGGGTCTAATATTTTAGCCTCTCCTCTTTCCACGTTTCAGTAGTTACAGTACTGAAGTGGAAAACATACTCTATGTCCAGTCTCCACCTCATTCGGGTTTTATTTTATCATCAGGTTATTTAGCAGTGTGTCTCTGTGCTCTGAGCTTCTTAGAAATCGCAGTAAAAATCCTTTTTCTCCCTCTTCTTAAAATTTTATGGAAAACAGTTTGTCTCACTTTCTAAAATACACATATACACATGTATATACATGTAACATGTCTAAAATGCTATTGAGTTGATGGCAGAATTGAGATTCAAACATAGTTACTCTATTTCCACAGTCACTCCTCTTAAGCATTATATATGTGTTGTCTAAAACATATTTAAAAAGATGTTTGATCTTACTCATAAAGAAACAGAAATTAAATTAGATCAGACTTGCAAAACTGGTAGATACAAAGTTTGATAGTGTAATACAGTATTAGTGAAGAATACAGAAAAGGCATTCCTACACACTTATAAAAGGAATGGCTTTTTTTTAATTAAAAAAATATATACAAATGGAATCCTATCTAGGACTTTTTGTAGGTTTGGCTTTTATTGCTTACCCTTATGTCTCAGAGATTCAATTACATTGTGGCATGTAGGAAAAATTAATTTCTTTGCTCTTATTGAATTTATTTGCTCACAATTTACTTATTTTACTGTTGGTGGATGCTAGGTTACTTCCACATTATGGTACTGCAAAAATGCTAGTTAGTACATTCTTGTACAAATCTTCTGGTGCACAATGCACACACCTGTCCTATTTAGAGAATTATCTGCCTACCTCAAGGTCATGAACATGTTCTCCTATGTCACCTTTTTGAAGTTTTACTGGTTTATGGTTGGAAGGTCACTGAAAGGACATGACCAATGGCTGGACGTGGGCAACTGGAAGTTCCTTTGACCCTCCCCCTGCTCACCTGCTCTCCTTCCCTAAAATAAAGAAACCTAAAAAAAAAAAAAAAAAAAAAAAAAAGACTGAAATATCTCTCTGGGTTATGAACTACTCATTTGTTACCTTTCTTCTTTGAGTTTACTGTATTTTTCAAATTTTCTGTAATGACAATGTATTACTTCCATGGGAAGAAATGATTTTTAAAATGTAATACTGAGAAGAAGATTTTCAATCAATAAGATTACTGAAGAATAACCATTTCAGTCTATTAACAGTTTTTGTTACTTACCATTACTTTTCGCAAAGTGTATCTTTTGGATCGAATATCGTCCATTAGCATCTCATAAGGGGTGAGCTGATATTCAATGGGCAAAGGGTTGTACTGCCGCTCTTGGACCTTCTTAAGTTTTACTCCGTTTCGCAAATCCCTCATCACCTGAACCCAGAATCGAGCCTAAAAGAACCAAGGGTGGAGAGATGTCCATGAATAAATTTGCTAGTTTCCTCTAAATAGCTAATAGTGGAACAAATGAAAGAAAAAATGTAGAGCTTGGTTTGCAAAACACTGAGTTAACCAAACAAAACCACTTTTTACAATTAGGTTTAAGAATATTAAAAGGTGGGTAGAAAGCCAATTGAGAATCACAAGCTCCAAGTGCTGAGTCACCTGAGTGTAAACCCTAACTCACCCACTGAGTGGGTGAAGGCTGGGGGGAAGGCTGCATTAATGGCCTGAGTTACATGATTTTGCTCACTCAAGAGGAGTGTATGTCCCACACCTTAATATTGGGTTTGGCTACGTGATTTGCTCGGCCGTGGAAATAGCAGTTGATATGACGTGACCAAAGGCTGCAAAAACAAATGCACAATGGGCTTGTCACTTGTGCTTCCATTATTGACATGAGAACCTCATGCCCGGACTGGCATGCTGCCCAGGAGAAGGATGACACACACTTCGAGTGAGGCCACCACAACTCATCTGCACACTCATGAGCTAAGTAAACATACTGCTTTGCGCGACTATGATTCTGTCGTGGTTGGTTACGCAGCAGCATTACTGTGACCACAGCTAATCGATAAAACCACCTATTAACTATGGGACATCCAGCAAGTTCCTTCACCTTTCTGAATGCTGGATTCCTTATCAGTAAAGGAAAATAGTACTTCATAACTTGCTGAGATGGTCAGGGCTGATACACAGTGTTCTAGACATGGAAAATGTTCAAAAATGATCATTTTTATATTATCACTATCTTTGGACAAATTACTTAATATCTATTTTTTTAACAAATAATGGTGAGTCGCCTTTTTGGCCCCTCAAGAAAATGAGAGATATATAAAATTCTTATAATAATATAAGACACATGAAATATGCATAATATTATTATTATTATTATTATACATTAATCTTTTTATTTTCCTGCTTATAAGCTAAGGTGTCATAGTATCTACTTCTGTGAAAAGTAAATCATTATGATATTTAACGGAAACACTGTAGTTTGTTAAAATTAATAAGCAGCTCAAATAGCTACTTAAATATATTTATTTAAAACCAAGTGATTCGGTGTCTGGCTGGTTCCAGCTGGAAGAGCATGGGAGTTCTGGTCTCAGAGTTGTGAGTCTGAGCCCCATGTTAAGCATAGATTACTTAAATAAAAAAAAAAACTTAAAAAAACAAACAAGTGATAGATTTCCTAAGGATTATCTAAAGTAACTCTAGATTAAATTTCTTAAAAATGTCATTTTTCTTCAAAATGTCCTCTAAATTTCTTCAAAAACAATTTATGATTTTAAAAAACCATGTATATGTCATTTCTTATTCCACAAAGGATTTGACATACTTAATACTGTGGTATATCCATTAGAATACCTTCTAAAATATTCCTATTTTAAAGATTCTTAGATTCTGCCATTGAACTTACTCTACTACAATATTCCTAAAATATTTAGATTTTTCTTTTGAGAATGCTCTTATCCCCAGTTCTCTTATACTCATTCCTTTAAGATCCAGTTCAAATAACATCTTGTCTTTTAAAATTCTGCCTCTTTTCTTGACCTCCCCGGGCTTTAAGAAAACCTGACATGTGAAACTTTGAATTCTCAAAACAGATATATTAGAGGACAATTATTCACATTTGAAGATTTTGCTACAATTATGAAAGGATTCAAACAGACCTTTTGTATAGCCAGTTCTTTGTATATTATCATATGGCAAAAGTTTTTAGAAATTTAATCCAGAAATTAAAGTCACAGCTAGCATATAAAACAATACACAACCATCACACTGTACGTACTCCCAGAGATTTTATTTACCTCATATTGCACAAGGGAGATCCAGAGATGCTTAGATCCTGCCACTAAAGATCTCCTAATTCTCCTTCATTCTATTCCTCATTCTTTATTCATTTCTTTCTAATATTTCTAAATAATTCATTTTAATGGTCTTGCAAGAAACTGGTGATCTAGGCAAATGGAACTCTCTCTGCAGTTAGTGCATCCCTTGTCAGAGATCCTACCAGTTTTTAAAAGAGCTTGCCTTAAGGCAATAAATTTTAGCTCAAGTTTATATTAACTGTTTGTTAAATTCTGACCACCTGCAGTTATTTATGTGGCTTCCATGTCTAACAAAACAAATTTAAAAATGTATTAGCTAAGATGAAATATACCTGGGAAAGGTCTACCAGAGTATTCCATACAAAGGAAACTTGATAATCAACATTATTCTGAAATGACAATACTCATAAGATATTACAGGCTACTTGTTCTTTAACCTTATTCTTAAATGTTCTAGATTAATATCATTCCAAACAACCCAGTAAAGATATCAATAAATTAAGAATATTTACATTCATACATGTAGATCCATACAACAGAAGTAGTAACAAAAGTATTAAACTATTGGTACAGGCAACAACATGGATGAAATCCCAAAAGAATTACGCTGAATGGAAGAAGCCAAGCAAAAAACAGTACATACTATATGATTACATTTATATAAAATTTTAGGAAATGAAAACTAATCTATAGTGAGAGAAAGCAGATGACTGACTGCCTAGAAACTGGGGAGAAAGGAAACAGGAAGCAGGATTACAAAGGAGTATGAGGAAACTTTGGGGGGTGATGGATGGTGATAGCTGCATGGGTATGTTTATGTGTGTGTACATATCAAAACTTATCATCAAATTGTGCCTTTTAAATATGTACAACTCATTGCATGCTTATTATACTTTAATAAAGCTGTTAGAAAAGAATTAATTAAACAATTAAAATCTAATATGGTCAAAAGCAACTTGTTCATATCCCCCAAATCTGCTTCTATGCCTAGTTCCTCATTTCACGATGTCATTATTTAACCATTGTTTATCTTTAAGCTGAAAAGTCAGAATCCTGACATGTGCCTTCCCACTGACACTTGAACATACCTCAGTCTAATTTCATGACACTGACTCTTCTGCCCTCAATGCTGTCATGCCCACCCAACTCTAAGTCATATATGAGGGCAGGGACTTTCGGTTTCACTACGATCTAGAATCATGCTAGAAAAACAGTAGCTACTCAAAGTGTGCTGAGTAAATATACTGCAGTCATCTGTGCTCAGTCTGCCTTCTGTTTTGTGAGGGCAGAGATCCTGTATTAATTCATTTTGCATCCCCAGAACACTAATGCAGTAACTATTCATCAGATAAATGAATGTACTACATTATAGTTTCTCACCTTATTCTGAAACAGAGCTTAGACTTTGACTTGTAAGAGTATGCTAAAGTATTAATATAATTAGAAAGGTCAACATTTTAAAACACTTAAATTCTCAGAAGACATTGTGGGTCACTTTAATAAAACCAATTAGTTTTGTAAAATGGGAAACAGGTATTTCCTCACACATAAGAATAGACATTCAAATTCATACAATATCAATTCGTACTACAGCCCTTAATAACAAGCATTTTACTTTTTGAAAATTTTATTTTCTTATTTGAGAGTGAGAGAGGGAGCATGAGCAGGGGGAGTGGCAGAGAGAGAAGCAGGCTCCCCAATGAGCAGGGAGCCCAAAGCAGGGCTTGATCCCAGAACCCTGGATCATGACCCAAGCTGAAGGCAGATGCTCAACAAACTGAACCATCCAGGTGTCCCAATGATAAGCATTTTAAAAAAACATTACACTATGGGGTGGCTGGGTGGCTCAGCTGGTTAAGTGTCTGACTCTTGGTTTCAAGCTCAGGTCATGATCTCAGGGTCATGAAATTGAGCCCTGCATTGGGCCTCCTGTTGACTGGGGAGTCCGCTTCCCCTCTCTGTCCCTCTGCCCTTCCCCCCACCACTCATGTATTCTCTCTCCAAAATAAATAAATAAATCTTTAAAAATACAAAACAACCCCCCCCCCAAACACATTACACAATGTCTTCAACACTAAGCAGAACACAGAATATCCAAACAGCTTACCCAGTCAGCGTTTTTCAGCTCTTCCAGGTCTGTGCTAGATTCATCACTTTTTTCCATTTCTTGAATCTTCTTAAGATTCTACCAATTAAAATAAAAAGAAAAACATTTAGGTATAAAAATTTCATCAGGCTACTTTCTCAGATTAAAATTTCTAACAGATACCTTTAAACTAAGTATATACAGAAGTGTTACTGAAGCAGATAGTAGAGAATTTACTTCTCTGTAGATTTCAGTCAATGGTAGACTAGAATAAATACAATACTAGAGAGGGATGAACTGAGCTTGCTCATTCTAATTCCCTTCTGGGCCTTGTGGCTAACTTTGCCACCACATTAACCTGCACCCCTAAGTGGTATTTATTTACATAGCTACTCTCCCTCAACCTCTGTATTTCATTTTTTTTTTTTTTAAAGATTTTATTTATTTGACAGAGAGAAACACAGCCAGAGAGAGAACACCAGGGGGAGTGAGAGAGGGAGAAGCAGGCTTCCCGCCCAGCAGTGAGCCCAATGTGCGACTCGATCCCGGGTCTCCGTGATCATGACCTGAGCCGAAGGCAGTCGCTTAACCAACTGAGCCACCCAGGCGCCCAACCTCTGTATTTCAACCCACCACTAAATCTCAAAGATATTACTTCCTCCATATAACCAAAGCTCTCTTCTTTTTATCTCCCCTGCAGATCCCTTAATTTGAACACTATCTAATTTTTGCCTCATTTCTGATGTGGACTTGCCCTGGATGCTCTCCTCTCCTCCACCCCCATGCCTGGTCTCTTTCATTTCCTACTTCTGCTCTTTCTGCAGATATTAGGCTCAACAGAATCACCAATAACTTCAGGAAAGCCTTTCCTTCCCCCTCAATTAAACCAAATCTTCCTATTATACGATGGCCTATAGCACCATACACCTTCCTCTATAGCCCTTACTACACTGTAATTTTACATTTGTTTGTGCCTTCCCCCAAGTTTCATGAAACAAAAGTCTATTCTCAGGGGCTAAGATAAGCACTGGCACTTTTTGTGCTCCATATGTATTTGTAAAAGAATTTCATGAATAAATTTCAATATATAAATGCTTTTTATTTATTATTTGACAAGTGTATATATTGTAAAAATCATTAGTGCGACAAGGTTATTTACCACCTCCCTCACCTCGATTTTGTGTATGTGGTACTCTCAGCAACTTTCCAGCATGTAAGACATACTGCTAACTATAGTCAACATGCTGTACATTAAGTTTCCAGAACTTATTCATCTTATAACTGCAAGTTTGGACCCTTTCTGCTTAATTTTTAATGTTTTTATTTGAGTATAATTGATACACAGTGTTATACCCTATGAATCTGCATTAACCCAACATTTGCAATTTTAAGAAAATCTTGAAGAGTAAAATATCTATTCACCTATTAATCACCAGTTTGCATTGTGTCATTCCTATTCACAATAAATCAAGTATATTTTGCCTTTTGTTGAGCCTGAATTGTTTTCCTTAATGCATGTGGACTGAGTTTAAATGTACTGTATGAAACCTAGTTTATTTTATATGAAAATAGTGAGTATTTCATAGAAAACATTTCTAAACCATTTATTTTTGGCTTCTCAACATCTCAGATTGACCTCCCACAAAATGAGAATAATACCACCTACTTTTTTTTTGTACTTAATAATGTATAGGAGTATTAATATATAAAGAATAAAATTACGCTGAACATTTGAAGAAAATGTGGTATAAATAATGCATTATTTCTTCTCTTGCTAGAAAAGAAATTAGTGGGGGGAGGAGTACTTTTACTTGTTTCAGAATGTGTTTCCATCATTACAGGTTATCTTCTGATTTCTGGAAGTTCACGTAAGCCACTTCATTGTCATTGAAGACCTACACTAGCACCTACGTTGTATTTGCCAGCTGAAAGAAATCCAAAGAAATTTTGCTTTTAAGGAAAAGGCCATTACTATCATAATGTAGGTCTTTCATAATGTAGGTTTTCTGTAAAAGCGAAGTGGCATAATGGGAACTTTTGGAAAGCAGGGGAAACCATATTTTAAAATGAAGTCAGGTTTCTTGTTTGAGATTATGTAATAAGACACTTGCCACTCCTGAGTCATGCTGTATTACCATCTTTGGGTCTATGTTTCCCCACCTTAAGAGGAAGGTATTACCATCTACATCAGAATGTTGTTGTATTTAAAATATAATCAGGTAAATACAGCAGAACTTTGTGTTTACAGCCTCTGGGGAAAGAACTCCAAAAAACGTACCTCTAAATTCTCTGTACTGCCCCAGGCCCATTCCAAAGCCTTGCTCTTTTCCAATGGTCCTGGCTGCAGCTCTTGGTTACAGCAGGGTGTGGAGAAATAAAAACGACAGCTAAACAAGTGCTAAGGCTTCAAGCAGCCAAGAGTGAGCGCCAAGCACAAGCCTTGTTATGGTTGGACTCATGACTGAGGCTCACAAAAGCTAAATGACATGACTGCCGTCTCCCTGCAGGTGGGATGGAGCAGACTGAAGCAGGGAGAAGTGGCCTCGGGGTCTCAGACATGGGGTAAGATGTGTGGAAGGGATATCAGATGAATGGTCCTGTTGGGAACCTAAGTGTCCTAACGCTGACCCCAGTGGTTTAGAAAGTCTTCGAAAACAGCTGGATAATGCTGTACTTTACTTTTGCTAAAATTAGTATTTATGAATTGATATTACAAAAGAACAGAGGTTATGAACTGTAACTGGGCTTTGCAGATAATGGGCACTTAATATCTGGTACAATATTATGTCAAAATCTGAGTAATGATCATTATTACTAAATTAGGACTCTTGTTTTTTGTTGTTGTTGTTGTTTGTTTGTTTGTTTTGCCTAAAGACATACCAGATGTCCTGGTATACACAGTATTTCTGATACTCAAAATACCTAATTTTTTTGCTAGGGATTACTAGTTAAAAAATCTCTGATGATTTAAAGCCACAGTTTTCAACCCAAATCCACAGTCTTCATCAAGTATTCATATTTTGAAATCAAAGCTCAGCAGAGAGGAGACCCAAAGGAGAGGCACACACACATTTTTGTTCCTCTGAGGACTGTAATCCAGGCTCTATCCCCAAAACAATTAATGACTTAAGGTATATATTATTCTTTTGACTAGAACGGTGTTCTTTCTAGTTTTTTTAATAATTAAAACACCCAGGCATTCTAACAGGCTATGACATCTCTATCAGCAGCTGGGCTCTCTTCCTTCCCCAACCAAAAAAAAAAAACCAACCAAAAACAAAACAAGAGCTGAGACTAAGTACCTCATCTCTTACTATTTCTTCCTACTCCAGCCTTAGGGGATTTGCACTGATTGTTCTCTCTTGTCAGAATGCCTTACCTCACTCCACATAGCAAATTCCCACACATACTTCTCAATTTTACTCAAATGTCACATTTTCAGTGGGACCTACCTTGACCATCCCATACAAATCCCAAGCTCCATGCCCTGCTACTAGCAATTTCCCTAGTCTATGCCCTTCTCCAGAAAGCATCCTGCTTTCTAACAGTCTATATGATTTACTTAATATGTTTACTGCCTGCCTCTCGTTACCAGGTTTTAAGCTTCATAAGGAAGTATTTTTGTGTATTTTGTCACTGATGGGCTACTCAAATCTCTAGAAGTATGTCATGGTAGGTGCTTGGTAAGTATTTGTTGAAGAAGTGAATTAATATGATCTTTCAGCCAGGAACAGTCACACTCTTAAAATCTCCTCAACAGATCTTATCAAGTCAACTTTAATAAGAAGCCCAATGAAAGGGAAAATTATTCAGAGAAAAACCTGACATTTTCTTCTCTAAATTCAGAATCCACTGAGGGCTGGAGAAGAAAACTCCTCTCTATGCCACACAGAAAAATATGCTCTCCAGTTCAGGGAAATAACTACGTAACCCAAGCTCACAATACATTTAAGGGTCTCATTCAGTCAACAGATGATAATATAAATAATAAAATAAGTTAAAAGGAAAAATTAATAAGCCTAATACTACACAGAAGAAATGAAGTAATAATAACACTAAACAGGTCAAGATTCAGTCAGCATCAAAATAAGTTGATATGAAACCTTAATGCCTGAGATCAAGTGTGTATACATGGACCAACACCATAACAAAACACCTTCCCCATCTGTAATCACGAGCACAAAGAGCCCCGTATGTACTAAATTCTTTGCGTCGTGTTTCCCCCATCACCTTAAGGCTGATTCCACAACAAGCACTATATTGTTTACCAATGATCTATAAACCAAACGATAATGAAAAAAGCTGAAAACACAGAGGAGCAAGATGGCGGAGGAGCAGGAGACCTAAATTTCATCTGCTTCCAGGAATTCAGCTAAATGGTTATCAAACCATTCTGAAAACCTACAAACTCAACAGGAGATTGAAGAAAAGAATAGCAGCGATTCTATGAATAGAAAAGCAACCATCTTCTGGAAGGTAGGACATGTGAAAGACGTGAATCTGAGGCAATATTTGGGAAGACAGACCGTGGGTGGAGGGAGCCTCCATCAGCTGGCTCCTGGCAATTGACAGAGCAGCAGAGAACAAAATCAAAACTTTCAGAAGTCTGCTCCACTGAAGGATGTCACTCCAGCGGCTAAGCAGGGGCTGGAACTCTCACTGGGACAGTGTGGTCTCAGGACCCTCGGGGGTCACAGAAGAACCCGGGGTGCCTGAGTGTGGCAAAGCTCCCAGGTATTGGAGCAGCGAAGCTGGCTGCAAAAATGGAGAGACGGAACCAAGGAGGGGGCTCTCAACTCGGAATTGCCATAAATCGTGATCCACAACACAGTCAGGCCACTGCTCTTCAAGCAGGGACCCAATAAGCGGCAGATCCAGAGAGACTCCTCTTCCTTCCTGGGAGGAGCTATGCGGGAGTGCACTGAAGGAATCTGCTGGGTTTGGAGACTCCAAGTGGGGCTGTGTGCCAGAGGCTCACTGGAGAAGGGTTCCCTGAGCACTCAGCTCCTCTGGGATGGAGATTGGGGGGTGAGGGGGAGTCTGCCATTTTCATTTCTGTCCTTCAAAGCTATATGGACAGCTTTCAGGAACAGAAGCTGAGGAAAGCAAACCTGAGAAGATTGCTTAGCCTGGTCCCTGGCAAGGATGGTGCAATTCTGCCTGCGGCAAAGACATCTGAGAATCACTGCAACAGGCCCCTGCCCCAGAAGATCCACAAGAACATCCAGCCAAGATCAAGCTTACCAATCAATGAGAACTGCAAAACTCCAGCACTAGGGGAATGCAGCACAGAGAATTCATGGCTTTTTTGCCCCATGATTCTTCAGTCTTTCAACTTTAATTTAAAAAATTTTCTTTTTTTCTGAATTTTTCTTCTTTCCATTTTCAATCAACATCTTGTCAATTCCTCTTTTAAAATCTTTTTTGATTCTCATTTTACAGTCATATTCTATGTCTTCATTTTATTTAACCTTATTTTTTTGTATTTATATATGTCTTTCTTTCTTTAAAATTCTGGGATACAGATTCTTCTAACAGACCAAAATATACACTAAATCTACTGTATGGCTTTATTGTAGTCTCCCACCTGATCACATGCTCTACTTTTTTTTATTTTAATTTTTTTTCTTAAAATTTTTAACCAACTTCTTATCTTTTAATCTTTACAATCATATTACATCCCTTCATTGTATTTACCCTTAATTTTGCAGATATATTTTTTCTTTCTTTAAAATTTTGGGAGGCAGTTTCTTCTAATAGACCAAATTACACCCAAAATCTGTGTGTGGCTCTGTTCTATTCACCAGCCTGATCGTATTCTCCCCCCGCCCCTTTCTTTCCCTCCCAGTTTCGGGTCTCTTCTCATTTGTTTAATTTATACTTTTCTGGGGTTGGTATTACCCTTTTAGCATTTTGTTCTCTCATTCATCTATTCTTCTCTGGACAAAAAGACAAAATGGGAAAACTTACCTCAGAAAAAAGAACAAGAGGCAGTACTGACTGCCAGGGACATAATCAATATGGACATTGGTAAGATGTCAGAACTAGAGCTCAGAATGACAAGGATAAAGATACAAGTTGGGCTTGAAAAAAGCATAGACGATACTAGAGAATCCCTTTCAGGAGAAATAAAAGAAATCTAACAAAGTCAAAATCAAAAAGGCTATTAATGAGGTACAATAAAAAATGGAGGCTCTAACCCGCTAGGATAAATGAGGCAGAAGAGAGAATTAGTGATATAGAAGACCAAGTGATGGAGAATAAAAAAGGTGAGAAAAAGAGAGATAAACAACTACTGGATCACAAGGAGAGAATCTGAGTGATAAGGGATACCATAAGATGAAACAATATTAGAATAACTGGGATCCCATAAGAAGAGGAGAGAGAGGCAGAAGGCATATTGGAGCAAATTATAACAGAGAACTTCCCTAACTTGGGGAAGGAAATAGGCATCAAAATCCAGGAGGCACAGAGGACCCCCCCTTAAAAATCAATAAAAACAGGTCAATACCCCATCATCTAATAGTAAAACTTAAAAGTCTCAGACACGAAGAGAAAACCTTGAAAGCAGCTCGGGACAAGAGATCTGTAACCTACAGTGGTATAAACATTAGATTGGCACCAGACCTATCCACAGAGACCTGGCAGGCCAGAAAGGACTGGCATGATATACTCAGAGCACTAAATAAGAAAAATATGCAGCCGGGGCGCCTGGGTGGCTCAGTTGGTTGAGTGACTGCCTTCGGCTCAGGTCATGATCCTGGAGACCCGGGATCGAGTCCCGCATCGGGCTCCCTGCTCGGCGGGAAGCCTGCTTCTCCCTCTCTCACTCCCCCTGCTTGTGTTCCTTCTCTGGCTGTGTTTCTCTCTGTCAAATAAATAAAATTAAAAAAAAAAAAAACAACTTAAAAGAAAAATATGCAGCCAAGAATACTAGATTCAGCTAGGCTGTCACTGAAAATAGAAGGAGAGATAAAAAGCTTCCACGACAAACAAAAATTAGAAGAATTTGCAAACACCAAACCAGCCCTACCAGAAATATTGAAAGGGGTCCTCTAAGCAAAGAGAGAGCCTCAAAGTAACACAGACAAGAAAGGAACAGAGACAATATATAGAAATAGTCACCTTACAGGCAAAACAGTGGCACTAAATTCATATCTTTCAATAGTTATCCTGAATGTAAATGGGCTATATGCCCCAATCAAAGGACACAGGGTATCAGATTGGATAAAAAATAAGACCACTGATATGCTGTCTGGAAGAGACTCATTTTAAACCCAAAGACACCTCCAGATTTAAAGTGAGAGGGTGGAAAGCCATTTACCATGCTAATGGACATCAGAAGAAAGCTGGGGTAGCAATCCTTATATCCGACAAATTAGATTTTAAGCCAAAGAGTATAATAAGAGAGGAGGAAGGACACTATATCATACTTAAAGGGTCTATCCAACACGAATACCTAACAATTTTATATGTCCCTAACATGGAGCAGCCAATTATATAAGCCAATCAATAACAAAATCAAAGAAACATATCAACCATAATACAATAATAGTAGGGGACTTTAATACCCCCCTCACTGAAATGGACAGATCATCTAAGCAAAAGATCAACAAGGAAATAAAGGCTTTAAATGGCACACTGGAATGGATGGACTTCACAGATATATTCAGAACATTCCATCCCAAAGCAACAGAATACACATTCTTCTCCAGTGCCTGTGGAACATTCTCCAGAATAGATCACACCCTGGATCACAAATCAGGTCTCAACTGGTACCAAAAGCCTGGGATCATTCCCTCCATATTTTCAGACCACAGTCCTTTGAAACTAGAACTCAATCACAAGAGGAAAGTTGGAAAGAACTCAAGTACATGGATGCTAAAGAGCATCCTACTAAAGAATGAATGGGTCAACCAAGACATTAAAAAAGAATTAAAAAAAATCATGGAAACAAATGAAAATGAAAACACAACTATTCAAAATCTTTGGGTTGCAGAAAACGTGGTCCTAAAAGGAAAGTATATAGAATACAAGCCCTTCTCAAGAAATAAGGTCTCAAATACACAACCTAACCCTACACCTAAAGGAGCTGGAGAAAGAACAGCAAATAAAGCCTAAACCCAGCAGGAGAAGGGAAATAATAAAGATTAGAACAGAAATCAATCAAATAGAAACCAAAAGAACAGTAGAACAGATCAATAAAACTAAGAGTTGGTTCTTTGAAAGAATCAATAAGGTTGATAAACCCCTGGCCATAATTCTCAAAAAGAAAAGAGAAAGGACCCAAATTAATAAAATCAGGAATGAATGAGGAGCGATCACAACCAACACCAAAAAAATACAAAGAGCGTTAAGAACATATTATGAGTAACCATATGCTACCAAATTAGACACCATGGAAGAAATGGATGCATTCACAGAGACGTATAAACTACCAAAATTGAACCAGGAAGAAACAGAAAACCTAAACAGACCCATAACCAGTAAGGAAATTGAAGTAGAAATCAAAAATCTCCCAAAAAACAAGAGCCCAGGGCCAGATGGTTTCCCTGACTAATTCTACCAAACATTTAAAGAAGAATTAATACCTATTCTCCTGAAACTGTTCCAAAATACAAATATGGAAGAAAAACTTCCAAACTCATTTTATGAGGCCAGCATTACGTTGATCCCAAAACCAGACAAAGACCCCATCAAAAAGGAGAATTACAGACCAATATCCCTGATGAACATGGACGCAAAAATTTTCACCAAGACATTGGCCAATAGGATCCAACAGTACACTGAAAGTATGATTCACCATGACCAAGTGGGATTTATTCCTGGGCTGCAAGGCTGGTTCAACATCCACAAATCAAATGTGATACAACACGTTAATAAAAGAAAGAACAAGAACCATATGATACTCTCATTTGACAAAGTACAGCATCCTTTCTTGATCAAAATTCTTCACAGTGTAGGGATAGAGAGTACATACTTCAATATCATAAAAGAAAACCCACAGCTAATATCATTCTCAGTTGGGAAAAACTGAGAGCTTTTCCCCTAAGGTCAGGAACATGGTAGGGCTGTCCACTGTCACCACTGCTATTCAACACAGTATTAGAAGTCCTAGCCTCGGCAATCAGAGAACAAAAAGAAATAAAGGGCATCCAAATTAGCAAAGAAGAATCAAACTGTCACTCTCTGCAGATGATATACTTTATGTGGAAAACCCAAAAGACTCCACCCCCAAACTGGTAGAACTTATACAAGAATTTAGTAAAGTGTCAGGATATAAAATCAATGCACAGAAATCAGTGCATTTCTATACACCAACAAGACAGAACAGAGAGAAATTAAGGAGTCAATCCTATTTACAATTGTACCCCAAACCATATGATACCTAGGAATAAATCTAACTGAAAAGACGAAGAATCTGTATTGAGAAAACTATAGAATACTCCTGAAAGAAGTAGAGGCAGACACAAAGACATGAAAAAACATTCCAGGCTCATGGATTGGAAGAATAAATATTGTGAAAATGTCAATGCTCCCTAGAGCAATCTACACATTTAATGCAATTTCTATTAAAATACCATCAAATTTTTTCAAAGAAATGGAACAAATAATCTTAAAATTTGTACGGCTCCAGAAAAGACACCAAATAGCCAGAGGAATGTTGAAAAAGAAAACCAAAGCTGGTGGCATCACAATTCCAGACTTCAAGCACTATTACAAAGCTGTGATCATCAAGACAGTATGGTACTGGCACAAAAACAGACACACAGATCAGTGGAACAGACTAGAGAGCCCAGAAATGGACCCTAAACTCTATGGTCAACTAATCTTTGACAAAGCAGGAAAGAATGTCCAATAGAAAAAAGACAATCTCTTCAACAAATGGTACTGGGAAAACTGGACAGCCACATGCAGAAGAATGAAACTGGACCATTTCCTTACACCATACACAAAAATAGATTCAAAATAGATGAAAGAACTCAATGTAGACAGGAAATCTATCAAAATCCTTGAGGAGAACACAGGCAGCAACCTTTGTGATCTCAGCCACAGCAACTTCTTCCTAGAAACACTGCCAATGGTAAGGGAAGCAAGGGCAAAAAGGAACTACTGGGATTTCATCAAGATTAAAAAGCTTTTGCATAGCAAAGGAAACAGTCAACAAAAGCAAAAGAGAATCAACAGACTAGGAGAAGATATCTGCAAATGACAGAGCAGATAAAGGGCCAGTATACAAAATCTGTAAAGAACTTATCAAACTCAACACCCAAAGAATAAATAATCTGATCAAGAAATGGGCAGAGGACATGAACGACAATTGTGCAGACAATTGTGCAAAAAAGATATCCGAATGGCCAAAAGACACACGAAAAAGTGCTCAACATCTCTTTGGCATCAGGGAAACACAAGTCAAAACCTCAATGAGATACAACCTCACAGCAGCTGGAATGAATAAAATTAAAAGTCACGAAATGACAAAGGTGGGCGAGGATGCGGAGGAAGGGGAACTCTCCTATAGTGTTGATGGGAATGCAAGATGGTGTAACCACTCTGGAAAACAGTATGGAGATTCCTCCAAAAGTTGAAAATATAACTACCTTAAAACCCAGCAATTGCACTACTGGGTATTTACCTCAAATATAGAAATGTAATCATCTGAAGGGGCATGTGCACCCAATTTTATAGTAGCAATGTCCACAACAGCCAAATGATGCGAAGAGCGTAGAGGTCCATCAACAGATGAATGGATAAAGAAAATGTGGTGTATATATACACAATGGAATATTATGCAGCTATCAAAAATAAAATATTGCCATTTGCCACAACATGGATGGAACTAGAGGGTATTATGCTAAGCAAAATAAGTCAATTAGAGGAAGACAATTATCCTATAAGCTCACTAATATGAGGAATTTGAGCAACAAGACAGAGGATCATAGGGGAAGGGAGGGGAAAAATGAAACAAGACAAAACCAGAGAGGGAGACACACCATAAGAGACTCTTAATCTCAGGAAACAAACTGAGGATTGCTGGAGTGGAGGGGGATGGAAGGGATGGGGTGGCTAGGTGATGGACACTGGAGGGGGGTATGTGCTATGGTGAGCACTGTGAATTGTGTAAGACTGATGAATCACAGAACTGTACTTTTGAAACTAATAATACATTATATGTTACTTTTTTAAAAAGCTGAAAACATGATAGAGAAGCTCATTTTTACAAGTGTGTAGTGTTTTTAAAAATTTTCCAATGGTCTCTAGCCCTTCTAGGATCCAAACAACAGAAAGCAAGATGAACAGTATGGATACAATAGAAGATGGGTGGTCTTTAGCAGGGTGAAAATATCTATCTTTTTTTCTTGATTCCTATTGCTACTACCAAAGTTGATTACAGTAAGTCTCTCAACTGTTCTTTCTGCTCCAGGTTCTTCCTCATTTGGTTTATCTTTTCACTCCCTACGATGGGTTCCCAGTGTCTCTGCTATGGCTTCCAAACTAGAGTACCTGTACTTCTGGGGACCTTTGGTCCAACAGTGCAGCAATATGCCAGGGAACATTTATAATGACATATAAATATGACATTTCTTGGAGTGAATTTTACTCACCGATAATTTAATGGATGCTGTGGTCAGCTGCCCAGGTCCATACCCTGCATCCCCCTCAGGAATGAAGTACTCTCTTCCACTGGCTGCTGGAGGTGTTGTCGGCCAAAAGCTCACAGCCTAATCCTGATCCAGGAATTGCACTCAGTGCTCAGAGCAAGAAGCTGCCTTGCCATGATATGCGCAGTCTCTGGGTAGCCCACACCCAATCACTGGTCTATGTGGAAGTACACAAGTCAGGCCCCCTTGTCTCCTTTGGGACAACTCTAAAGAGCCATCTCAACTTCTAAGCTCCCTGTGGGACTGGCTGAGGCCTGCTGTACCAGCATCATAGTTCAGCTTTTCCTTCACCCCCTCACAAGTGCTCCCCAAAAGCAATTCCCACCCAATAAGACCTTCTGAATTCAAATTTTAGCCCTCAGAATCCCATTTCATGCAGGAACTCAATCCACACGTGGAATGCTTTAAAAATATTATGAGGCAGACATATAAAACAAACTTTACATGGACTTTAAACGTAAAACACGTGACCTCAAAGACCTTTTGACTTGCCCTGGACAGCATATCCCTCAGTGGGCTTCTGCTGCTTGTCTAGAAACCTTTCCCTGCTTCTTTCTTCCCACTGGGGGATACAACCCTATGGTTTGAGGTGGGCCAACCCCAGGCCTGGCACACCTCATCACCTACTCACAAGGGTGACGACACAGCCTCCACCAGCCAGTGGAGCCCATTGTCCTGACCACAGGGACTGGTTCTTGAACAGGTACATGACTGAACTTTCCTCCTAACTATTTTTGCCCCAGTTATGAGAAAAGACTTTCTGCTGGAGATACTGAACGGAGAGAATGTGAGGTTTAAGCTACAGACTGTCATCTTAACCGCCTTTTAGTAAAAGCCCATCCTGGAGAGTGAGAGAGAGAAAGCCAGCCCTGACTGTAGGTGTTGAGACACTGGATCTAGCTGTGCTTACCCTCAGACTTCCCACTTTCGTGAGCCAGTAAATCTTCCAGCCACTCTACCCATGTTAATTTCGGTGGATTTCTGTTACTTACAATTCA
This sequence comes from Spilogale gracilis, assembly GCA_004023965.1. Lineage (NCBI taxonomy): Eukaryota > Metazoa > Chordata > Mammalia > Carnivora > Mephitidae > Spilogale > Spilogale gracilis. The sequence goes on along the minus strand of PITA01000810.1, from coordinate 86,277 downwards.
AAGAGTTATGGTTTAATATGTTTCCTTATCCAGAAATATGAGCTCATGCTTCTATGTCTTAGGAGTACTCTGGTCAAGTAATATGAGAAGCACATGGTTCCTTTCCCACCCAACCCTAAATTTTACTTTTTTTTTTTTTTAAAGATTTTATTTATTTATTTGACAGAGAGAGCCATCACAAGTAGGCAGAGAGGTAGGCAAGAGAGAGCGGAGGAAACAGGCTCCCTGTTGAGCAGAGAGCCCGATGCAGGCCTCGATCCCGGGATCCTGAGATCATGACCTGAGCTGAAGGCAGAGGCTTTAACCCACTGAGCCACCCAGGCACCCTAAATATTACTTTTCTCTAAAGCATTCCTGACTAAATGTAGTCCAGATGGTCTCACTGCTACACCTTTACACCTCTGGGCTGTGATAAAATCTCTAACTCCCTGCTACTAAGAAAAACTATCCACACTTTATAATACTTAAGATAGTTTAAATAAACAGTCCAAGAGTTTCACTTTTCTTTATTCTTCTGAACAGTAGCAAAACTGTAGTTCTGACACTTCCTAGCTGTGTGACTTTATACAAGTCATTTAACTGCTCTCATCCTCAGCCTGTTTTCCCATCTGTAAAATGCAGATACTAATAACCACTCTTTGGATTTTGTCAATATTGCATAAAATAATACAGAAGAAATATTGAGTGCAGCCTGGCTCATGTTAAGCATTTAGTAAGTATTAGTTATCATAAGCCAAAAAATATCTGTGAGGATTTGATTGTGAACATTTTTACTCCATTACAAAAACACCTTATTCTTTTACTAAATGAGACCTTTCTCTAATTGTCTCATGAATCAAGTCTCGACTCACAAATAAATCAAATAGTTGAGAATCTGTGAATACTATAATTGAACAAGCCTGAACAAATGCTCAATTAGAAATGTCAGATTTTCTAGTTAGCAGAAAAAATAAATGAGTAATTTGAAAGTAAATTACATATTTTTCTAGTTTTAGTGGCAAGCTTCTATCAATTATATTCTAACTTCTGAATAAATTATTTTGCGTGTACAAATGTAATAACAGATGCCAGCTTGTGCTTGGAATACGGTGAGAAAGTTCTAAGTTAGCACCACATGGCAATTAACTCTCTGCAAAATCTGACATAACCTTTCTCAAACCAGCAATTAGTACTACTCCATGCCAACACTTTCTGTTTCTGGCATCTTAAAAATAAACAAATAAAATCTACTCTCTGAGTCACAAGTATATCAAATGCTCAAAGGATAATTTTAATTCAATTGTGTAGATTCAACATCAGCTCACATATAAAGGCCCACCCTTATAAATATAGTCATGGAGGTGCCTGGGTGGCTCAGTTGGTTAAGCATCTGTCTTTGGCTCAGGTCATGATCTCAGGGTCCTAGAATCAAGCCCCACATTGGGCTTCCTGCTCAGTGGGGAACCTGCTTCTCCCTTTCCCTCTCCTTCAGCCTGCCATTCCCCCTGCTTGCACTCACTCACTCTCTGTCAAGTATATAAAATCTTAAAAAAAAAATTATAAATATGGTAGTAACAACATTCCCATGTGGTCACTTTCCTCCATACTGTTAACCACTCAAAACTATTTATCATTTGTTGATATTCCTCTATGTACTGAGTACATGTTTTTAGTTAAAAAGTTTTAAGTGTAAAAAGGAATATGTTTTAGTAATTCCTTAAACCTTTTTTTACTCAATATACACTAATATGCTTTCAAAAAAATTACTATTAAATTCATTTCCCAAGTGACAAAGTCACTTTATACAAATGTTTCCTATAATAAACAGAACATGAATATCAACCATAAAGAATAGGAGCCATGATGTCCTTTCTGAGAGATTTTCACCACAGAGAAAAGCAAGTAAAGGGATTTTATCTATTTACTGCCCAAAAGTAGTATTTTGAAAATTAGGGTATAAAAAACTCCTAAGGAATTATAGCAGTTCTTCTAATGACTGGAAGCCTCCTATGTATATTGAAGAGTTAATGGATAATTACTAAAGAATATGATTTATATTTTCATCAAGTTTTATGGCACTTTCTTAAGGATATATCACACTCTTCTCCCTAAGGGGTACGATAGGGAGAAGATAACTACAACAAAATGAAAGAAAGTTAGCATTTTACTTAATGAAAAAATGTAAAATGTTAAGATACTAAACTCTAAGTTGGTAATTTCTGTAAAACTGAATTTCTGAAGAAATTAGAAAAAACTACAGATAAAGTCATCAAAATGAAGGAAATCCATTTCTAGCTTCTATGAAAGGAGTATCATTCTTACATTCCAATATTTTTGTTAATACACACACACACACACGCACGCACACAGGCTGAGGATTTAATGACCGTCCACCACAAGTAGCTGGACTCACAGTATCTCCCTATATAATGACCCTTTCAGTTTTCATACTCAGCAACTCTTCACACCTAAGGAAATGCAGTGATAATCGTAAAACGATCATTAAAATATCACAGGCAATATCTGCAAATTATATCACAAAAAACTATTTTCTTAAGAAATACAAATGAAGGGGTGCTCTGCCTTTGGCTTAGATCATAATCTCAGGATCCTGAAACCTAGCCCCGCATCTTTGTAGGGCTCTCTGCTCAGCGGGGAGTCTGCTTCTCCCTCTCCTTCTGCCCCTCCCTCTGCTTGTGCACGAGTTTTCTCTCTCTCTCTTTTTCAAATAAATATATAACATAAGTATATAAAATCTTTAAAAAAAAACCAATACTCCACTAGAAACATGGGCAAAGGATATGAATTGGGCAACTGATAAATACAAATGTCTCTTAAGCATATGAAAAAATATCCAATCTCATTCATTCATAATAAGGAAAATGCAAACTAAAACTATTGAATACAAATTTTCACCTATCAATAGAAAACACATTTTGTAGGAAAACAGACAGTCTTACACAATGCTGAGAGTAAGAATTGGTAAAACTCTATTGAAGACAATTTCATACTTTATGAAAATTATAAATGCATACTTCCTTGGAACCAGCAATTCTAATTTTCCTACATATATGATTATACCTATGAAAAAGCGCTTTAGAACTACCCATTGCAGCACTATTTATAATAGCAAAAAACTGGAAGTAATCTAGTAATAAATAGTCAATAAAGGGCTGATTAAATCAGAGTATATCCACATAACAGAATACTATGAAGACATAAAAGATATAAACACTATGCATAAATATAAAATGATCTCCATGATATATTATTAACTGAAAAAGGAAATTTCGAAACAGCATAAAAAAGGAAGAAAAATATTGTATTTTTGTTAGTTATGGACAACATACCTCCATAAGGACAAAGAAGAAATTAACAGTGTATGTTGTCTATGGGACAGGGACTGTGAGGCTAGGAGGCAGAAGTAAAAGGGTGTAATTTACCATTTTTGAAGAAACTACTCCTGGAGCATTTGAATTATGTGAGTTTTTGTTGTTAAAATAAAGTTAATTAAATTGAAGAATTCACAGGACAAGTAAAGATTCTTCTGCAACACTTTAAGTGGGGAAAGTAGTGATTAGAGCAAAGATACCCAGGGCAGAGAGGGTAATTTAATTATTTCTGATGAGGTGAATGCTTTGCACACTTACTAACATTCACAAATAATGAATCAATCAAAAAGAGACAGACACTGACATGGGCCCTGAAAAGTTAATGATGGATGACCTCATTAAAATGAACAAATGGCAGCCTTACAAACAGACATCTGGTGGTAGTCCTTTCTTTCAAAATTGGATATGTTCACTACTTGCAAGAACATAAATCCATTATAGCTGTAGGGAGGAATTTCCAGTTAACTTAAATGCTACAGTTTTATTACTGGAGGTGTTGTGAGCAGGCATGACGAGAATGAAAGGCAGAGAATATGAGAAAGCTGATTAAAATACACTTCAACATGTGAATGAGACAGAGGTCTTGTGACTTTATCTTTGTGAGTGTAGTCAAGCAGAACACAGCTGGAAGTCACATCACATGCAGATGTCTTAATATAACTGAATGTGGTCATTGGCAATGGTATGACACAGGTAGATCTGATTATTGGCTGATAAGAGATGGTGGGTGAGAAATACTTACATTTGAGTTTTTTCAACCAATTGTAGGTAATAAAATATGGTTATTTGATTTTTTAAAAAGATAAAAAATATTTAATAATAGTAGTCAATTCCAAAAAACATTGTTTTCCCCCTAGCAACAAGAAACTTTGTGTGTGTGTGCGTGCGCACGCACGTGGGCATGTGTGTGTGTGCATGCGGGTACGCATAATATTCCACTTTAGGTAAAATATTTGGTAATAGTTTTACCTAAGATAAACTGAGCTCAAAGATTTCATCATGAAATTCTGATTTCTTATATAGGACTAATAATAATAGGACACTTAATGAAGTGTCACAGTAGTAGTTATTGATTATGTAGTGTAAAAACACTCATATAATGTTGTGAAGATTTATAATGAGTCATGCAATTCATCTTCTTACCCTATAATTCCAATATGGTCAAATATTAGCAGTTAAAGATAAACTCGCTTCAACCTAGGCATCTAGAGATCATCCTCCAACAGGATTTTTATTAAATTTAGGTTAAGATTTAACCATTCAGAAGAATTTGAATGACAAGGTTTAACATAGAGTCACATTTAACTAAGGATCACTTCAACATTCAGAAAATCAAGACACTGGCATAATGCTACTATTTTTTTATCCTTCTTTTTAAAGAACTAGATCTCATTTAAAACATTTTTTTTTTCTATTTTGAGAGAGAAAGACAGAGATACAGAAAGAGGGTACGAGTTGAGGGGGCATGGAGGGAGAGAGGGAATCTTAAGTAGGTTCTACACCCAGTGGGGCTCAATCTCACCACCCTGAGATCATGACCTGAACCAAAATTAAGAGTTAACTGACTGAGCCCCCAGGTACCCCTGTATTTTAATTTTTCTAAAAATTTTTATTTTTATCCAAGTATACTTGACACACAACGCTATATTAGTTTCAGGTGTACCATTTAGTAATTTGACAACTTTATACATTACACTAGGCTCACCACAAGTATGGCTACCATGTGCCCTCACATCACTACTAAAATATCATTGACTGTGTTCTTTATTCTGTATCTTTTACTCTGGTGCCTTTTCCATTTTGTAACTGGAAGCTTGTATCTCTTACACACCTATACCTATTTTACCCAACCCCTCACTTTCCTCCCTCCCCTCTGGCAACCATCAGGTTTGTTCTTGTTTTGCTTTTTGTTTATTCATTTTTTTTAAGATTCCACTTATGAATGGAATCATACAGTATGTATTTTTCAGTGTGAATTATTTCACTTAGCATAATGCCTTCTAAGTCCATCTATGTCATTGCAAATGGCAAGATCTTACCCTTTTTTTATGGTTGCCTAATATTCTGTATTTTGGCCATGGGAAATAAACACTACAATAAACATAGGGGTACATATATCTTTTTCAATAAGTGTTTTCATTTTCTTTGCGTAAATACTCTGTAGTGGAATGACTGGATCATATGGTAATTCTATTTTTAATTTTTGAGGAACCTCCACACTGTTTTCCACAGTGGCTGCAACAGTTTGCATTTCCACCAACAGTGCACAAGGGTTCCTTTTTCTCTACATCCTTGCAAACACTCATTATTTCTGTTTTAATTTCAGTCATTCTAACAGGTGTGAGGTGATATCTCACTGCAGGTTTGATTTGTATTTCCCTGATGATGAGTGATGTTGAGCATATTATCTTTTCCATGTCTCCTGGCTATCTATACACTTTCTTTGGAAAAATGTCTATTCAGGCCCTCTCTTTTTTAATTGGATTATTTGCGTTTTTTGGGTGTTGAGTGGTAGAAGTTCTTTACATATTTTGGATCTTAACTCCTTATCTGATATATCATTTGCAAATCTCTTCTCCCATTCAGTAGATTGTCTTTTTGTTTTACTGATGGTTTTGTTTTCTGTACAAAAATATTTTTTTGATGTGATCCCAATGTTTATTTTTGCTTTTGTTTCCCTTAACTTAGGAAACATATCTAGAAAAATATGGCTATAGCTGATGTCAGAGAAATTACTGCCTATATTCTCTAAGATTTTTATAGTTTCAAGTCTCACATTTAGTTTATGTTTTAAAAAGATTTTATTTTACTTATTTTAGAGAGCAAGAGAGTATGGGGAGAAGGGCAGAGGGAGAGGATGCGAGAGGGACAAGCAGACTCCTTACCTAGCACAGAGCTCAATGTGAGGTTTAATCCCAGAGATCATGACATGAGCCAAAACCAAGAGCCAGATGCTTAACTGAATGAGTCACCCACATGCCCCTCACATTTAGGTCTTTAATCCACTTTGAGGTGGGTTTTTGTGTGTGCATGTATGATGTTAGAAAGTGGTCCAGTTTCATCCTTCTATTGTAGCTGCCCAGTTTTCCTACACTATTTGTTGAAGAGACTGTCTTTTCCCCATTGGGTACACTTGCCTCCTTTGTCATAGATTAATTGACCACATAGTCATGAGTTTATTTCTGGGCTCTCTATTTTATTCCATTGATCTATGTGTCTCTATTTGTGCCAATTACCAAACTGTTTTAATTACAACTTTGTAGTACAAATCTGGGATTGTGATACTTCTGGCTTTGTTCTTCCTCAAGATTGCTTTTTGTTATTTGGGGTCTTTTGTGGATCCATACAAATTTTAGGATTATTTATTCTAGTTTTGTGAAAAACACTGTGGGTATTTTGATAGGATTTCACTGAATTTATAGAGGGTTGTCTTGGGTTATATGAGCATTTTAACAATATTAATTCTTCCAATCCATAAGTGTGGAATATCTTTCCATTTATTTGTGTCTTTAGTTTCTTTCATCAGTGTCTTAGGTCTTTCCACCTCTTTGGTTAAGTTTATTCCTTGGTATTCTGCTCTTTTTGGTGCAGTTGTAACATGGTGTTTTTTAAATTTCTCTTTTTGCTACTTCATTATTAGTATACAGAAATAATACCGATTTTGGGGTATTATTTATCTTGCCACTTTACTGAATTTGTTTATTACTTCTAGTAGTTTTTAGATGGTGTGTTTAGGGTTTTCTATGTATAGTATGTTTTCTGCAAACAGTAAAAGTTTTACTTCTTTACCAGTATGGATGTTTCTTATTTCTTTTTCTTGTCTGTTGTAGCTAGGACTTTCTGTACTATACTGAATAAAAGTGGCAAGAATATACATTCTTGTCTTGTTACTGATCTTAAAGGGAAAGCTCTCAGTTTTTCACCATTGAGTATGATGTTAGCTGTGGATTTTTCACATGTGATCTTAATTATGTTGAGGTATGTTCCTTGTAACCCCACTTTGTTGACAGTTTTTAATCATAACCAGATGTTGAATCTTGTCAGATACCTTTTCTGCATCTATTGAGATGATCATATCAGCTCTATCCTTAGTTTTGCTGATATGGTATGATGGTGATTGATTTGCAAATACTGAACCATCCTTGCATCCCTGGAATAAATCCTACTTGATCATGGTGAATGATGATTTCCTGTATTGTTTTATGTAGTCTGCTAATATTTTATTGAAAATTTTTGCATCTTTCTTCATCAGGAATATTGGCCTTATATTTCTTTTTTGTGGTGTCTTTGGCTGGTTTGGGGTTTAGAGTAATGCTGGCCTTAGAGAATGTATATGGAAGTTTTCCTTCTTTTTCTATTCTTTGGAATAGTTTGAAGAGAATAGGTATTACCTCTTCTTTAGGTGTTTGGTAGAATTCACCTGTGAATTCATCTGGTCCTGGACTTTATTTTTTGGTAGTTTTTGACTACTGATTCAATTTCATTACTCATAATTGGTCAGCTCAGATATTCTATTTCTTCTTGGTTCAGTTTTGAAAGACTGTATGTTTCTTAGACTCTATCTGTGTCTTCTAGGTTGTCTAGTTTATTGGCATATACTTTTTTGTAGTCTTCTCTTATAAATCCTTGGTATTTCTGTGGTATCAGTTGTTACTTCTCACTCATTTCTGATTTTATTTATTTGGGCCCTTTCCTTTTTTTTTTCATGATGAGATTGCTTAAGAGTCTGCCAATTTTGTTTATTTTTTCAAAGAACCACCTCTCAGTTTCATCTATCTTCTGTTGTTTTTTTAAGCCTCTATGTCACTTATTTCTGGTCTGATCTTTTTTATTTCCTTTTTCTTCTATTCACCTTGGGCTTTGTTCTTTTTCTAGTTCCTTTAGGTTTAGGATTAGATTGTTTATTTGAGCTTTTTCTTATTGCTTTAGCTAGGCCTCTATTGCTATTTATCTACCTCTTTAAACTGCTTTTGCTGTGTCCCAAAGATTTTGGACTGTTATGTTTTTTTCATTTTCACTTCTTTCCATGTATTTTTTATTTCTTCTTTTATTGCTTCACTAACCCATTGGTTGTTTAATATCATGTTTAGTCTCCACGTTTTTTCTCATTTTTTTGCTTATGATGTATTTATAGTTTCCTATCATTGTAGTTGGAAAAGATCCTTGGTTATGATTTCAATCTTCTTAAATTTATTGAGGCTCATGGGGCACTTGGGTGGCTCAGTCAGTTAAGCAACTAATTCTTGATTTTGGCTCGGGTCATAATAATTTTATGGTCTAATATGTGATCTATTCAAGAGAATGTTTCCTGTGGACTTGAAAAGAATGTGTATTCTGTTCTTTTTTAATGGAATGTTACGTACATATCTGTGTCCATTTGGTCCAATGTCTTAATCAAAGACAGTTTGCTTACTGAATTTCTGTCTGGATGACTTATCTATTAATGTAAGTAGAATGGCAAAGTCCCCTAGTATGACCATCAATTTCCCTCTTTATGTCTATTAATACTTGCTTTATGTATTTAGGTGTTCCAGCTATGGATTTTTCATATATGGTCTTAATTATGTATTTAGGTGTTTCAGTATTAGGTGTGGAGATATTTAAAAATATAACATCATAACCAGTTGGTGGATTGATCCCTTTATCATTACATATGTATCCATTCTTTGTCTCATTTTGGTCTTTGTTTTAAAATCTGTTTTGTCTGATATAAGTATTGCTACCCTGGCTTTTCTTCCACTTCCATTTGCATGGTAGGTACTTTTCCATCCCTTCACTTTCAGTCTATACATGTCTAGTCTCTTGTAGGCAGCATATAGATGGATCTTTTTTTTTTTTTTTTAATCTGTCTTGCCACTCTATGCCTTTTGATTGGAGCATTTAGGCCATTTACATTCAATTATTGATATGTATGTACTTATTGTCATTTTTATATAGTTTTTTGATTGTTTCTGTAGTTCACCTTGTTCTTTTCTTCTTCTCTTTTGCTCTCTCTGTGATTGATGAGTTTCTATAGTGTTATGTTTGGCTTTCTTTATTTTTTGGATACCTATCATAGGTTTTGGGTTTGTTAGGAAGAAGCTCAGACATAACAACCTAAGGAAATAGCTGTCTATATTAATTTGATGGTCACTTATATTCAAACACACTCTTAAAAAACAAAAAGAGAAAAAAACATCTTTTCCCCCCTTCTCTTCCCTTTTTACTCCTTTCTCCACATTATCGTATTTTAAACCTTTTTATTCATAATTTTCTCATATCTAATTGCAGCCATTTCCTTTACACTTGAAGAAGTTCCTTTAACATTTATTGTAAGGCCTATTTAGTGGTGAAAAACGTCTTTATTTTTTGTTTTCTGAGAAACTATCTCTCTTTCAAATCTGAATGATAACCTCACAGTACTCTTGGTTGTAGAGGATTCCCTTCTGGCCTGCAGTTTCTGCTGAGAAATCAGCTGATAGCTTTATAGGTTTTTCCCTTGCATGTAACTTTTTGTTTCTCTCTGGCTACTTTCAGCATTCTCTCTTTAACCTTTGACATTTTATTATGTGCCATGGTGTGGCTTCCTTGGGTTCACCTTGTTTGGAACTCTCTGTGCTTCTTGGATTTGGATGTCTAGGCATAATGCTACTTTTATTTTGTTCTTTTAATTTTTTTTTTTTTTTAGGATTTTATTTATTTGAAAGAGTGAGCAAATGAGAGAGAGAGAGCATGAGCAGGGGGAGAAGGAGAAGAAATCTCCCCACTGAGCAGGAAGCCCAATAATGGGCCTCTCAATCCCAGGACCCTGAGATCATGACCTGAGCCAAAGACAGAGGTTTAACCAACCGGGCCACCCAGGTGCCCCTATATTTTTAAAATTCTTTATTTAAATTTAATTTAGTTCACATATACTGCATTAGTTTCAGGAGTAGAATTTGATGATTCATCAATTTAGGATTAATGCTAATTTAAAACAGTTGTAGCTATTTGTATTGGCAGAGGAAACAAACTGTGTCCTTCCTTAGGTTAGATGCTCTCCTTAGGTGCTTCCATAGGGCCCTGCATTCACTAACTGTGGCCCTCATCACACTGTTGGAATGGCTGCTCCTATACTGTCATTCCTACTTGACTGTAACTTCTGTGAGGACAGAGACCCAGTTTATCTTGTTCATTATTGTGTCCTCAATAAAAATGGAAGTAATAATGACCCTTAATGCATGGCTCATTGTGAGAACTACATGAATTAATGCACATATAAATCTTAGAACAGAATCTAACACAGACTATGGAATAATAGCTATTATTAACTATAGTGGTACCTATCACATAGGAGACACATTAAATATCTGTTGTATAAATGAATGAATTTTGCCAACTGATTCTAATTCTGAAATCGAGTGCTTCTTTACTCATGAGCATTTGTGACAGCTAAGTATGGCTGTTATGTTCTCTCAAACTTTGACCAAACCACCCAGTGCCCTCACTGCTTCTCCCATGTTGAGGTGTATAGATATGTCTTTCATATTCTCCTCACCTCCTAGCCCAAGATCCATTTCTATAATTTGTCATTATTTCTAAAACATTAAAAAGTAGCACTAATCCCAATTCTTTCCATCACTATAAGTAGCTAACTAATTATAATTTGTTATAATAGTAATTACAGTGTACTATGATAAGTGATAGTAGCAAAAGCAGACTCCTTTATGAAAGAATACAGAGAATAAAGAAATTAAATCAGAAAAACCATGTAGTAGATACTCGAGTTACATTGTAAGAATAAGTAAGTGTTTTCTAAGTGGGAGAAGGGAAAGAAGCAATTTGGGTAAATAAAGAGCCCTTGGGTACTCAGAGACTGGAGAAGAGGTTGCATATGTGAACAGTGAATGAAGAGACTGGAGAGTAAAATCAAGGCCTGATTGTGAATGGTCCCCTATGTCATCCCAAGGGTCTAAACTTTCTACCTAGAAGTACCAAGTATCCAATGAGATCTCTACACAGGGGCATAATGCTGATAGGCAGACTGCATATGAAAAGGGAAATGACATCAGGAGGCTTTGTCATGGCCCAGGCAAGAGATTCCAGGCCACTGCATGAGGAAGTCACAAAGCAGTGAGAATATGAAGAAGGCTCTGCACTCTGGAAACAAGTCAGGAGTGTCACGGGACCAAGAGTCAAGAAAGGTGCTATGAAAGAAGATCTACGGTAGCTGAACCACAGATTCTCTAATTCATTTAACACCAATCAAATATTTACAGAGGCCCTATTATACTGGGATACAGCAGTGAACTCGAGAAAAAGAATCTCTGCCCTTGGTGAAATAATTTTCTAGTTGGCAGACATGAATGAGTAAGAAAATTGTGATAGCTGTGAGGAAGGAAATAAAGAGGATAACTGATTTTAAAGAAAAAGGCTGAGTGTGATAAATATATAAATAAAAGTATTGAGAGGAGACCTGAGGATATATCCTTTCAGTTGCCTGAAGGATACGAATAAAAGACCATAATCAAAATGGTGAATGAAAACAGAATTTATAAGAGGAGTGTAAGAAGCCAATAAGAAACAAATTAAGCACCACACTTGAGAAGAGATCAAAGATCATTATAATCGAATAATCAGAAGGTGACACCCGTAGAAGCTGCCTCTGAAGAAATCCAAGATGGCTTAACTATATAGACATCTTATCCCTTAAAGATCAAAACGCTTGGAATATTCTACTTTAGTTCTCGTGTTGTTTATGTATATGACACAAGAAAGCACAAGGGGAAAGAAAGTTTTCATCACTTTGAGTACATGATCTCCTAAAAACCAGAAATTATGACTTCATCTTTTAGAGAGAAAGAGAGTGCATGCACATGTGAGTGGGGGGAGGGGCAGAAGGAGGAAGAAAGAGAATCTTAAGCAGGCTCCATGCCCAGTGGGGCTCGATCTCACCATCCTGAGATCATAACCTGAGCCAAAAGCAAGAGTCAGACACTTAACCAACTGAGCCATCCAGTGTCTCTAGAAATTATTACTTTAAAGTCTATTTTACATGCCTTTTAATATAGAGTTCTTATTACAATAATATGAACATATACTGTTTCACAAATCTCAATTATTTTTACTATTCATTCATTTATGACTAATATTGTATCAGGAATTTTCTTCTTTACTGGGATTTTTTTTAACCATTAGATTTTTTTTTTAAGATTTTTTAATTTATTTGACAGAGAGAGAGAGAGAGAGAGAGAGAGAGAGATATCACAAATAGGCAGAGAGGCAGGCAGAGAAAGAGGCAGAAACAGAATCCTTGCTGAGCAGAGAGCCTGATTTGGGGCTTGATCCCAGGACCCTGAGATCATAACCTGAGCGGAAGGCAGAGGCTTAACCCTCTGAGCCACCAGGCGCCCTACAATTAGATTTTTAAATACAGAATTTTTGTAGCTCCTGACATCATTATAGTAGTAACACCAATACTAACAACAAAGCTTTCCTTTAAAATCTACAACACCGAGCTGTTTTCCTATAGAATCCATCTCCAGTTTAAAATATGATGTAAAATAGTATAAAATACATTAAAATGGTATATAAAAACTTCATAGCAAATTTTACTGGGCACACACTTAAAATGCTTATCTGCATACATTTTTGCCTATACAACAAAACTGTTAAAAAATGAGAATGAATAAAACAAAGACTTAGTTCTATGAACTGTACTTTCTGCAGAAAAGTTTATGACTGGTGGAGCCTTAGCATATCTAAATGCCCTCTCCTCCCTTTCTAAAGATAAGGGGACAGAAATCTAGCAAAGACTAGGTGATGTAAGAAGTCACATGAATAATGAGTGAAAGAAAATGGTTCACCAACCATACAGGGCTTTAAAAAAATGACCACTATTTTTTTTTGACCATTATTAATATAAATTTTAAAGTGAATTATTTGCTTGAAGAAAGGACTCTTCTGTTAAAAGAAAGGTTCTTTTTATACACTATACTTTTCTGATTTACCAAAATTTTCTTTTTCTGCTATAGTAAATACAGTTATACCACTACTTTGAAACAATGTATTTATTGTAGAATTGGGGTATGGGATCAAGCACACTGCACACTCTCAACAAAGAGGCAATATTGGTTAAAGCATGTTAGGAACATACTGGAATAAAATCAACTGACTTCTACTAATCGTAAAATTATTTTTACTTCAGTCTTGACATTTCTGTGATGCTCCTTCTCCTCCTATCTCCCATCTTCATATTATTCATACCTAAACTTGACATGATACCTTCCCCTCTTGCACCCCTTTCCCATTTGTATGCATTTGTAAGACACAGACAGACTAGACACGCACACAAGTATATAGACACACACACACACAAGTTCTCTCAGGAACCCTCTTCTCTCCCAGCTCCAAATTTTATTCTCTCTGGGTCCCCCAAACTTCTTTCCAATCCCACTCAAAAGCCTATATTAAAGTATACATTTACATTTTCCTTCAGGAACTCTCTTCAACTTTGTTCCAATACCGTCTATTGTATGTGACTGTTCTTACAGGAAAACAGCAGTAACACATTAGAACACCTTCACAGGGGGGTGAAGATGGGAACGCTGGCATCAGAACTGCCAAGAGTTTCCTTCTGTGTTAGCCCCTAATCTCCCTAAGCCTCAGTTTGCCAAGCTGCAAAGAGTCACAGGATTACTCATGAAGATTAAATGGAGGGAGCAACAGAAGTCACTTTATAGCTGTAGGAATATAATATAGGAAAGCAGTAGGGATTAGAGTTTGAGGAACTGATAAATAATCTCATTTAATAATAACAACCAGGGACTGAAGATAAAACACTACCATTATATAATTTCTTTTTTTCCAATAAAAAACTTACAATCAAAACTGCCAAGCTAAATTCTCCACTTCCCAGCACACCTGCTCACTAGCCACATTCGCTGGTAGGGTGTGGGCGGTGGCAGGCTACAGGCAGTAGGGCAGAGGCTCTCTTCTTTCTAACAACCTGATGCACTAAATGGATCGCTCACCCAGTCTCTCCATATATAATTACATACAAGGATATCAAATTGCTTATGAGACACAGTAATAAGTACTTACTCTCAAGCATATCAAATTGCCTTTGAGACACAGTAACAGCAGGCCTATCCAAAACTTTTCTATCATTCACAGAATAACCTTAATGGATCTCATTCATTGTTTAAAAAGGAAATCATCACATCATGAAAAGAGTAGAATTAAATGAATTTGGTCTCTAAATAAATAGATGAACTACAAAGCCCTGTGCTTTGTAAAGTAAGATAGGTCTAATAAACAAAATTACTATGTCACAGAAAACTGTAACACTTGGGAATAGATTATGGGTCTGACTTCTGTTTTAATAAACTGCCAATTTAGTATATAAGAAATTTAACATGAAGTACTTTTAGTCTATGAAATCAGGATCATCAGCTTCTGAGCTCAAATGTTCTGATACTAAGATTTTACCCTAATTTTATACATACGCGCGCGCGCGCACACACACACACACACACACACAGATACAACGTAGTGTGAAACATCACTAATGATCAGATAATCAGCTTGTTAAATCAGAGGTTATCACTTTGAAAATTCACTTGATATACACCCACTCACAGATATAGCAGAAATGTCGTCTGATTCTTAAAATGTTTAGGCAAACCCCAGAGATACTGTGGGCTTGGTTCTAGGCCACCACAACAAAGCAAATATCATAATGTGAGTCACATGAATATTTTTGTTTTCCCAGTACATATAAAAGTTATGTTTATATTATACTCCTGTCCATTAAGTGTGGAATAGCATTATATCTAGAAAAACAATGAATATACCTTAATTAAAAAATACTTTAAAAACGCTAAACATCATCTGAACTTTCAGCAAGTCACAATCTTTTTGTTGGTAGAGGGTCCTTTCCCCTTGCTACTATGGCTGCCGACTGATCAGGGTGATGGCTGCGGAAGTCAAGGTGGCTGTGGCAATTTCTTAAAATAAGACAACACTGGAATCTGCTGCATCAAGTGATTCTTCCTTTCACAATTTCTCTGTAGTAAGTGAAGCTGTTTGACAGCATTTTACCCACAGTAGAACTTCTTTCCAAATTGGAGTCAGTCTTCTCAAACCCTGCTGCTGCTTTATCAAGTAAGTTAATGTAAGATTCTAAGTCCTTTGTTGTCACAATATTCACAGCATCTTTGCCAGATGTAGGTTCCATCACAAAAAAAAACCACCCCAAAACAAAAAACAACCTTCTGCTATTATAATAGTGTTGTATGGTGACAGACGGTGGTCACACTTGTGGTGAGTAGAGCATAACATACAGAGATGTGGAGTCACTATGTTGTACACCTGAAACTAATGTAACATTGTGTGCTGACTCCACTCATATATTTTTTGCAAACCACATCCTTTGTTCATCGATAAGAAGCAACTCCTCCCCCATTAAGGTTTTATTATGGTGAGATATAGCAGTTCAGTCACATTTTCAGGGCTCTCTACTTCTAGTTCTGGTTCTCTTGTTATTCCCACCTGTAGTCACTACTTCCACTGAAGTCCTGAACCCCTCAAAGTCATCCATGACAGTTGGAATCAACTTCTTCCAAACTGGCAATGTTGATGTTTTGACCTCTCCCGAATGTTTTTAATGGCATTTAGAATGGGGAACCCTTCCTAAAAGGTTTTCACTTGACTCTGCCCAGAGCCGTCAGACGCATCACTATTTATTGTAGCTAGAGACTTACGAAATGTACTTCTCAAGTAATAATAAGACTTGAAAGTTGAAATTATTCCTTGATCTATGAGCTGCAGAACAGAGGTTGTGTTAGCAGTCATGAAAATAACATTAATCTCATCGACATCTTTATCAGAGCTTTTGGGTGACCGGTCAGTACATAATAATATTTTGAAAGGATTTTTTTTTAATTGGTCTTAACTGTGGGCTTAAAATATTTTGTCAACCATGTTGTAAACTGATGTGTTGTCATTCGGGCTTTGTTGTTCCATTTATAAAGCACAGGCAGAGTAGATTTAGCACTGATTCTTATGGGCCCTAGTATTTTCACAATGGTAAATGGGGACCGGCTTCAATTTAAAGTCATCAGCTCTGTTAGCAATGAACAAGAGAGTCAGTCTGTGCTTTGAAACTTTGAAGTCAGGCACGGATTTCTCCTCTCTAGCTATGAAGGGCTTAGAGGGCATCCTCTTCCAACAGAAGAACTATTTAGCTAGACCTTGTAGATAACTTGCTGCAGCGACATGAGCACTTGCTGCTTCAACTTGCCCTCTGATGTTATGGAGACGGCTTCCTTCCTTAAACTTCACGAACCAATCTCTGCTTGTTTCAAACTTTTCTTCTGCATCCTCTTCTCCACTCTCAGCTTCAAAGAGCTGAAAAGAGCTAGGGCCCGGCTCTGGATTAGGCTTTGGCTTAAACGAGTGTTGTGATTGGTTTGATCTATCCAGACCACTAAAACTTTCTCCATATCAGCAGTTGCTTTCTCAATTTGCATGTACACTGGAGTAGCATTTTAATTTCCTTTAAGAACTTTCCCTTTGCATTCAAAATGGCTAACTGGTGAAAGAGGCCTAGCTTTCAGCCCATCTTGGCTTTCGATATGTCTCCCTCACTAAGCTTAATCATTTCTAGCTTTTGATGTAAAGAGAGACAGGCAATCTTCCCTTTCACTTTAACACTTACTGGCTGTTGTAGGGTTATTTATTGGCCTAATGTCAACATTGTTGTGTCTCAGGGACTAGGGATGCCCAAGGAGAGGGAGAGAGATGGGAAACAGCCAGTGAGTGGAATAGTCAGAATACACATTTATCAATTAAATTTGCTGTCTTATCTGGGCAGTTTGGTGCCCCCAAACAATTACAATAATAACATTAAAGATCACTCATCACAGACCACCATAACAAATATGACAAGAATGAACAAGTTTGAAATAAATACTGCAAGAATTACTAAATGTTACACAGAGACACGAAGTGAGCAAATACTGTTGGAAAAATGTCACTGATAGACTTGCTTGATACAGGGATGCCACAAACCTTTAACTTCCAAAAAATAAACAAAACCAATGGTATCTGTGAAATGCAAGGAGGTATGCCTATATAAAGTATTTTAAGACCTTTAGAAAAAATATCAATCAACAGTATTTTATGAGTGTGAATTTAGTACTCTTGAGAAAAGGTTAAAATGGCCACCAAACGTACATGAACATGTATGAAAATATTCAGAATTTCAAGAAAGCAGTATACATTACAGAGGGCAAAAAATTCATCTGGACTATGATAAGACTTTCCTTCTAAAACCTCAGTGTTGACAAACAATTTATGTAATATAAAATCTGTAATTAAATGGCACAGAATGTTAAGTGTCAGGATTTCCACATATTTTATAGCTTGCCTTATCACGATTAAATGAATTTTTATGCTAAATTTAAAGAATATCAAGAGAACTCAAAGAGCACTTATCTATGTCACCATAAAAGTTCTCATTTTTACTAGAAATATTCTGGCTGAAGTGTTTTTAAGTATCACAAATCCTTTCAAAATTGACTTTTTTCAACCAGACAAAAACCTCTGAAATTCTGGAAAAACACATATCTATAACATATAAGTTTTTTTCAGTTCAACAAATACTTCTGGACTGTCTCCTCTATGCATATACTACATTAAGAGTCATAACATAAAGATGATTTAAAACACAGCCATTTATTTCAAGAAGCACCTGGTCTAGCTGTGGAGGAAAAAAAGCACAAAGACGTAAGCAAAGAACTACCACAGAGTATGAGTAGTGCAACACTGAAGGATGAATTAGATACAGAGAAACTGGAGGATATAAAACTCCGTTGGGTTGGAGGGAGGTTATGAATATTTCACAAAGGAAGCAATACGTGAGCCAGATAAATGGATAAATAGGAGTTCACTAAGCTGACAATGGTAGAAGAGAATTTCAGGCAGAAAGCGCAGGATGTTCAAGGGTCACAGACCTACAATAGCATGATGTATTCAGAAACTATGAGTAATTTTTGATTGAACAGTGTAAAATGCAAAGAAGATAGTGTTGAAAAGGACAATAAAAACATACATAAAGGAAATATGAGGAAGGGCCCTGTGTACAACAGAATGCAGTTTAAATTTTAGTCGATGGCAGATGGGGAGCCATATTAATCAGGGAAGCAACAGGATTCTTTCAAGTTGCCAGGTGTCTCACGGTCACGTGGAGTGAGCCAAACCAAAAGTACTTGCAACAGTGTAAACAAGAGGCCAAAAAAGGTGGTTTTGCTTCTCTTGCTCCATTTTTTCCCCCACACAGAATGACACCCCACAGGTGACATGGAGACAGGTGGGGGAAATCCTCTCACTGCCAAGGGGTAGTGAACAAAACACTCCCGCCATTTTATGGACCTGAGGGCAGGTGAGATGTAAGGGAGGAAGGATAGAAAGAGAAAGTTCTGACTTACAGGGAAGGAAAGCATGTCAGTCAAGGCCCTGGTGAAGGTGCCTGGGGTAGGGATATAAATGTGTGGATGAGCATGGCTGGCCCAGAGGGGATGCTCAGTGTCCTTGCCATTCCCTCCAGAAAACCAGGGCGCAGAACTCTGGCTCCATACCAAGTCAAATGTGGGAGGGCAGCTTCCCCTAGCCTATGAAAACTAGCCGATGGTCACACATAGGCAGGGGCCTGGGCTGGACTCCTCAGGTCAGACCTGTGATCTAACCATTCATGGATAATGTGAAAAATGAAACTGATGCACGGGCTGCCTGCTCGGCGGGAAGCCTGCTTCTCCCTCTCTCACTCCCCCTGCTTGTGTTCCCTCTCTGGCTGTGTTTCTCTCTGTCAAATAAATAAAATCTTAAAAAAAAAAAAAAAAAAAAAGAAACTGATGCAGAGGATTCACAGTGATGAGAGCACAGGTGGGAGGCTAGTGTAACAATCCAGGTTGGACATGTAACCTGAACTCCTGGTAAAGTGACTAAACCTAGTCCACCCGGGAAGGGTTAATAAACTTGGAGAAAAATGTGGGAGTCAAGAGATGGGAAGATGGGCTCAGGTGGAGTGAGGGCTAGAGCGCGGTGGGGGCAGAGGTTACAGTTAGGAAGGGGGAATGAGAGCCCAGGATTTCCAAGGCAGAATAACCACAAGTGGTCAAAAGGCCAGAAGTGTGTTCAGGTAAGCAGAGTAGTGAAGTAGAGGGGAGGTCAAGGATATAGAGTTATAGTTTCTTTTTATCAAAGAAATCATACAAGATGGTGGCACATGACTGTAGGTACACAACTAATGAATCATTGAACACTATATCAAAAACTAATGCTGGCTAATTGAACATAATAATAAAAAATAAATTAATTAAAATAAATAAAATTAAGCATGCAATTGAAAACACCCTCAAACTTGGGGATGTATATAAATATATGTTATATTTTAACTATATTTTTAAATATGTATATATTTTTTCCTTTACAGAAAATCAGATGATGTGTACTAAGGGAACAATTTTCTAGTCTGCCTAAAGGCTTGGAAATGTGTGTCAGAAACAAAGCCGACCAATAAAATCTATACCAAATTGCTGGGAAAAAAAATAACAGAAGTGGACAGCCCAAGCTTTCAGGACAAGAAGAACAGCTGTTTGGAAGCAGCAGAGGAGAGAGAGAGCAGCTTCCCTCCAGAGGGAAGCAGCAGAAAGCACTACCCTAGGGGAAGGAAACATTCTAAGAAGAGGCTGAGGGCACTGAGGAGTCCTCTCTAAAAATGGAGTAGTTTCCAGAGAGAAAAATGGAAAGTAAGGAAACAGGGGAGAGATGAGAAAACAGGACAGAACCAGAGTCTACAAAGAGCTAAATCTGGGGTGATGCCAGAGGATGATGTGGTGAGATGGGGCTGGGACCGCCTCGGGGCCCGGCCTCGGGTAGCACTTGGCCAGTCTCCGCGGGCACTCCCACACAGCCACCAGCCACTGTTGTTTTACTCTGCTTGCGAGATTTTTATTTAAATAAACTGTGAAAACGTTTAAATTTCTTTCTTGGAACATGTTTGACAAAGTTCTAATCAAGAGCAAAAAAAATTTTTTTTAGCTTACTGGAACAGAGTAGAAAAAAATACTTCTTAATACAATTCTTTAAGCTCAGAAATGGTTCCTGAGGCTGTGTGTGTTGGAAGGGCTTCAACAGTGCATTTAATTTACTCTATTAACCCCACAGGACTATACTTATACCCTAAAAATAACACTTGTTTCTCTGGAGAAGGCAATCTCAAACTTAACAAGCTGGGGAAGACAATTACAAGCTTAAAAAGTAATCTTTTCTACTACTTAATATTTACTCTGAAGCACTTAATCGGATCTTGTATCCTCTGGCTCTGTCCAAGAGGAAAAGCTAGTTCATGATGTATTCACAATTATTCTTCAAATAACACATAGTTCACCCTTTTCCACCCTTTGAAGACTTTCCTCTTGGTCTAACTCTATAAAATCCTAAAAAAAAATAAACATAGCTTTTCATTGGCCTATAACGGAAAGACAAACTCTGAGCAGTATCCAGGCTAGGACAGAAAAGGAATGCTTAGAGCTCTTATTCATACATATAAAATGGATTTACTTAAGGTGATTCATTAAGGGTATCTGGATGACACATCTGTCACTTACTATCCGAGCTAATTAATTAGACTTATTAGGCTAGTACAGGTTGGTATTTTCTTTCCACTCTTACACAACACACTGTATCCCTCCTCAAACTCTGTGTCATCATAAGTTTTAAACTAGTGCTTCAGATAAACTCTGTACTTTAGTCATAAAAGAAATGATACCCACCACCTATCATGTACTAGGCTCTCTCTGTGTGCCAGATGCTGTGCTGCCTTTATACAGAGCTCATGAATCTTCACAACCATCTGTGTGATGTACAATATGGTGATTCAACATGTAAATAAATTAGACTTTGGACTACACATAACAGTTTAACTCTCAGAAACTGATGAATAATAATGAAAGAAAATAGCAAAAATGAGATCATCAACTATATAAATATTAATTCCAATCACATCTATTAAATATTTATCCAAATCCATTATAAAATATTTAAGTTATCAAATGTATCCTTATCCCTTCCTCAAAAGGTACTATAGCTTTTAATATGTTGAGTGGTAAAAAGACAGTAAAAAGCAAGTCATATGGGAAATTTAGTTGCATTTTATTTGTAAGGAAGCTTTACAAAAATCTGTTTTATAAAATGGATTCACACACTTTCATTTAAACAACAGATTAAAAAAATTATGAGCAAATTTAATTTTAAATAAAATCAGAAATTAAAGAGGAGAAATAACAACTGAAGCCACAGAAATACAAAGAATAAGAGAATATTATCAAAACTTATATGCCAACAAATCGGACAATCTAGAAGAAATGGATAAATTCCTAGAAACATACAATCTTCCAAAACTGAATTAGGAAGACATAGAAAATTTGAACAGATGAATTACCAACAATGAAATTGAGTCAGTTGTTAAAAAACTTCCAGCAAACAAAAGCCCAGAACCAGACAGCTTCATAGGTAAATTCTACCAAACACATAAAAAAGAGTTAATATCTATTTGGCTCAAACTATTCCAAAAATTAGAAGGAAAGCTTCCAAATTCATTCTATGAGACCAGCATTACCCTGATACCAAAACCAGATAAAGACACCACAAAAAAAAGAGAATTATAGGCCAATATCTCTGATAAACAGAGATGCAAAAAGAAATCCTCAACAAAGTACTACTAAACAGAATCCAATAATATAGTAAAAAAGTCATTCACTATGATCAAGTCGGATTTATTCCTGGGAAGCAAAAGTGGTTCAATATTCACAAATTAATCAACATGATACATCACATCAAGAAGTTTTGGATAAAAACCATTTGATCATTTCAATAAATGCAGGAAAAGCATCTAACAAAGCAAACATCCATTCATGACAAAAATCATCAACAAAGCAGGTTTAGAGGGAAAGGCCATAAATGAAAAGCCCACAGCTAGTATCATACTCAATGCTGAAAAATTGAGAGCTTTCCCCCTAAGATCAGTAACAACACAAGCATGTCCACTCTCACTACTTTCATTCAACATAGTCTTAGAAGTCCTAGCCATAGCAATCTGACAAGAAAAAGGAATAAAAGGCATAAAAATTGGTAAGGAAGAAGTAAAACTTTCACTATTTGCACATGATATGACACTATATATAGAAGACCCTAAAGATTCTACCCCAAAACTACTAGAATTGATAAATGAATTCAGTAAAGTCAAAGGATACAAAATTAATTACAGAAATCTGCTGCATTTCTATACACTCATAATGAAGCAGTAGAAAGAGAAATTAAGAAAACAATCCCCCCCCAAAAGAAAAGAAAATCAATCCCTCTTACAGTGGCACCAAAAATAATAAAATATCTAGGTATAAACAAATAAGAAGGTAGAAAGATCTGTACTCTGAAAACTGATGAAAGAAAATGAAGATGACACAAACAAATAGAAAGATATTCTATGCTCATGGACTGGAATAACAAATACTGGTAAAATGCTCATATTACCCAAAGCAATCTATAGAGTTAAGCAATTTCTATCAAAATATCAACAGCACTTTTCACAGAACTAGAACAAATAAAGCTAAAATTTATATGGAACCACAGAAGACCTCCGACAGCCAAAGCAATCTTGAAAAAGATGAACAAAACTGAAAGTCTTACAATCGCAAACATCAAGATATATTATTAAGCTATAGTAATCAAAACAGTAAGAACTGGTACAGACACTGATAAAAATATATAGATGAAGAGAACAGAATAGAAAATCCAGAAATAAACCCATGATTATATGGTCAATTAATCTTGACAAAGGAGACAAGAATATGCAATGGGAAAAAGAGTCTTCAACAAATGATAGCAGGGAAACTGGACAGCTCCGTGCAAAAGAATAAGGCTGGACCACTGTCTTTCACCATATACATAATGGATTAAAGACCTAAATTTGAGACCTGAAACCATAAAAACCCGAGAAGAGAACATAGGCAGTAATTTCGCCAACATTGGCCATAACAAAATTTTTGTAGATTTTTCCCTTGAGGCAAGAGAAACAAGAACAAAAATAAATGGGACTGTTATCAAAATAAAAACACTTCTGCACAGCAAAGGAAACCATCAACAAAACTAAAAGAGGACCTAAGAAATAGAAGAAGATATCTGCAAATGACATATGCAATGAAAGTTGAGAATTCAAAATATACAAACAACTTATAAAAATAACACAGAAAAAAACCCCAAATAATCCAGTTAAAAGAATTCTGTAAATTCTAGTAAATTAAAGTAAAAAAAATTAAAGTAAAAAAAACCCCAAATAATCCAGTAAAAAGTCTTCTGCCATGAATAGACATTTTTCCAAAGATATCCAGGTGGCCAACAGAAACATGAAAAGATGCTCACCATCACTCATCATCAGGGAAATGCAAATCAAACCCACAATAAGATATCATCATCTCACATCTCAGAATGGCTAAAACCAAAAACACAAGAAACAACAAGTTTTGGCAACAACATGGAGAAAAAGAAACCCTTGTACACTGCTGGTGGGAATGCAAACTGTTGCAGCCACTGTGGAAGACAGTATGAAGGTTCTTCAAAAAATTAAAAACAGAATTATCATATGATCCAGTAATTCCACTACTGGGTATTAACCCCCAAAATATGAAAACACTAATTCAAAAAGATATATGGACCCCTATGTTTACTGGAGCAATTTTTACAATAGCCAAATTATGGAAGTAGCCCAAGTGTCCATCGACAGATAAATCGATAAAGATGATGTGGTACAGATATACAATGGAGTACTGCTCAGCCATACAAAAGAATGAGATCTTGTCATTTGCAACAACAAAGATGGATCTAGAGGGCATAATTCTAAGCCACATAAGTCAGAGAAAGACAAATACCATATGACTTCACTCTTATGTAGAATTTTTGAGAAACAAAACAGATGAACAAAGGAAAAAGAGATAAACAAAAAAGCAGATTCTTAACTATAGAGAACAAACTGATGATTGCCACAGGGGATATGGGTGGGAAGATGGGTAGAAGAGGTGGAGGAAATTAACACTACACTTAGGGTGAGCACTGAGTAATGTACAGTAATGCTCAATCTTATATTGTATATATGTCAACTACACTCCAATTTTAAAAAATTGATTTAATTAATTTTGTCCAAGTTGATTATTTCCTAAATAATTTTCAGCACTCATCATAGGATGGTTAATAAATAAATATTATGATGGACAATGCTGAAAATTTAGGTTAATCTTTCAAAACGCCAATAAATAAATTAAAGAAAATCAGTAGTACTCACCTCCTTTGCACTTTTAATTTTAGTCAGAAACGTATGCAGCTCCATTGTTTCTGCAAAGAGTGCACGACATACTGCCTGATAATGATTTGGTGCCTCTGATTCAGTTGGAAGATGAGCAGCACACAACTACAGAAAAGGAAAATAGAATAATAATACTCATTTATTATTTTGGGGTTTTGGTACCTTAAAACAGACATACCCCATATATTTGTATTTTTATATCAGACAGCACGGCAATTTCCATTATCCAAAGCCTAGTGCATCATGAAACCATCAGTAAAATCTACACAATTATATGGAAAAAGTGCTCTACTAACAAACACCCAATAGCACAGATGAACTTTGTAGAATTCGTTAGCTTTTACTTGAAAATGATAGGACATTTGTAAAAATTTTGGTTGCAAACAGGAAGGGAACTACCATTTACTGAGTATTAATCATAACACAGGTGATTTAATAGCTATCATTTATTTTTTTTACCATGTCATGTACTTGTATTTGACATGTCATATATATAGCATAATAGCATATGTACCCCACTGTTCATTGCAGCAATGGCCACAATTGTCAAACTGTGGAAAGAGCCAAGGTGCCCTTCAGCAGATGAATGGATAAAGAAGATATGGTCCTTATATACAATGGAATATTACGCCTCCATCAGAAAGGATGAATATCCAACTTTTGTAGCAACACAGGATGGGATTGGAGGAGATTATGTTGAGTGAAATAAGCCAAGCAGAGAAAGTCAAGTATCGTATGGTTTCACTTACTTGTGGAGCATAAGTAGTAACATGGAGGACAGTGGGAGAAGGAAGGAAATGGGAACTGGGGTAAATAATAGAGGGAGGTGAAGCATGAGAGACTTTGGACTCTGAGAAACGAACTGAGAGCTTTGGAAAGGGAGGGGGTGGGGGATGGGTGAGCCTGATGGTAGGTGTTGAGGGCATGAATTGCATGGAACACTGGGTGTGGGGCATAAACAATGAATCTTGGAACACTGAAAAAATAAAATAAATTGTTATTAAAAAATGCATAAGATAGGAGTGCCTGGGTGGCTCAGTCACAAGCATCTGCCTTCAGCTCAGGTCATGATCCCCTGGTCCTGGGATTAAGCCCTACATCAGCCTCCCTGCTCAGCTGGAAGCCTGCCGTTCCCTCTCCCACTCCCCCTGCTTGTGTTCTCTCTCTTGCTGTCTCTCTGTCAAATAAATAAATAAAAACTTAAAAAAAATAAGTAAAATGCATAGGAAATCATCCTATACATACATAAAATCCAAAGGAATCCACAAAAAATTATTAGAGCTAATAAGTAATTTCAGCAAAGTTGTGGGATACATGAACAACACACACAAAGAGGTATATTTCTGTATCAATGAACAATCAGAAAATGAAATTAAGAAAGTAATTCCTTTATAAAAGTATTAAAAAACAATTAAGCAATACATTTAACCAAAGAGGTACAAGATATACATATTAAAAACTACAAAACATTGCTGAAAGACCCAAATAAATAGAAATAGAGCCCATATTCATGGCTTGGAAGGCTTAATACTGTTAAAATGGTAATATTACACAAAATGATCTAGATGTTGAATGTAATCCCTAATACAAAAGAATTTTTTTCTTTAAGAAACAGAAAAGCTGATCCTAAAATTTATATGGAGCTGCAAAGGGCCTCAAACAGCCAAAAACAATTTTGAAAAGAACAAAACTGGAAGACTTATAGGTTGAATTTCAAAACTCACTATAAAGTTACTGTAATCAAATCAATGTGGTATATAAGGAAAGACCATAAATCAGTGGAATAGAACTGAGAGTTCAGAAATAAACCCATATAATATCTCTGGTTGATTAATTTTTGATAAAAGTTCCTAGATCATTAAATGAGAAAAGAACAGTCTCTTCAACAAATGATGCTAAGAAAAATGGATATCCACATGCAGAAAAATGAAGTTCACCCCAAGTCATACTATTATATATATATAAATTAACTCAAAATGGATGAGAGACCTAAATGTAACAGCCCAAAGTATAAAACTCTCAGAGGAAAACGTAGAGATAAACCTTCTTATTCATGGAGTTGGTAATGATTTTTTAGATATGACACTAAAGCATAACCAGTAACAACAAAATAGATAAATTAGAACTTCATCAAAATTAAAAGTTTTTGTATATGAAGGGACACTATAAGAGATTTAAAAGGCCCACATGGGAGAAAATATTTGCAAATCAGAGTATATAAAAAGAACTCTTCATTCAGAGTATATAAAAAACTCTTTTTTAAAAAAAAATATTTATGAGGGGTCAGGTAGAGGAGAGGGAGAAAGAGAATTCCAGGTAGAGGAGAGGGAGATAGAGAATCCAAGCAGGCTCCATAACCAGGGCCAAGGCCAACATGGGGCTCCATCTCACACCCTGAGATCATGACCTGAGTTGAAACCAAGAGTCAGATGCTTAACTGACTAAGCCACTAAGATGCCCCTAGAAAGAACTCTTAAATGCAACAGAAAGACAACTCAATTTAAAAATTGACTTAGACATATTTCCAAAGAAAATATACAACTGACCAAAAAGTCCATAAAAGGATGATTAACACCATTAGTCATTAGAGAAATGCAAGTCAAAACCACAACGAGATACCACTCAGAAGATGGCTACAAAAACCAAAATCAAAAATGAAAAATAAATGTTGATGAGAATGTGGAGATACTGGAACCCTGAAAGGCACTGAAAAGCGAGGGCTAAGAAGTGATGAGTACTGCTGTCAGAAATGTAAAATGGTACAGCCACTGTGAAAAACTTTGGTGATTTATCAAAAAGTTACCATGTGATCCAGCAATTCCAATCCTTAGGTGGATTTATATGAACAACATGTTTTAACTGCTTAGGGACACTTACATGCAGATTTTTAAAACAGAAATACAGTACAGTATTGTATTTGTAAATGTATTTTCTCTTCTGAATGATATTCTTTTTCTTTTTTAAAAATATTGTATTTATTTGTCAGAGACAAAGAGATCAAGACAGGGAGCACAAGCAGGGAGAACAGCAGGCAGAGGCAGAAGCAGGCACCCTGCTGAGCAAGGAGCCCGCTATGGGACTTGATCCCAGGACGTTGGCATCATGACCTGAGCCGAATGCAGGTGTTTAACCCACTGAGCCACCCAGGCGCCCCCTCAACTCTTCTATATAACACCTGGTGCTCATCAAAACATGGGCACTCACTCCTCAATTCCCATCACCTATTTTCACCCACCCACCTGCCCACCACTCTCCCCTCTGGTAATCATCAGTTTGTTCTCTACGGTTTAACGTCTAAACTGAATTAACAACTCTTAAAAAAACAAATACTATGTAAATTGTCTCTTTACCTTCATGACATCTCTATATGACCGGATGGCTGAGACTTTTCTTTTTTCATCTTCTTCATCTTCCAAGCCTTCATCTGCAGCCTCATAGCCTTCATCATTGCTGCCATCAGCTTCCACTGTATTGGCCATGTGATCAATGAGCTGCTCCAGCGGGGGGCTTAACTCCCTTTCTTCATTCTCCTTCAAACCATAGTCCAGTGCTTTATAAATAACAATTCCCAGAGATTCAATAACCTAGGAACATTAAAGAAGGTGATTAAGGGAGATGACTAAACAGGTTATAGAACTAACTGCAAGGCATAAAAAATTTAGTATAACACTTAAGCTGGGTTTAATCTATTCCATTTGAGAAACAGGTAACAAATTAGATTTGAGGAGATATTTAAAAGTCTCACCTATGCATTAAAAAAAATCCCAGATGGAAACCAGTGTGTGATTTCTTCAATCCAGTATTAACAATACACAAATTCTTTTTGTTTTCTTAGACTTATACCATATACTAAAATCTATATTATCCATCCATATAAAATACTAACCAGGTTGATTTTCCACCTTTCCAAAAGAGATTTCTGAGATCAGATAGAGCTATCAAAGAATTCTGACACCAGTGTTTATCAAAGTTAATTTCAATAGAAATACCAGTGATCTGAGAGACTGAAAACTCAGTTACTATTAAGCTAACTTAAGCTTAAAAACAACAACAAAAATCTATTTATATACAGCTATACACTGATCCCTGAGTTCCATTTAATTACTGGAAACTTATCTCTCATATGATGCAAAAAATAAAAGACTTTTTCAAACTCTGATTTCACTGTGGTGGATAGATAATCCTCCCTCCCCCACAACTCTACCAATAGTGAAATATGAACCTGATTTAGGAACACTGGGTACACATCAATGTCTAATATCACCCTCAAAAATGCTCCACACTTCTGCCAATATCGGGAATTCTACTTCATTCCTCAACACAGCCTTTCTTTTCTGCTCAGAAAAAAAAATCACATATAAACAATCCTTCTGTTTTATTTTGCAGTGTTAATGGCTCATTTCACCTTAGCTATTTTTGTGGGAAA
This sequence comes from Spilogale gracilis, assembly GCA_004023965.1. Taxonomy (NCBI): domain Eukaryota; kingdom Metazoa; phylum Chordata; class Mammalia; order Carnivora; family Mephitidae; genus Spilogale; species Spilogale gracilis. The sequence goes on along the minus strand of PITA01000810.1, from coordinate 57,104 downwards.
GAACTTAGGCAAAGGAGCCAAAGATTTAGGATTAAATGCTAACTTTGGGGGCACCTGGATGGTTCAGTCAGTTAAGTGTGGGTCTTCTGCTCAGGTGGTGATCCCCAAGGAGCCTCCGCCTCCTTCTTTCTTTGCCCCTCAGCAACCCCCAGCTTGTATTCTCTTGCTCTCTTTCTTCCTCTCTCTCTCAAATAAATAAATAGATAAAATCTTTTAAAAAAATAATAAATGCTGACTTTTACCACCAACCATCTGATTCACGGCAAATTATTTTCTTTAGTCATGATTTTTCTTATCTGCAAAATGAGTATCAATGATTATATATCATGAGATTTTAAGACCAAATGACATTCACATGAATGGAAGTACTTAGTTCAAAACCTGACTTATAATTGGTAGTGAGTAAATGTTATCTTCCTCTCTTCCTTGCCCCAGGTCTCCTTTTTCCAGTGTTTATTCACCTACCCCCATAAATAGACAAAGAGATCCATCCTTTTCTTTATCCCATTTGTAGCCAACATAAATGCTATCTTTTTAAAAAAGTCGTTTAGGTGGTATGAAGGAAAGGAAAAGTCAGGAGTTTTAAAGACAAGTTAAACACAATAGAGTTATTGTCATCACATATACTATAGTCCTTAAAAGTATTCAGGGCATTCACTAAAAAAATCTCCACAAAATCTGAAATTTACCTTATCAAGTGAAATATTTTCTCAATACAAGTTTCAAAATGAGTATAAGACTTAAAAATTGAACTTCTGATTTTTTTGTAAGATTTTATTTATTTATTTGACAGAGAGAAACACAGCTAGAGAGGGAACACAAGCAGGGGGAGTGAGAGAGGGAGAAGCAGGCTTCCCACCAAGTAGGGGCCCGATGCGGGACTCGATCCCAGGTCCCCGGGATCATAACCTGAGCTGAAGGCAGTCGCTTAACCAACTGAGCCACCCAGGTGCCCCTGAACTTCTGATTTTTTTTTTAAGATTTTTATTTATTTGACAGAGAGAAACAGCCAGAGAAGGAACACAAGCAGGGGGAGTGAGAGAGGGAGAAGCAGGCTTCCCGCCGAGCAGGGAGCCCAATGTGGGACTCGATCCCGGGTCCCCGGGATCATGACCCGAGCTGAAGGTAGTCGCTTAACCAACTGAGTCACCCAGGTGCCCCAACTGATTTTTAAATAATACTGTTTTTTTTTTTTTACTATTTCTCACCTAAAATACAGAATATTTTCATTGATTTGTATAGTCTGATTGGAATGCTAATCCCTACTTTCAAAGTTGAAAGGAATAAAAGAAAAAATAAGCAATAGAACCATATTAAAATAAAAAGCTTTTGCATTGTGAAGGAAATAATCAACAGAACAAAAAGACAACCTACTTTAGATATTAGATATTTGCAGGTGGGATATCCAATAAGGGTTAATATCCAAAATGTATAAAGAACTTATATAACTCCACATCAAAAAACAATCCAGTCAACAAAAGGGCAGAGAACCTGAATCGATATTTTTCCAAAGAAGACATATGGATGACCAACAGATAATCATCAGGGGAATGCAAATCAAACCCACAATGAGATATGACCTCACAACTGTCAGAATGTCTAAAGTAAAAACGACAAGAAATAGCCAGTGTTGGTGAAGATTCAGAGAAACAGGAACCCTCATGCACTGTTTGTAGAATGTAAATTGATACACTCACTGTGGGAAACTGGAGATTCATCAAAAAATTAAAAATAGAATTACCATAAAACCCAGTTATTCCACTACTGAATACTTACCCAAAGAAAACAAAAACACTGATTTGAAAGGATATATGAACCCCTATGTTTATTGCAGAGTTATGTACAATATCCAAGATATGGAAGCAACCTAAGAGTCCACTGAAAGACAAATAGATAAGGAAGATGTGGTACACACATGCACACATACACACACAGGACTATTACACAGTTGTTAAAAAAGGATGAGATCTTGCCATTGCAACAACATGGATGGAACTAGAGGGTATTAAGCTAAGTGAAGTAAACCAGACTGGGAAAGACAAATACTATATGAGGGCACATATATGTGCAATCTAAAAAACAAAACAAATAAATATTGGGAACAAATTGGTAGTTGCCGGGGGAGAGGGGCACTGGGGGATGGGCACAATGGGTAAAGGGAAATGGGAGATAATGGCTTCCAGTTATGGAATGAATAAGTCACATAAAAGTCACACCACAGGGGTGCCTGGGTGGCTCGGTCAGTGAAGCGTCTGCCTTCTACTCAGGTCATGACCACAGGTCCTAGGATCAAGCCTGTGTCTAGCTCTCTGCTCAGCAGGAAGTCTGCTTCTCCCTCTCCCCCCCCACCACGTTCTCTCTGAAATAAATAAATAAAATTGTTTTGAAAAAAGGCACAGCAGAAGGAATACAGTCAATGATCCTGTAACAGCATGGTGAGCACAGCATGATGTACATACTTGTGGAATCACGATGCTGTACACCTGAAACTAATGTAACCCTGTGTGTCAACTACACTCAAAAAAATTACGAAAAATGACACATTAACCATCACAAGTTTACCCTTGTGAATTTGGCACATACACATGTCTTCAGCCTCCTTAAAGTTCATTCTATTATCCTATCAGATCTGCTGCTCAGGATAGTGGGAAACATAGTAAGACTAGTGAATTCCATGGGCACCAACTAAATGCTACACCTTATTCCCAATCGAGTTCCTTGATCAGAAGTGATGCTGTGTGGAATACCATGATGGTAAATAAAGCATTCTATAAATCCTACTTTTGGCAGAAACACTGCATATGGAGAAGGCAAATCCATATCAAGAGTAAGTAACTCTTCCCATAAGAACAAAATGCCACCCCTTCCATGATGGAAGCGGTAATCAACCTGCTACCGGCTGATCACCCAGGGGAAGAGTGCCATATTGAGGACGTAGTGTTAGTCTCTGCTTGATGGCAGATCAGGTCCTCCAGCAGTGGCTAATGCTAGGTGAACCTTGGTGAATGGAAATCTATGTTAAGCCATTGCAAAATCTCCATCCCTGCCGCTGAAGCCATGTTCACAGGTCCATTGTGAGATGATAACGTAGCTGGGAAAGGAGGCTGACCGGTGTCCACAGTCATCCAATCCACTTGAATATTAAAATCCTTCTCTACAGAGGTCACTTTTTGGTGAGTATTCACATGAGACACAAATATTTCCACTTTTTTTTTTTTGCCCAGAGAAGTCTATCCACATATCGTTTCCCCAGATTTCCCTGTCATCAGTATGCCAATCATATTCCCTCCAAGCAAAGTGCACAACCAGGTGTACTTTTCAAAGTTCTGCCCACTGGAGGATTTCCCTTCAGCACTGTCCCTCAGGGACATCCCTGAAAAGGGCTACATGCTGCAGCTGTCCACGTTTGGGTGGCACCCATATATTATGCAGAACCATCTGTAAACGAGGCCCAAGTCTTCTGTCAACTGATTGTAGAACTTCCCACAAGGTAGACAGGTAGAGGCCAGAAAAGAGAAGGAAGTGTACAGCGGAAGCACATCTGGGCAGAGCTTTCAAGGCCTACTTGCACCCAATCACATCTATGCCATTCTAAATGATGACGAGCTGCAATGTACACCCGACATCATGGCTTGAACGGTCAGATACTACCTGGTTCATGAAGGGCAACTCAGGTCTCATGGTAACTTGGTGGGCCATGGTTAAGTGTTCAGTCTGTACTATGGTCTAGTAGCAGGCCAAGAGCTGCTTCTCAAAAGGAGAATAACTATCCACAAAGGATGGCAGGGCTTTGCTCCAAATCCTAAGGGCCTGCACTGTGATTTGCCTATTGCGGCCTGCCAAAAGCTCCAAAGAGCAGCTCTATCCACTGCCAATTCAAGCGCCATTGGATTTGCTGGACCACAGGCCCACGTGACAGAGCAGCTTACAAGCAACTTACCTGGCGCAGAGCCTTCTCTTGTTCTGGTTCTTACTCAAAACTAGAAACTTTCTGGGTCATTCGGTATGGGCCAGAGTAATACAATATATTAGCAGGAATACACTGCCTTCAAAATGTAAAGGAGCTATTAGCCATTGTGTCTCCTTTTTGGTTATGGGGTTGGGGGTAGGGACTGATGCAAAAACTTATCTTTCACCTTAGAAAAAATATTTCCATATGAACCAGAGCACTAGACTCCTAGAAATTTCACTGAAGTGATGGTCCCCTGAATTTTTATCAGAATTATTTCCAACGTTCTGACACATAAATGTCTTGCCAATAAATTTAGAGTAGTTGCTATTTCTTACAAGATCCCACCAGCATAATGTCATCAATGTAATGGACAAGTGTGATATCTTAGAGAAGAGAAAGGCAATCAACACTCTTGTGAACTAAATTATGACATAGGTCTGGAAAGCTGATACACCCCTGAGGTAGGATAGTAAAGGTGTCCTGCTGGCCTTGCCAGGTGAAAGCACACTGCTTCTAGTGGTCTTACTGACAGGTACAGAGAAAAAACATTTGTCAGATAGCAGCTGCATACTAGGTACCGGGGATGTGTTAATTTACTCAAGCAATGAAACCACATCTGGTACAGCAGCTACAACTGAAACCACCATCTTACCAAGCTTACAATAATACAGGTCATTCTCCATGATCCATTTGTCTTCTGCACAGCCCAAATAGGCAGGCTGACTAGAAATGTGGGAATCACTACTCCTGCAACTTTCCAGTTCTTGATGGCAGCACTAGTCTCTGCAACCCCATCCCCCACCCCAAGAAATGTGCTGCTTTTGGTGTACCGCTGTCTTACGTAGAGGCAGTTCTAGCAGCTTCTACTTGGTGTTCCCCACCAAAATAAAACAGCTTTACTTAACTGGTCAGGGAAGGAATGTGGGGATTCTGCCAACTGCTGTGTATGTCTATTCTGATTATGCATTCCAGAACTGAAGAATAACTAGATTCAGGATGGGTTCACAAATGCACTGGCCTCTCTGTGAGACAACCCCACTGATCATCTGACCTCTGTAAGCTGGTAGACGACAGTGACATTTTGGATCAACTGCAGTCAGGGTCAGTTTAGAGCCAATATCCAGTTGTTCCCAAATAAACTGATTAATTCCTCTCCCTAGTGAGGTGCACCCGCTTTGGGGACAGCTGGAAGGAAAATTAACAATGTAAATTTTTGGCAGTGTAGAGGGGTCCTTCCTCCACAGGACACGGCCTCTCCTTCATACAAAGGTTTCTTGGTCTGTAAATGGCTCAAGTCTGGGAATTGCCTCAGGGGTGTGTTCATAACTGTGTTTTTATGATTCAAGTTAGACTTTTGTTCACTTAACCTAGAACTTTCTCTGTTTATACAGGTCAAGTAAGAAATTAGTGGGTTTCCTATCAATTTTACTTCTAGGAACACCATGATCAAGTAGCCAATGCCATCAGACTAGTCTGGTGGTCCCCAGACTAGTCTGATTGCTGCTTTGACTCTATAATTCATTATGCTAACCAGATCAACCTGTCCTGTGGTCACTGAGTACCACCACTTGGTCTCTGCACTCCAGGATCCAACTACTCCCCTTACGCTTAGGTTCCCCAACTCAGTGACTACAGTGCCCCTTCTATAAAGTCCAACCTATGAAGAGTGATCACAGAGCTCTCCAAGGATGCCAGCGCTCTCCAGAAAACAAACAAACATAAATTCGTTTCTCACAGTCATGGTAAAAGGTGTGTCTAGACAGACATTCCCAGAGCAGGAGAGTAGGGCTTAAATGACAAACACTCCAACATTCTGATCCTTTTTCTCATCCAACCATAATTTACATTTTCAGCTCAGTTTTCTATTATTATCACTTATGTACACTGTTGTCCAACTGTATTGCTTACTCTTTCCTTTCTTTGCTCTGTACTTTGTCTCTATGACATAATTCAGTATTGTTCCTACTTTCTACACGGACTTTCTCCTGTACTTTTATATGTCCAAATCCTATTCATTTTTCCATCTCCCTGCTCAAAGGAATCTCTTCCATGATGACTTGCTGCCCCTGCTTAACAGTTGCCAGCTGTTTCATCACATTACAGTCTCTATCACTGTTCTTCCTTGAGGAAAACAATCATTTTTTTCCCTTCAAAATCACCATGATATTAACTTGTACCTTTATGTGGTACACTTCACTTTTTTTTTTTTTAAAGATTTTATTTATTTGACAGAGAGAAACACAGCCAGGGAGGGAACAGAAGCAGGGGGAGTGGGAGAAGGAGAAGCAGGCTTCCCGCCGAGCAGGGAGCCCGATGTGGGACTTGATCCCGGGTCTCCGGGATCTTGACCTGAGCCGAAGGCAGTCGCTTAACCAATTGAGCCACCCAGGCGCCCCTACACTTCACTTTTTAACTTGGATTATAGTTAATTATGAACATACCTTAATTCCCCCAAAAGATTAAACTCCTTGAAGGCAAAATCCTCTATGACTCATCTTTGTCTTTATATTATTTGATAAATAGCAAAGACTTAACAGTTAATGAAAGAATGAACCCAAATAAACATTCTTTCGACTCAGACTTGTATGGCTGAAAGCTGGATATGGAATTTATGGACGAGGGCAAATATACCTGTCACTTCAATCTCAGTGCAACAGACCACTATAGTGACGATTCACTCTGAAACTTTCCAAAGGTTCTCTTAGCTCAAGGAAAAACTAAGTCTAACCTGGTTTAAACATCCTAAATCTATTCTCTCCTGATTTTAATCTGAACCATAAAGTAGCTCTATAGCTAATCAAACCTCTTGGGAATACAGCATAACAAGGCTGGGCATTCCTTTAAACTGATGTGTATACCAGGTGACTCACTACCTCCATGGACTGAGGGAACTTCTAACCTTCTGCTAAAACATATACCCAGTTCTTCAGATAGTCTTGAGCTATGGAATAGGGGTGACCATCAGAGCAATAATTAAAGCATAACTGTACCTAGACATAACAGCTTCTCTAAATATATACTTATTTAGACTCATTTTATTTTTACTATTTTTTTAAGATTTTATTTAATTTTTGACAGAGAGAAACACAGCTAGAGAGGGAACACAAATGGGGGGGCAGGGTGAGAGAGGGAGAAGCTGGCTTCCCACCGAGCAGGGAGCCGGATGTGGGGCTTGATCCACGGACTCCAGGTTCATGACCTGAGCCGAAGGCAGACACTTAACCAACTGAGCCACCCAGGCGCCCCTATTTAGACTCATTTTAGAAACTCACTTGCCAAAACCTTTGGAAATGTTAAGAAAACCCACGGGAAACAGCAGTGTCAGATCTAAAATATTCATCTGACTTACCAGTCTCCAGGCAGCTGGAAAATCATCGTTCATGTCCTGTCACATTGGCACCACACCCCCCTCCTACCGCCCCAGATACGTCCAGAGACTCTAACATTCAATAAAGTGAACAGGAATTACAGCATAAAACCTTAAAGTTAAACGGAACAAGTGAAGCGCACTAGAATGCTGTGGTTTTTAAGTCTAACCAACTGATAAAGGGTAGAGGAAAGAAGGCATTGAATAAAACCACAGATTCCAAAATTTAAGGCTGCTGCATCATCATGACTAATTACCTCTCAGTAATGATAGCTGGCTATAAAGCCCTACAGCTCGGGGTAGAGACACATGAATATAAATGAAAATATAAATCTAGACATAGACCTTACAACATTCCCCAAAATTAACTCAAAAGGGATCATAAACATGAAACTAAAACACAAAATTATAAAACTAAAACTAAAAAATAAAACTAAAAGATAACATAGGAGAAAAACTATGGGCTTGGCAATTTTTTAGATGGACTGCAGAAGAGAGCCACGAGCTGGGGTCACAAAGTGGGATTCCTTGGCAAATAACTGATCAACTAAGTCAGGAGTGTATGAGAGAACTGAAGGAGAGAAAAATACACAAGGGAAGAAGAATAAAAACACTTAATGATTGGCCAGTGGATAAAAAATGAAGAAACAGACTGTAAGGGAGCCCTACTACTAGGGAAGGGACAGAAGGATGAATCAAAAGATTATGATATCACAAAAGTAAAAAAGAAAATATTTCAAGAAGGAAGACATGGTCATATGTATTGAATGTGGATGAGGTAAGGGAAGGTCTAGGACACATCCCCTGGATTTAATGAAGCAGAGATTACTGGTGACTTTAGCATGGGCAGTCTGGGTAAGTAAATAATGCTACGTGAACACAGTAGTCAGAAATTTTTATGAAGATGGGGCGCCTGGCTGACTCAGTTGGAGGAGCATGTAACTCTTATTTTCAGGGTCATGAGTTTGAGCCCCACGTTGGGTATAGAGATTATTTAAATAAATAAACTTTAAAAAAAGTAATTTTTATGATGACAAAGGAAATATGTGACAGCAGCTAAAGATGAAAGAGGAGAGAAGTAGGATTTTTTTTTATTACTTTCCAAGACTACAGAGTCTTAATGTTTAGATAGCGATGAAAAGAAGAGGGGGGAAAGCTGAAGATAATGAAAAGAGACCAGAGTTACTGACAGGGACAGAATAATCATTCCTTGACCTTTGTTCAGCAAATCAGACCTCCAACAGAGGTTAGACATTTAAAAAAAAGAAAGAAAAAACTTCCTAAAATTGACATGCTTTTTTTGGCCTTTATAAAGTGGCAAAAAGATCCATTTGCACATATATGCAAGTTACTTCCTTATTCACTATTCATTTGTGAGCACTTTTATGTGGACATGTCATAAATTCACTGACACCCACTCTAAGTCTTCTACCTTCTGAATTCAGTGAACTCTTCCACTCACCGCTCCACACTGCGCGTATCACTTCAATTGTTTTCATACTACCATGCCTTCCTTTATCCGTGCCAGTCTCTGCCGATGGTATTTCTCTCTGACAAATCCTACCTATCCCTGAAATCCCAGTTCAGTGTTACTCCTCTATGAAATATTTCTATTCACTCCAGAATTGATCTTTTCTACCCCGTCACCATTCCCTGTTTATTACCTGATTTTTTTTTAAGATTTTATTTATTTGACAGAGAGAGATCACAAATAGGCAGAGAGAGAGAGAGAGAGAGAGAGAGGAGGAAGCAGGCTCCCTGCTGAGCAGAGAGCCCGATGTGGGTCTCGATCCCAGGACCCTGAGATCATAACCTAAGCCGAAGGCAGAGGCTTTAACCCACTGAGCCACCCAGGAGCCCTATTACCTGATTTTTACTATAGGACAGATGACTATCAACTGCATAAAAAATGGCAGAATAATCATTCATTTCAAATGCAGATGAAAAAGAAATAGCACACTTCTAAATAAAACTTCAGGTCAAAGAAGAAATCTCAAATTTAAAAATATTTCATGATAATGAAAATGCATATCCAAATCCTTGGGATGCAACTAAAACAGTGCTTAGAAAAAAAATTATAGCTTCAGATGATCAGATATATTCCCTGAAAGACCTAACTGACCAAAAGTTGGGAAGAATTCAATAGTGAAAACTACAAAACACTGCTGAAAGAAATTAAAGATCTGGGTAAGGGGAGAAATACACCAAGTTCATGGATTGAAGGACTAAACAGTTAGAATGTCAGTTCTCTCTAAACTGACCTAAAAGTCAATGCAATCCCAATAAAAACTCTTGTGGGACGTTTAGAGACACTAACAACCTGATTTAAAAATATCTGTGGGATAGCCAACACAAATTTTGGAAAAGAATAACAAAGTTGGGTGACTGATACTAACTGATTTCAAGACTTAGAATAAAGCCACAGTAATCAAGACTGTGTAGTACTGGTATAAAAGTGGACATATAGAACAGAGGATCCATAATTAATCCTACACTATATAATCAGTTGATATTAAACGAAAGTGCCCAAGTAGTTCAATGGAAGAAAGATATTTCAACAAATGGTGCTGGAACAACTAGATGTCTACATGGAAAATAATAAACCCAGACCTCTACAACATACACAAAAATTATTTTTAAATGCATCACATATCAAAATGTAAAAGTTAAATCTATTACACTTCTAGCAAAAAACACAGGAAAAATCTATATAACACTAGTAGCTTTTCATAGACTTTAAATATTTTCTACATACATATTCATGTATGAATTTGAAATAGGTAAGTATTTGTTATACAAGACATAAAAAGCACTAATCGTGAGAGAAAAAACTGAAATATTAGATATCACCAAAATTTAAAGACCAAGTCATAAGTCATAAAATGGGCAAAATTACCTATAATATATATGTATATATATCTAACAAAAGAGTTCAATTTAAAATACATTTTTAAAAATTTTAGAACTCAGTGATAAAATAATCCCCCCAAAAATGGGCAAAATATTTGAACACAGACTTCCCAAAAGGAGATACACGAAAGGCCTAAAAGCATGTGAATAAATGCTCTATATCATTAGTCATGATGGAAATGCACATCAAAATGATCAGGGAATATTTTATAGCCTCTAAAACGGCTAAAATTTAAAAGTCGCACAATAACAAATATTGGTGAGGATGCGGAAAAACTAGAACTCTCATACATTGCTGATATGAATATGAAATGATACAACCATATTGTAAAAAGTCTGGCAGTTTTTCATAAAATTTAAATATACTTTTATAATATGACCCGCCAATTCTACTCCCAGTTATTTACCCAAAAGAAATGAAATACATCTACAAAAAGCCTCGCACACAAATGCTCCATAGTACCTTTATTTGTAACAAGAGCCGAAACCTGAAAACCACCCATCAATCAACAGATGAACAAACTGCAATATATCTACCAGGGAACTATTATCCAGTAATAAAAAGGAGCACAGTACTTCTCACAGCAACACAAATGAAACTCAAAAACATCTGCTGAGCAAAAACAGTGAACACAGAAGTGTGTTCTGTATGATCACATTTATATGAAGTTGGGGCTGAGTGGAGAATTGACTACAGAGGGAACTTTCGGGGTGATGATGTGGTTGGGATGGTGGTTATATGAGGTTGCAAATTTGTTAAAACTCATGAAACTGGACATTTAAAACATCTGCTTTTGTTAGACTTAAGTCACGCCACAAACTCGATTTTGAAAAAGAGCTGAACGAAGTATCCCATCGTAAGGAGAATTCAGGACCTGTAGTCATGAGATGGAATCTGTTCATTACGTGAGGTGTGACTCTGAGCTGGTCACTTAATCTCCACGGACCTACGCCCCTTCAAGAGCAAACTTAAAGAAAAACCGACTAAAGTCCTTTCCAATCCTGACATCGGTAAGAATAAGAAAATTGCAGAACTGGAATACCAAAAGAAAATACATGAGCTATAAATGTATGAAGTTTTGCTTATGGAGATGTCACAGTCGGAGAATAACAGAGGTTAACTGGACTTTATTTTCTAAAAGTATGTTTTTGAGTAAACTGCTCTTTAACAGAATTAAAGAACAATTATATCAACAATTGTCTCTGAAAACCCTAAACACTATAATGGGAACTTACTTGACTGTCCTATTTTGTTGGGACATTCAATTTTGGAACTGGTTCCCAACTTAAAAAACAAAAATCTCAGACCCTAAGGATTTTAAGGAGAGGGAAAAAAAACACACACATATATACATACAAAAATACAAGGACAATCAAATCTGAACAGCTAGGAACAAGACAGGAATTCAGAATAGTAATAAAACTTATTCTAAAATAACTGGAGCTATACATATAATGAAATACTGTTACAGACTTTTAAAAGGAATGATATTCTGATAGATGCTGCAACATGGCTAAATCCTAAAAACATGCTAACTAAACTAGACATACAAACACAAACGCTGTGATTTTACTGATATGGAATATCCACAAAAGGTAAAGTCTTAGAGACAGAAAGTAGATAGAGGTCAGCAGGGAGCCGGGAAAGGGGGAATGGGAGCCATTATACAGTGAGTACAGAGTTTCAAATATGATGAGGAAAAAGTTTTGGAAACAATGGTGATGGCGGATAACCTTGTGAACACAGTGTCATGAACTGTACACTTAAAACAGTTAAAATTTTTCACAGTGTGTATTTTGCCACAATAAACAGTCTGATTGGGGTTGCTCAGTGTCTTAGGAAGTGCTGTGACTCAGCAACATTCAGAAAGGCCCGATTTCTCTTATCTTTGGGGTTACTAAGGTTTCCAAAAAGAAATAAAGGGACCAATTTATCTGCTTTTCCACCAGAACTAGAGCTCCTTTAGAACCACCGCTCTATTTCACACTACCACTCTGTTCAGAGCCCAGAGTGCAGGATACGGTTTGCTTGAACCATCAAGGCTCTGAATCCACCTGTCGCCAGCATTTGACCGAGCTGACCATGACCTTTTTTATTTTTCTTTAAATATTCTCTGGATTCCACACTTCTCTAATTTTCTTCCTATTTGACTGATAACCTTGACAAGAGAAGCTTTGATGGAGTAAGTTTCTGTGGGAACACGAGAAGAAGACGTGGAGGCAGTGGTACAGGACCAAAATGGCTCTTTCTGCGTATAAAACCCTTCACTACTTTACGAAAAAACAGTACATTACGCTAAGGAATTTTCCCATAAGTCCTGGGCACATGTAGAACTGCTTTCTTCAGTCAGAGAGAAAGTTACACTTGGTTTGACTGCGTGTGCACACGATCCCAGCTGAGCCCCTCGGGCTTAATGGCAGCCCACAGTGACTGTTACTGCTGCGGAAGTGACAGCCTCTGTCTCAAACTAGTGCAAGGACTGTGAGCTGCAATTTCATTTCAAGCACAAACTCATTTTTAATTAGAACTGGACAATAAGCAACCAGGACAGTGTGACTCAGTCCACAACTACAGCACGTGTGAGATGCTACAAATATTTGTCAATTATGAAATAAAAAACAAGGTGATGCAAGTGAAATGTGTAATACTCACATTAATAAATTATTCATATTAAAAAATCTAAATCCAGGCACCATGATTTTAATAGTAGAATAAGGCTTACTTATGCTTATTTTCCAACAGCATATAGTTGATTGCTTCATTTATATTAAATAGGAAGTGAAGGTCTAGAAAACAAATCAAGTCTTTACTTTTTCAATTAAAAATCAGGATAAACATATTTGTTCCTTATAACATGGTAATTTCCTAAGAAATTTACAGAACTAATTTTGTTAAAAACAAGATTACAAAATAGTGATGGCCCAAATGTTCATCATCTGATGAATGGAAAAAGAAAACATGAGAGCCACACAAAAGCATATTATTCAGCCGCTAAAAGGAGTGAAGTGCTGATACATGCCACAACATGAATGAACCTTGAAAGCATTATACCAAGTGAGGGAAGCCAGCCACAATAGGTAATATACTATGTAGTTCTGTTTATATGAAATGTCCAGAACTGACAAACCTATAGAGACAGAAAGTAGACTACTGGTTGCCAAGGGCCAGGGGCATTGGGGAAATGAGAAACAACTGCTAATGGGTACAGGAATTCTTTCTGGAGTGAAGAAGACATTCTAACAGTGCTTGTGATTATGACTGCACAACTCTGTGAAGACACTAAAAACCACTTTAAATGGACAAATGATATGCTATGCAAATTTTATCTCAATAAAGCTGTAAAAAATGCATTAATGAATCTTTGTCTTCAAAAACAGCACACTGGGGCGCCTGGGTGGCTCAGTCGGTTAAGCGTCTGCCCTCTGCTCAGGTCATGATCCCGGAGACCTGGGATCCAGTCCCGCATCAGGCTCCCTGCTCAGCAGGAAGCCTGCTTCTCCCTCTCTAACTCCCCCTGCTTGGGTTCCCACTCTAGCTGTATTTCTCTCTGTCAACTAAATAAACAAAAATCTTAAAAAAAAAAAAAACCCACAGCGCATTATATGATAGGGGATTTAGTCAAATCTGGATAAACTGATAGGAACATGCCAGTGTACTTAACATGGGCTCTGAGGCAGACTAAAATTTGAGACATGGTGTATCACAGGAAAAACAACAAACTCCTCTGTGTACGTACACAAGGCCCCTTATGACCTGGAGTTGGTGCACCTCTCCAGCTTCATCCCCCTCCATCCTGTGTTCCAGACACGCTCTAACAACTTTACAAGGTTTCGTGCCTCTGGGTCATAGCATATGTCAGTTCTTCTACGTAGACCACTCTGTAACCTAACATATATATATCCTTCTCTTTAAACATGGTATTTAGGAGTGAATAAAAGATACTGTTAAACACTTAAAATGTTAACAGTCTCATGTATGCTGCACAACAAAGGGATCAAGTCCCATTGTAAGCATCAGCTGATACAGTTTATGTGAGAGTACTATATAAATGTAAAGTATTATCATTGTTATTATCAGGATAGATCCAGGGTCGCCTGGCTGACTCGGCCAGTGGAGCATGTGACTTGATCTTGGGGTTGTTAAGTTTTAGCCCCATGTTGGACGTAGAGATTACTTAAAAATAATTTTTTTTAAAAAAACCCTCAAAAAAGGGGAGTGGTGCCTGAGTGGCTCAGTCAGTTGAGCCTCCAAGTCCCGATTTCAGCTCAGGTTATGATCTCAAGGTTGTGAGGTAGATCCCTATAATGGGCTCCTTGCTCAATGGGGCATCTGCTTGAGATTCTCTCTCTGTTTCCCTCTGCCCCTCCCCCCAAATAGATAAATAAATAAATCTTTTTTATTTTTTTATTTTATTTTTTTAATAAAGATTTTATTTATTTATTTGACAGAGAGAAACACAGCGAGAGAGGGAACACAGGCAGGGGGAGCGAGAGAGGGAGAAGGAGGCCTCCCGCCGAGCAGGGAGCCCGATGTAGGGACTCGATCCCGGGTCTCCGGGATCATGACTTGAGCCGAAGGCAGTCGCCCAACCAACTGAGCCACCCAGGCGCCCCCATAAATAAATCTTTTTTAAAAAAGGATACGGAAAACCCAATCGACTCCACCCCCAAATTACTAGAACTCATACAGCAATTTGGCAATGTGGCAGGATACAAAATCAATGCACAGAAATCAGCTGATTTCTTATACTCTAATAATGTAACTGTAGAAAGAGAAATTAGGTAGTCAATTCGATTTACAATAGCACCAAAAACATTAAGATACTTTGGAATAAACCTAACTAAAGAGATAAAGGATCAATACTCTAGAAACTGCAAAACACTAATGAAGAAAAATGAAGAAGACCCAAAAGGTGGAAAAACATTCCATGCTCATGGATCAGAAGAATAAACATTGTTAAAATGCTACCCAGAGCAATCTATACTTTCAACACCATCCCGATCAAAATACCAATGGCATTTTTCAAAGTGCTGGAACAAAATAATCCTAAAATTTCTATGGAACCAGGAAAGAGCCCAAATCGCCAAGGAAATGTTGAAAAAGAAAAACAAAGCTGGGGGGAATCACTTTGCCTGATCACAAGCTATATTACAAAGCTGTGATCACCATGACACCATGGTACGGGCACAAACACACACACAGATCAATGTAACATTATAGAGAGCCCAGATATGGACCCTCAACTCTATGGTCAACTAATCCAACTAAGTGGAAAAAAATCCAGTGGAAAATAGGCAGTCTCTTCAGTAAATAAGTGCTAGGAAAATTGGACAGCTATGTATAGAAGAATGAAACTCGACCATTCTCTTACACCATACACAAAGACAAACTCAAAATGGATGAAAGACTTTAATGTGAGACAGGAATCCATCAAAATGGAGAACATAGGCAATAATTTTTCTGACACTGGCCACAGCAACTTCTTTCAAAACATGTCTCCCAAGGCAAGGGAAACAAAAGCGAAAATGAATTTCTGGGACTTCATCAAGATAAAAAGGTTTTGCACAGCAAAGGAAACAGTCAACAAAACAAAGAGGCAACCCACAGAATGGGGTTACTCGCAAATGACACTACAAACGGCTGATATCCAAGATCTCCAAGGACTCCTCAAACTCAATAGCCAAAAAACAAATAATCAAGTCAAAAAATGGGCAGAAGACATGGACACTTCTCCAAAGAAGACATACAAATGGCTATCAGACAGATGAAAAAATGTTCAACATCGTTAATCATCAGGGAAATTCAAATCAAAACCATACTGAGATTCCACCTTACACCAGTTAGAATGGCAAAAATTGAAAAGACAAGAAACAACAAATGTTGGAAAGGATGTGGAGAAAGGGGAACCCTCTTATACTGTTGGTGGGAATGCAAGTTGGCGCAGCCACTTTGGAAAACGGTGTGGAGGTGCCTCAAAAAACTTAAAAACAGAGCTACTCTATGACCCAGCAATTGCACTACTGGGTGTTTACCCCCAAAGATACAGATGTAGTGAAAAGAAGGGCCATATGTACCCCAATGTTCATAGCAGTAGTGTTCACAATCACCAAACTGTGGAAGAAGCCAACATGCCCTTCAGCAGACGAATGGATAAAGAAGACGTGGTCCATATATACAATGGAATATCACACAGTCATCAGAAAAGATGAATACTTTTACATAATATTTACATCAACATGGATGGAGATTATGCTAAGTGAAGTAAGTCAAACAGAAAGACATTTATCATATGGTTTCACTTTATTTGCTCAAGTAAGGAATAGCATGGAGGACATTAGGAGAAGGAAGGGGAAAATGATGGGGAGGGGGGGATTCAGAAGGGCAAACAAACCAAGAAAGACAACAGACTCCGGGAATCAAACTGAAAGTTTTTGGGGGAGGATGGGTGAGCCTGGTGATGGGCATTAAAGGAGGGAACATATTGCATGGAGCACTGGGTATTATACGCAAACAATGAATCATGGAACACTACATCAAAAACTAATGATGTACTGTATGGTAACTAACATAACATAGTTAAAAAAAAAGGGAAAAAGAAAAAAAAAAAGGATAGACTGGAAAAAACATAGACCAAGGAAAATGGAAACTTTCTTGAAGGGGAAAAACTTCACTTTTCTTATTTCCAGATGATTCTTCTATTTATCCTCAAGGAGAAAGATTGTTTCATTAGGTCTCTTTCCTGTGTCTAGCACAATGCCTTGCACATGGCAGGTAATCCATAAATTACTAACACTTCCCTGAGTAATGAAAGAAAAGGATTTGAGAATAACCCAAAAGTGAGATCATGTTTCCCATTCCCTGAGAATGGCAAACATGTCCCATGTCATCAAAAGAGAGCAAAATAATCATGACATTTAAGTCAATGATCCTGTGTTAGTCATTTCCAGAGAAAGTTTTCAAACTACTTATTTAAAATATTATTACTCTAGTCCTTTGAACTTAAAGGAACTTTCATCTGAGTTACTTAATGTACTTGACTAGTAACCATTAATTAAAGTTCCATACTGTACAAAGTAAAATTTCCATTTTGAAAACTGGAAAACCAAAGCACTGAAGTTAAATAACTAAGATTTAATGGTGAAAATAAAAAAACTAAAAAAAAACCATGTATTTTTAATTCTATCCTGATTAAATTTGAAAATACCATCCCCAGTAATATTTTTCTTTAATTCTATCTACTGAATCAAAATTCATTATGAGAGACTAATGTTCTAAGTGCTTAGTTTCAAATAGAGACAAGGAACTTGATGAACTACTTTTTCAATCCTAGGTTTCATTAACAGTTGTCTGCAACCCTGAAAGGTTCACATTCCCATGAAGTTTGTCCTTGAAGGTAAATTAATATCCTAACTCCACAGATGAATCAATGCAAATAAAACAGCATCATGAATACAATACAATAAACCAAAATCAAAATCGGGTCCTTTGTGTCCCAGTCAATTATTTAAACTATTATAAATGTTGACTAAGAGAATCAATACCTTAAAAATAGGAAAAGGGCTAAGATCTCCAGTCTAACCACTCATTCTGTTTTAATCCCCTTTGGCCCTATGTTTCCAATGATTGATTTTATCAATGTAAAGGCACAGAAGCATGTTCAGTCAAAGGACCTTCTGTAGAGCACATTAAAAAGATGAAGGAAAGCTTAAAGAATTATTTGAGAGGGCGCCTGGGTGGCTCAATGGGTTAAAGCCTCTGTCTTCGGCTCAGGTCATGATCTCAGGGTCCTGGGATCGAGGCCCGCATCGGGCTCTCTGCTCGGCAGGGAGCCTGCTTCCTCCTCTCTCTCAGCCTGCCTCTTTGCCTACTTGTGATCTCTCTCTCTGTCAAATAAATAAATAAATAAATAAATCTTAAAAAAAAAAAAAAAAAAAGAATTATCTGAGAAAAAGGAAAAATTTACCACTACCCTTTGGTGTTACCAAAGCAGTGATAACCAGCTATCCTCCAGCTTAATAAATTAATAAATAGTTGGGGCGGCTGGGCTGCTCAGGTAAGCATCTGACTCTTGATTTCAGCTCAGGTCATCATTTCAGAGTTGTGAGATGAAGCCCTGCATTGGGCTCAGCACAGGGCATTTTATCAGCTTAAGATTCTCTTTCTCCCTCCCCCTTTGCCCTCCCTGACCCCCAAAATAAAAATAACATAAAATAAAAAGATAAATGAGGAGGTGAAATTGGTGGTACGTTTCCTTGTTTTAGGGAAACTGTGGCCCCACCCCAACTAAGCAGATAAGCAGACTACCCAATGATTAATGTTTCTCTCCAGAATCATTAACTGTATCAGGAGAGTCACAAGTTGTTTCTAAGCAGAAAAGAAGCCTCAAAGAGGAAAAGTCTCAGACCAAATTATTGTAAATCTAGCTGGCAATCACATTATGTGGGGGAATTTTTTGTTTGCTCCTTAATATATGTATCCAGGCTCCATCTCAGAGCTATTAAACCAAAGTCTCCAAAGTATGGGGCAAGGTATCAGTATATTTGAAGGCTACCCACATGATTCTTATGATCAACTAGCCATTCTTTGATTCATTCATTGATTCACTCAATAAATATTCACTGAGCACCTATGTACCAGGTACCACACCTGGGGGTGAGGGGTGAGGGAAACAGGCATGATCTGGACTCTGCCCTCATGGAGCTTAGTACAAGGATCGGCAGAATGAATAGCCAGGTGGGACCGCAACTGGAGAAGGCAGCTCCTACAAAAGGGGCAGTGGCCTTACTATTTCCTTTGAATGCTTCCATGTAGAAATGCATGATGTATGGCCCTATGTGATTTTTCAGAAGAGCACAAGAAAGGGGAAGAGGGATCTAAAACAAAACATAAGAAATAGATAACACAAAATAAGAAATCAGTCCAAATATATCAGAAATCATAATAAATATAAACAGGTAAAGAATGCCTATTAAAAGACAGACTCTCAAATGAGATCAAGAAAGATAATCTAGCAACACACTGTTTACCATAAATATACCTAAAACAACACGGAAAGCTTTAAAACGAAAGGATGGAAACATACGTGCAAGAAAATGCAAGTCAGAAGAATGCCAGAACAAAGCAAATAATGCTAATACCAAAGAAAAGAGAATTTAAGGAAAGTAGCATTTAAAGAGTAAAATGGGACATTTCAAAAAATAATTACGAATTTGCATGCACCAAACAATATGGCCTTAAAACATAATAACAAATATTTTAAATTTAGATTTCACTTTGTAATTAAGACAAAGTGAAAATGATAAATCCCTAGTCACAATAGGAAATTTTTAATTACCTTCTTCAGAAACTTATTGAACAGACAAAATATAAAATTATGAGCCAAATGGAAAATATATACATATCAGTGCATGCTTGCATATGACACATGGAATAATAGAACATTTCACCCTCCAAAGCATAAACATGATTTTTAATTAGAAAAGGAAAAGTTAGAGAAACTAAATAACAAAAAAACTTCAAGAAAGGACTAGCAGAGGATGCCTGGGTGGCTCAGCGGGTTAAAGCCTCTGCCTTCGGCTCAGGTCATGATCTCAGGGTCCTGGGATCAAGGCCCACATCTGGTTCTCTGCTCAGCAGGGAGCCTGCTTCCTCCTCTCTCTCTGCCTGTGTCTCTGCCTACTTGTGATCTCTCTCTGTCAAATAAATAGATAAAATCTTAAAAAAAAAGAAAAGAAAAGAAAGGACTAGCAGAGAAATGAACAGCGAGGAACCATCACACAGATGGCTTTCAAAAATAGCAGCAATTTAGATGTGATAAGTGAAGTATTCAATTGTTTCCTTTGCTGAAAGCTAGTCATCCCTTCCACACATATACAAATAAAAGACCAGAAATTTAATAAAACACTTAAACCACCAAAAACATAAGAATTATTCTTCACCAATCAGTTGTTTTGCCACCATAATCCTAAAATATAGTATGGTGTAAACCATTACTCCCACAAATAATTTGGTTTGACCCAGCTCCACATTCACACCTTTGCCCATAAGGTTCACAAGAACTTTATGAAGTAGGTACAACTATTGTCCCCATTTTACAGACGAGCTACTAGGTGCAGATATATGTGAGGCAACCTTCCCAAGATTATGCAACATATGAGTAATGGAGCCAGGATGTGAACCTAGGAAACTGACTTCAAAGATTGCCTCTGTAACCCAACATGATACTGCCTTTCCCTTTATGCACAGACATGACATTACATCCAGTTTTTCATTAAAATGTATTAGAAATTACAGCTAACATTTACTGAACATGAAGTATGTATCAATGACTGTTCTAAGTATTTTAAATGTATGGGTATCATTAAATTCTCACAATAATTCTATCATAGATATTATTCTTATCCTATTTCCTTCTGATAAAGCAACTGAAGCACAGTGAGGTTAAGTAATTTGTTCTAAGTCACTGCCCCTAAAAAGCAGGTAGCACCTAAGCTTGTGGCAGTCATGCCGTAAGTAAGGATTATCACATACAAAATAAGATTCTGAGAGATGATGTGACAAAGTGGGAAGAGACTGGATGGGGCACAAGCAGACCTACATCTGAATTCCAATTCTTCCACTTAGTAGCTGTGAGACTCTCAAGAAAAAAACTTAATCTCTTGGGCTTCGGCTACCCAGTCTGGAATAAGACAATGCTAGAGTGGTTCTGATGTAATTTCAAACTCTAAATAAATTGCTAAATATTTATCTTAATAGCCATAAGGCAAGCCAAAGCAACTGAATAAAAATAAAGCTGGATTGATAGGCCCTGGAAAGTATTCTAATAGAACCCTCTACCACAGCAGTTCTCAATTTCTGATTCAAAGAACAACTTTTCACTGTGGTGCCTGTTAAAAGTCAGAGCCCCAAGGCCTTTCCAGGCCTGTTGAAGAAGAGTTTATAGGGAAGGATCTGGGACTCGGCATTGTAACGAACCCTTACGTGACCCTGTGCATTCTGCATTTGAGAAGTACCACTCTAACATGCACTGGAATTGGTGTCTGTTGACTTTGGGAGAATCCAGCCCAGTGTGAATCATCTCTTTTGCTTTCTGAAGTCAGGAATTCTTTAAATTGTTTTATTCTAAAAAATTAACAGCTTTATTTCCTTTTTTTTTTTTAAGATTTTATTTATTTATTTGATAGAGAGAAGCATGGCTAGAGAGGAAACACAGGCAGGGGGAGTGAGACAGGGAGAAGCAGGGAGCCTGATGGGGGCTCAATTGAGGGACTCTGGTATCAAGACCTGAGCCGAAGTCAGATGCTTAAGGACTGAGACACCAAGATGCCCCAAAGTAACAGCTTTCTTAAGATATAATCACATACTACAAAATTCACCCATTTAAAGTCCACAGTTTGGTGGGTTTTAGTATATTCACAGAAGCTATGCAGCCATGACCACAATTTTAGAATACGCTCATCACCCCAGAAGAAACCCCATATCCATCAGCACTCTTCATTTTTCTCCAATCCTTATCCTCCCTCTCTTCTAGACAATCATTAATCTACTTTTTGTCTCTAAGCATTTACCTATTCTGGATGTTTCAAATAAATGGAATCATACAAGATGTGATGATTTGTGGCTGGTTTCTATCACTTAGCGCCTCATTACATGCTGCGTCCATGCTGTGGCATGTCTCAGTACTTCATTTCTTTCTATTCTCAAATAATGGTACAAAGTATGAATGTACCACATTTGATTCATCTATTCATCAGTTGATAGATATTTGTTTCTAAAACTGCCTAATTTTAACAGAGAAAATAGGAAATCAGATTAAAATTCTGCATTAAGATTTTTCCAGGTAGGGACGCCTGGCTGGCTCAGTTGGAGGAGCATGTGGCTCTTGGTCTTGTGGCCATGAGTTCAAGCCCCATGCTGGGTGTAGAGATTACTTAAAAAAATAAACTTAAAAAAAAAAAGACTTTTCCAGCTATATATATCAATGTGCTCAACCTGTTCACTACAGTAAAACTTACTACAGTGTTAAGAAATGTACTACATAGTTAATAGCATACTTTCATATATTATTTACGGATATCAAAACAAATGGGCTATGAAAACACGAGTACAGTCTTCCTATGTTTAATAGCAGACTTTATTTCTAAACCAAATCCTGTTTCTTTCAAAACCAGTTGTTAAAATCCTGACTCTGCCACCAGAGGTTCTGGCTTCTGTATTGGAAAATTACCGACATCACTTTCCAGTTCACAATTGCTCTCCTTGTTTTACTTTTTCTTTTTTTTAACCTCCATGGACTTGCTCCAGTCTACTTCACAGACCTTATTTCTTTCTACTCCCTTTCTTACTTGTCTAGTGCTGACCTACTAATTGTCTTTACAGGCAAATCTGTCAGCTTGTAGAAGCACTTCTTTTCAAAACTCTGGAAAAGTACACTGATTTTCCTGAGTCTTTTTTTTTTTTTTTTCAAACTTTAGAGTTCTTTCATTAAGCTCTCAATTTAAAACTTAATCCCTATTTCAATTTAAATTTCTTTTCCCACTTTGGATCAGGACAAAGTTTTCTTCTAATAATTGACAAGTTCCAAGGCAGAAACATCTTTCTCACCAGATTCAGTGTGGTCCGGGCCACATCTGCTGTGGTCACTGTTGCATTCTCAAAACCCAGCAGACAGCATAGATAGTTATTCAGATGCTATTCATATTCTTGTTGAAGGACTGAATAAAGGAAAATACAGCTTAAAGTAGATTTTTTATAATAATAGCTAACTAACATCTGTTGAACTTATTTATGTGTGCAAGGGCCTGTGCTAACAAACATTTTCATACCCTATTTCCGTCTCATCTAATAGTATTAAATAGATATTATGTATATTACTCTCTTTCAATTCTAGAGAAGAAGAAACTGAAATTAAACGATTAGAAATTAAGTTAACAACGGAAACAGAACCCAAACTCTGGTCTGCCTCAAGGGCCATGGATATAACCACTGAACAGCTCAATTCACACTGAGTCAAAGGCAACAGAGGGAAAGCCAGGAAGAGCAAGTTTAGAAGCAAGGGCACTTGTGACCACAGCCCACACCATGAGAATGGTGGGCCAAGGGAGAAAATTAGAAGGCAGCCTAACCTTCTGGGGGTTCCAGTAGAGAAGGCAGGCATGCTCTTTCTACACCCTTCCTCAAACACCCACCGAGACGTGGCGCAAAAGGCACGAAAACTGCCAGGATACGTGAAAAGTTTTCCCACGGCCCCTGTGCTATTAAAGTTGCTCTTATGTGAAACTACTTCATTCTGAATAGTTCACATCTCATTATTTCTGAAGCAAAAAGCCTCTGTGCTAAACTGAAAACAACAAACAGAAAAGCACAACCCAGGGAGAGTCAGGGCAAGGACGGCCACTAATAACCAACTGCCGGTTCCTTCTGGTTCTCATCCGGTCACAGCCACCACCTCCACGCTCATTTTTTTCTCTCTCAAAACAGGGAAGCAGAGAACAAAATTTTTAAGTAATAAAGTCCCTTTCTGCTACACAGAGTAGTGTAATACAACAATAATATTAAGTTCTCAAAGTAAGTACTTTCCCACTGTCCCTATATAATTTATCTTCATAAAGCAAATATATTCCAATAAAGAACACAGATTTACACGTTTTAAAGGCTTAAATACATAATAAATATGTTCTCTGGACTAGCTGGGCTATGGGGATATTTTAATCTTGCCTCCCACAGCACCTTTCCTATACAGCAACTGAAATACCATTCTAAAAGTTATCTCCTAATATCTGAATGGGTTACATTTGCCGTCTGAGAACTGGAAATTAATTTTTTCTATCAAAATGCTATAAAAGGTTCCAACTGCAGGCCGCAAAAGACTATTTAAATTGAAAATTGAGCGTAAGAGTGGTCTGCGTCCCATTCTCACCCTGTAAACCGTTAGCCCCAAGCAGGAGGACATATCAGCAATGTGGAGATCCAAAGCTAGCTATGAAAAGCAGCACTGAGGGGCAGCTGGGTGGCTTAGTCAGTTAAGCCTGCCTTCAGCTCAGGTCATAATCCGAGGGTCCTGGGATCGAGCCCCGCATCAGGCTCCCTGCTCCGCAGGGGGCCTGCCTCTCCCTCTGCCTGCAGCTCCTCTTGCTTGTGCATGCTCTCTCTCAAATAAGTAAATAAAATCTTGGGAAGAGAGGGAGGGAGAGAAAGAGAGAAAGAAAGAGAGAAGGAAAGAAAAGCAGCAATGAGAACAGAAGGACAGGAGGACTGCCAATGAAGCCATTCCCAACACAGGCAGGCAGGGCAGGCAGAAGGGCTGCAGCTTCCTTGGCCAAATGGGACATCCTTTCTTGAGTCGAGAACCTCTGATATGCATGTTATGGTTTGTAGCTTGTGAAATGAGATATATAATTCTCGTGATTTCATCTGCCTAAATATAAACTCACTGGAAAATATCTAGCGAAAATAATATCTATAAAATATATAACCATTTATTATCTTTATTTTTAGGGATGGGAAAAGACATTGTAAGTTATTTGCCAAATATTACAAAGCCAGTGATACAGCAGTGAACCAAACAGACAGAAGTCCTTGTCTATTACAAAGTCCCTGTCCCAGAAAAGGGAGACAGACAACAAACAAGATTAATATGTAAATTACAATATATTAGAAGGTGCTATGTATCATGGAGGAAAATTAAGTGTGACATGGGGGGAAGGTGGAAGCAGTGTGCAATTTTAAATCAGACAGAAAATGGAGACCTTAAACCAGACAGTTACATAGGAGCAACTGGAAGGAGTTAAGAGGACAGGTGTGTGAATATCTGCAGAGTGTTTGAGGGAGGGGGGCAGCCCGTGCAAAGGGCCTGTGGAGGGAGTGTGCCTGGAATGTTCTGTCAACAGTAAGGTGGCCAACTGTCTGGGGGGAAAAATGTGAGTAAGAAAGACAGCATGAAATGAGAAGTACTGGAGCACCAGATCACATTGGACTTTACTGACTGTTATAAAGACTCTGACTTTACTCTAAGAGAGGTGGGGAGCCACTGAAGTTTGAATGTGGAGCAGTAACAAAGACATGACTTATGATTTAAAAACGAACGCTCTAGCTCTTGACTAAGCACAGACCCTGGTGGAGAAAGGGCAATAGGAAGGAGCGCTGGTGAGGAATGGGCAGTTCCCAATTATATTCTGAAAGATGAACCGAAAGCATTTGCTAATAAACTGATGGTTAAGTTTCAGAAATCAAGGATGACCCTGAGGTTTGTCCTGATTAGATATGGAAGTCTTTAAGAATAGCAGTTTGGGGGGAGGGTGCATCAGGAATTCGGTTTTAGGCAGATTAAGTGTGAGATGCCCATTAGGTATCTCAGAGGACCAGCAAATTGGCAGGTAATTTCAGGGGAGCAGTGCA
The DNA here is from genome assembly GCA_004023965.1 of Spilogale gracilis. NCBI lineage: Eukaryota > Metazoa > Chordata > Mammalia > Carnivora > Mephitidae > Spilogale > Spilogale gracilis. Next base: position 31,478 of record PITA01000810.1, on the reverse strand, counting down.
GGCTGCAGATATCAAGTTCTAAGTCGTCAGCACAGAGATGATATTTAAAACAATGAGGACAGATGAGATCACTGTCCTAGATTCAAGAGCTTGAGTATAGAAAAGAATTCACCAGGATTTCCTTTTTCTGAGATAATGAAGAACTGTCAGAAGTCTGGTTACTTTTTGAAGATTCATTTGAAGGGCTCTTTAAATGCATGATATTACTAATCCGTTAAATTCACATAACATTTGAGACAACTAAATAATCCCCCTTTTCATTCATATATGTCTTTTTTCAAGAACAATCTTTCTGATGTCTGATCATCAGAAAAATCAGGAGATCATTTCTAAAAGTGAGCTCAAAGATCAGCGACCCAATCACTGTTTTATAGAAAGGAAGATGAAGATGAAGAGAGGTTAGATAAACTACCTACCTAACTCCACACAACTCATCAGTAGGACCACAATACTGATCTGCAGACTCCAAACCCAGCCTCCCTTCCACTATGACTTTTTCTGATGGAGGAGTTCCAGCTGGTCTTCTGCAAATTGCTGGTCGCCTCCTGTGTCTACCTTCACACACCTGGTCCTCAACCACTCTCCTCAAGGGTGGAGGTGACTGCTGATGTAGGGAGAGAGGGCAAAGCAGTCGAAAAAGCTCCTTCGGACTCCACCACAACCACCCTCACCCCTGAGTGTATGCTACGTCCCAGAGGGAATCACTGCTGTAAGGAGTTATCAATACCATCAAAGAAGGAAAAGAAAGGACAACTGCCACTTAATGACAATACAGAGAGCTGTGGAGAATTCATTCCTACTATCTTATATTTTCTTTGTGCTATTAGGTTCTTTGATCTCCGTCCAAGGATTTGTTGAATGATTACTCTACTTGTTACCTGATCAAAGCCCAATTATTAACTTCAAAAAAAAAAAAAGCAAGCCATTATCTTCCTGTATAGTTTTAAATCAATTTAAACCATAGTTAACAAAATTCTCATAAGAGTTAATGACTAGGGCCTGGGAAGAGGACTTAAAATACAAGAGTTAATGATTAATTATTACTTAAGATGGACTTAAAATATAAATAGAAAATATCTTCTATTAACTGAAATTTGCTTAGAAAGCAACTTATCTACTTAGAAAATTTAAGACCACACAGACAATGAGAAGTATCATTTAACTATCAATAAAGACTAATATAGTATTCAAACAACAGATTGAGTCATTTGATAATGCAAAATACTAAAAATTGGTCAAAGTTTAACAATATGAAATAATAGCTTTTTTTCCCTCTCTTTTTTTTATTCCAGTATAGTTAATGTACAGCGTTATATTAGTTTCAGGTATACAATAGTGATTCAATAATAACATGAAATAATAGTTTTGAAAGTTCTTTGCATACTATAAGCACTTTACAAATAAAAGATACTATTTATTATGCTGATCTGACAAATCAAAAACATAAGACTGGTAAAGATCACCACTTAATGATACACACTGGAAAGTGGAGGATGTTTCATTCATTCATTCATTCATTCATTCATTCATTCATTATTTCAAAAGAATATTTACTAAATTCCTGCTATATACCAAGCATTGCACTTAGGGCTGGGAAATATAACAGAGAATGAGACATGGTTCCTTTCCTGAAGGAGTTTATAGTCTACTGGAGGATGCACTTAAGAAAGCATGCAATTAAAATACAGCAGACAGGGTGCTCCTAGGAATAAGTACAAAACACCACCTATGAAGCACACTGGGGGTGGGGGTGGGGGGCAACTAGTCCAATCTTGGAAAACCCCCAAGAAGAAGGAATGGCTAAGTTTAGATCCGAAAAATGTATATGAGCTAGACAAAGAGGGAAGTGTGTTATAAGCAAAAGGAATGTCATGACAAATGTTTGGAACTTAAAGAGAAGATGAAGTTTTCAAAGGCTTAAAAGTGAATCAATAATACCAAAGTAAAGAATAGGAGGAGAAAAGAGATGACGCCAGAGAATTACTAAATGAATAAATACATAGCCTAAATATTGAACAGTGAAGGCTCAGTTAAAGAAATTATAGTATATCCATACAATAAAAAACTGTGAAACCATAAAAAAATGATGCTGACAAATATTTGATAACATGGAAAATGTTCATTAGAACAATACCTACTGAGCATCTATTATTGCACTGAGCTAATGAGGTGATAAAATTAGGTGACAAAACCTTAAGCGTCCATCAATAGATGAATGGATAAAGAAGATATGGTATATATACACACAATGGAGTATTACTCAGCCATAAAAAAAGAATGAAATCTTGCCACCTGGGACAGTATGGATGGGCCTAGAGGGTATTACACTGAGTGAAACAAATCAGAGTAAGACAAATGCCATATGATTTTACTTACCTGTGAAATTAAACAATAAAACAAATGAACAAAAAGACAAAAGAAAAAAGAGACTCTTAAATAAAAAGAACAAACTGGTGGTTACTGGCAGGAGACTGGCTGGGGAATGGGTGAAATAGGTAGAGGGGATAAAAGGTACAAATTTCCAGGTATAAAATAAACAAGTCAGAGATGAAAAGCACAGGATAAGGAATACGTCAATAATATTGTGACTCCACCTACAGTGAGCACTGAGTAACGTACAGAATTGTCAGACTGGTGCAGTACACCTGAAACTGGCATAAACTATATCGTCAATTATACTTCAATAATACATTTTTTTTAATTGGGTGACAGGGCACCTGGGTGGCTCAACTGGTTAAGCATCTGCCTTCGGCTTAGGTCATGATCCCAGGGTCTTGGGATCAAGCCCAGCATCGGGTTCTCTGCTTAGCAGGGAATCCTCTTCTTGTTCTCCTTCTGCCTGCCACTCTGCCTACTTGTGTTCTCTCTATCAAGTAAATAAATAAAATCTTTAAAAAATAACTAAAAATTAAAAAATAATTAAAAATTAGGTTATAAGCCAGTATGTTCACATGTAATATAACTCTTATGAAAAACACACATGTGCATGGGGTAAAAATAAAACTGCAAAATGTCAACAGCTATTATTGCTGGGGGGTGGGGTTTGGAGGGGATTTTCCTTCTTCTTTATTTGTTTATCTAATTACCTAACTTCACCGCCTTATTGTAAAAGTTAGTATAAATAGTCCAAAGTAGATAGGAACCTTTTCCAAAATGCCAAGTGTTATTAAAAGAAAACTATAGACATGACTCATTTATCACAGGGTCTGGCAAACGGGAGACTATCTAGAGTTGTGCCTGTGTTTTTTAATCAGTTATCTGACTAACCTTTATTGAGTGCCTGCTTTGTACCAGGTACCAAAATATGGATGTAAAGATAAATAAGACACAGTCCTTGCCCTGAAAAGGCTCACAGTCAAGAGAAGTAAACACACATGCAAGCAGAAAGTACAAGTGTGGGAAATGCTAACAGAGATATGAGAAAATCCCATGAAGTACTAGGGCAGAGGCTTGCAAGGAAATGTCAGAAATGTGTAACAAGAATACCACTTCAGGTATCACAGAAGCTGCTCTTTAATATCTGCCTTATATATTCCAGTGAGTCACATTTATCCCACATCACCTTGACCTATTTGCCACAAGAAAAAAAAAATGGGGAGGAGCTGGAAGAGACACTACACCAATTATACAAACTGGGCTCACAGTGCCGGGCTGATGTACTAAACCTGCTCTACAAGGAACCAGTTGCTGGAACTACACAATGACCTCCCTCGATATATTATCAGATAGTCCTTTCTTTAGCACTCTGGGTTGTCAAGGGCAGGCATGCAGTCGAGTTTGACTGTATATAAAAAGGAAGCTTTTAAGGAAAGCCAAATAGCTAGAAAAAAGGAAGCCCCTATTAGCAATTTTGTATGGAAAGAAAACATACATGAAGGGCAAAATAAAAACCAGGAAAGAACGTTAAAACTTGCATTCGCCTTAAAAAGTCACCATCAACACTTGAAACAGCTGGTCTAATTTCCTATACTTAGTTTTGATCTTTTCATTTCACAGACATTGTATTTTTCTTTTTTACTATACTACTTCCAATTTTCCTTTAAATGCAGCGGGAACAAATAAATATAAAATATTTACCTGGCCACTCTCGGTATTTAAACCTTTATCACACAGAAACTTAGGAAAAAGTATTTCCCCTACAAAGTGAATCCAGGCAGTGTAAATCAGATAAGCAACTATCGTTTGCATTATTACCCAGGCTGGACATTCAATGTGAAATTTCATGAGAAAGAGAAATCCATGGCTCACATAAAATCCGTACTTTGTAATGACTGTGGCACTGGACCTAATTTCAAAACACTGTTTAGTTCCCACATGGTTAATCTTAATAACTACGATGTCAGAGAACTCACCGAATATACAGTTGGGAGACATGACTTTGTCATCTTTACGACAATTCACTACATGCTCCTTAAGAAGATGAGCGTAGGTACGAGCCCCCAATACCACAGCAGCGGCAACGCACTGCCCGGTTAACCCTCTTCACATTTCCCCTCCGCCTGTAAGAATGAGCAACCCACTCCAAAGCCTGCTCCGGTCCTCACCACTCCACTCCTGTAGTCTAGCCGGTAACACATCTTCACCATGCCTTTCTCCCGTCCTTCCTCTGCTTTTTTACATAACCGAAGCATACCATGTTCTTCATCTCTTATCTCGAAACCTCTAGTCACCATTTCAGTTTTGCCACTCTTCTCTAGTCTGTCTCTCACAATTACTCTCAACCACCTGGCTTACTTACAACTCCCAAGGTGATAGAGAGCCCCCCCACTGCAGCTCGGCCCCTGTCTGGGCCTGTGTGCTGGAGCATGCATGAAAGAGGGCTAAAGCTGCCAGGCCGGAAATCCCAGTGGGCCAGCCATCACCCACAGACACAGAGAGTCTGGTAGGACAGCAGTGACTGCGTGCAGATGCAACCCTGTGGATAGGCCTTGAAGACTCACACAAACCGGTAGGAGCCAGAAGAGCTTTCCTAGACTGAGCTGGTGCCAAAAACTAAGGGGAAACTCTACTGTTATCTCCGCATCTCTGTGCCTGGCACTTCTGAACATTTGCCAAATGAATGGTTTCATCCCAGGGCCTCCAAAATAATCCCACTGCCAAAGGAGTGCTTGGAAAGAAAAGGAAACTGTGCATAGTAATAATTTACTGAAAATTAAATAGTAACAACCTCAACAGCTAGCTTCTCTTGCACTAAAGGTATACAAAAAAGCAGAGTAGATATGGTCTTGGTCTCCACTTTTTTTTTTTTTTTTTTTTTTTAGTTCTGTCCACCTGACTGAACAGCTGCTTAATTTCCTTGCTCTACTTTCTAGAGGGCATAATTAAATATGCAGGCTGGAGGAAGAGAAGAGTGGACTCAAATGGCACAGATGCCCACATGACTGCATAGCTCGATGTGTAGGCCCCTTCTCTGCCCCCAGCTCAGTACCATTCACTCATATCCGGATAGGTCTGAACAACACTTGAGGGAAGATGTGGGCGAGGAGCTAGCCAGGGTGTGCTGGCCCGCGGTGCGTATGCAAACACAGCAGAGATTTCACATACTTCGGATTTTTACACAACAGACTAGCTTGGGTCACCAAACTGAAGGGTATATTATTTTTGACATTTAAAAACTGTGAAATACATGGCATAAAATAAGAAACAAAGTATTATCTATATCATTTACTCCTAAATTTTCATTCCCCCCCCCTTTTTTTTAAGATTTTATTTATTTGAGAGAGAGACAGGGAGAGAGAGCATGAGAAGAGGGAGGTCAGAGGGAGAAGCAGACTCCTGGCTGAGCAGGGAGCCTGATGCAGGACTTGATCCTGGGACTCCCGGATCATGACCTGAGCCAAAGGCAGAAACTTAACTAACTGAGCCACCCAGGTGCCCCAACATTTTTTGTTCTTATATTTACTTGGTATAATTATGTCTCCCTAAATATATACATTTATTTTTTAAATTAGAATTGGGGGGGGAATGGTTGGCAGAGTCGGTTAAGAATCCAACTCTTGGCTTCGGCTCAGATCGTGATCTCAGGGATCGAGCCCCAAATCAGGCTCCGTGCTCAGCACAGTCTGCTTGAGACTCTCTCTTCCTCTGCCCCTTAACCCTGCCAATTAAAACAAACAAATACATCTTTAAAAAATGAGTAAGGATTGAACAATGTTTGTAAGATACCTCAAATTTAAGTGCCTTTCAAATTATGTCAGAAGCAATAATTCCTTCTAGAACACCCCAAATTCTTGATTCTTTATTAAAAGCAGTTTTGCGAATTCTGCTAAGATATCCTTTAGAGAGTCTATAAAATGCAAATTACATTTTAATGACCATACAGAGGGGAAAAGTACACTTCCTTCACCACTTGCTCCCAGGCTATACTTGTTCCAATATCTTTAACATAAATTACTGCTGGGGCTCCTAGGGTGGCACAGTCAGTTAAGTATCCAACTCTTGATTTCGGCTCAGGTCACAGTCTCGGGGTAGTGAGACGGAGCCCCATGTCAGGTTCCACACGGGGCATGGAGCCTCTTTAAGATTCTCCCTCTCCCTCCCTGTCCCCTACCACCTCACTCAATATCTCTCAAAAACAAACAAAACAAAACAAAAAAATTACCATCGTGTGGGTTTTTTCCTTTAAATAACAATGAAACTTCATCAAGCCAAATTAACCAGCAACTTAACAAGTTTAGAGTAAGTTTTTTAAATGTAGTTATTGTATGTTATCAATAAAATGTGTTTTCATGAAAAAATATATAGTTTTAAATTATCATAATTTATATGTAAGTAGATGCCACTGAAGTAAGGTTAGTACTTTATGATCAAGAGGGCAATAACAAAAATAAGCCCATAAATTAAACTTAGTATATATAAAGATATAGTAAACTTTCTTTTTCAAATGACTGAAGAAAAGTAGAAAAATCATTAGGTAATGTCTTAAAAAACAAAAAGATAATATCCCTCGCATTGAACCATTCCCAAAATTTCATGTAAACATTTAAATATATCTATTTTTTCAAGTATTAGGAAAATATGTGAAAATTTATCTGCCAATAGTATGGGAAATATCTATCTCATGTTTAAGAGCAAAGAAGAATCCATTTTTTAAAATTCTACAGGACTGGGGCACCTGGGTGGCTCAGTTGGTTGGGCAACTGCCTTCAGCTCAGGTCATGATCCTGGAGACCTGGGATCGAGCCCCACATCGGGCTCCCTGCTCGGTGGGAAGCCTGCTTCTCCCTCTCTCACTCCCTCTGCTTGTGTTCCCTCTCTGGCTGTGTTTCTCTCTGTCAAATAAATAAATAAAATATTTTTAAAAAATAATATAAAATTCTATAGGACCAAAAAATATAATATATAACGTAAAAAGGCCAAGGAACTGTTTACAAACATTGCTGACATACTCAACAGAACAAAGAGATAAGACATACTAAATAACTGGCTCTTAACCAATACGAAGATGAATATTACAAAGAAAAACAAGCAAAGGACATGAACACACAACTCACCAAAACAATACATATAACCAAAAATACGGTTTTTGTTGTCATTAAAAGGTTCAATTGCACTAACAGATTGGGGCTTATTTTTTAATAGATTATTTATTTTAGAGAGAGAGAAAGAACAAGAGTGTGAACAGGGGAAGGGAGAGGGAGAGAATCTTAAGCAGCTCTACTCTAAGCATGGAACTCAACATGGGGTTCAATTTTACAACTCTGGGACCATGAACGAGGCCGAAATCAAGAGTTGGATGCCTAACTGACCAGTCATCCAGGTGCGCCTGGAAAAATATTTTTAAATGTTGACATTCAATATCACTGAATGTTCAGGGAAATGAACATAAATCGGACTCATTGATAAGATCATAAATTGGCATAATCTTTTGGGTAGACAATCTGGAAATATGTCAAGTCTTAAAAAATGTGTATATCTTTTGATCTAGCTACTCCACCTCTGTGATTATTTCCTTATGACAAATTCCTAATACAAGATTTGCTTTGTTTACCCAAGCGTTACTCCTAATACAAAACAAAAAAACAAAACTGTCCTAATCTTCTACTCCACAGGACTGGTAAATTACACAACTTAAAGCCATTACATATTATCAAATATTTAGTGTCATGCAAAATATTCATAATGAATTAAGTGAAAAAGATATGCACATGTAATACATTTTCCACAACCCCACACCCTTGGAATAATATATACTGTAATCTCATAGCCATTATCAAGTATTGGTCCAAGAACAGGCAAGTCACACAGAGACAAAGAAAGATTTGCTTGGAAGACTTCTGGAAGTGATGGTCTCCCTGAATGAATAAATCTGGGTTGGGGCACCCGGGTGGCTCAGCTGAGCGTCAGACTCTTGGTCTCAACCAGGTCATGAGATCAAGCCCTGCTTCTAGCTCAGTGCTCAGTGAGGAGTCTGCTGGAGATTCTTTCTTCCTCTTCCTCTGTTCCTTCCCGTGTGTGTGTTCTCTCTCTCTCTCTAATAAATGTTTTAAAAAGAAATGTGGATAAAGGATATATAGAACTTCATTAAACTGTTCTTGAGAATAATTTTTTACTATATGCTTACTATATCTTTACTATATGTTTAAAATTATGTCAGAATGAAAACACCCAAAAAACTTACACTGATTTAAATGGCAAGGGTACTTATGGGCCCCGTAAGAAAGCACGCAACCCAGATCCTTCTTGGGCAAGCACCTACAACCTCAAGAACCAGCTTTAGGATGACCCTCACACTGGGCTGTTGAGCAGAAAGACAGACAGAACTTAGGTACTAGATTGCTGAGCTGCTACATAAAGCCCATGCAGAAGCTCACCCCTCTAGACTTCTAGCTTTTGAGCCAATAAACATCTTTGAAATTGAAGGACAGTTTAAGTTTTTTGGAACTTTTCATTTCAATATGATTTTAAACTTATAGAAATTTCTCAAAAATAGTCCTAAGATTTCCTGTATAGTTAACATTCTGCCCCATTTCCTTTATGTTCTCACCCTCACACACATGCAAACATACACACATACTATCTTTTTACAACTTGAGACTAAATCACATACATCATACCCATCTCTTCTCTAAATATCATAGTATTTGATTTCTAAAAATAAGGACATGTCTTAGATGACCACAATACAATTGTCAAAATCAGAAAATTTAAATTGATACAATCTAATCCACAGTCTACACTCAACTTTCATGAACTGTCCCCAAAATATGTCCTTTGTAGCTCTTTTTTCTAACCCAGGGTCACCTGTTTGCATCTGTTGCTCATGTCTCTTTAGTCTCCTTTAATCTAGAAAGTTCTTCTGCCTTTGTCTTCCATGACAATGACACTTTTGAAGAGTACAGGCCATGTTTCTGGTCTGTCTCATGTCTGCCTAGGTTCTACATACTTGGCAGGAATCCTCAGAAGTGACACTCTGTCCCTTTCGGGGCAACACAAGGCACATGATGTTGGTTTGTGTATCCTGGTGATATTAACTTTGATCACCAGAGCAAACAGACTCTGAGGTGCCCCCACGGTCCCCACCTCCTGGTGTTCATACCCCGTGTGACTCCCCTACCCCTTGACTATGGGCAGAACCTGTGTCTTGCTTCTAACCACTAGAATACAGCAAAGGTGACAGGGTGTTTTACAAGTACATGACTTCGTTTACCTAAGCTGTAGCTTCTGCCCTGCTGGAGCCTCCTCTCCCTTGCTGGCTATAAGAAAGCAAGTGGCCAAGTTTGGGAATCCACACAGTGAGGAACTGCAGACAGCCTCTAGGAGTTGAAGGCATCCTCCAGGCAATGGCCAGGAAGAAAATCAGACCGTGAGCCCTACAACCACAAGGACCTAAAGCACATATGCAGGAAATGGGCCTTCTGCAACTAGAGCCTCCAGGTAACTCAGCCTTGGCTGACACCTGGGTTAAAGTCTTACTGAGCCCTAAGCAGAGGACCCAGCAAAGCCATGCCCAAAGTTCTGACTCACAGAAACTGATATAATAAATGTGTGATTGTTTTATTTTTTTTTTTTTTAAATATTTTATTTATTTATTTGACAGAGAGAAACACAGCCAGAGAGGGAACACAAGCAGAGGGACTGAGAGAGGGAGAAGCAGGCCTCCCGCCGAGCAGGGAGCCTGATGTGGGACTCGATCCCGGGTCTCCAGGATCATGACCTGAGCTGAAAGCAGTTGCTTAACCAACTGAGCCACCCAGGCGCCCCATGTGTGATTGTTTTAAATGCCTAAGTTTAGGGACACCTGCGTGGTTCAGTCAGTTAAACATCCAACTCTTGATTTTTGGCTCATGTCATGATCTCAGGGTCCTAAGACCGAGTCTCATGTTGGGCTCCATGCTGGGTGTGAAGTCTGTATTTATTTATACATCAAAAACTCATGGATTATTTTATAGTATAACAGAATTAATCCCTTGTCAGTATTTACTGTTATGCTCAAATAGTCCCAGATTTGGCCAGTGGTAGTTTCTTCAAGCTAACCCTTGAGTCCTTGTAACAAATCCCAAACTTTCTTAACCTGCCTTTCAGAGGTATAATTTCCTTACCATGAAATTCACCTGACGTATACAGTTCAGTGATTTTTTTTTTTTTAGTAAATTTACAAAACTGCACAACCAAATTTTCAAATGTCAATTTTTTGTCAGTTTCACTCCAAAAACAAACTTCATGCCCATTTGCTGGTCATTACCTTTCCAACTCCAGCTCCAAGAAACCCTCATTTACTTTCTGTTTCTATAGACTTCCTTTTCTGGACATTTCACATAAATAAAGGCACATAAGATGCAGTCTTTCTGTGTGTGGCTCTTGTTCACACAGCATGTCTTTGAGGTTCATCCATGTTGTGGCATGTGTAATACTTTATTCCTTTTTATTGGCAAGTTGTATTCTATTGTATAGACATGTTTCCTCACAAGTCTCTGGGTACTTCTTGGTTCCTGGTCTACCAAGATGTCCTGTGCTCATCTCGTAGTTCCTGTTCCATCCCTGGAATCAGCCATTTCTCCAAGGAACCTTGTCTATTTTTAGTGGGGAAGGCTATTTAGAAACCAAGATCTGGATGGCTAGGTGTGCTTGGTGTTACAGGGGTTTCCCTATTGCTTCCAGGCCCTTTCCCCAGATGTCTGTGTTGATATGTTTCTATAAACACACATACACACACACACACACACACACACACACACACACACACACGAAAGACTGAGCTACTTTTTGCTACTTGCAGTTGAGAATATCCTAACACACAGATAGCAACATTAGAGATAAAAATCCCTTCCTTTCTCTAGTTAGAAGGGAAACAGCAGTGAAAAACAGATTAGACTTTTAGTTTCATTCTGCTTCATAACTCTGATACATGTACCTAAAAGGTTTTGCTTGGCCCTTTTGGCAAGGAAATCTTTTTCCAAGCAATGATCCCCAATGCTTGATGTTAAAATTTTACCTTTACTATTCTCTCTAGAATTTTGCATACTAGTTGCGAAACTATTTCTGTTGAGTTGAGACACTCTACTCTGCCCCAAGCCCTATCAACTCATCCTGAGTAAACATCCTTAGTTCTCAGTCATGGGCTAATGTGACTTCACACTTTGAGACTGTCATCCCACAAATATATTCCAAATGAATGGAAAATAAAATTTTTCAAATGTTTCTGAGATGCAGCCATGCTCAAAAGAAGAGGAGCATCTCCATGGACCCAAAACAGAACAGAAAACACAGTAATAAAGGTCTCTAGCTATGGACTCCTGATTTCTGTATCCAGAAGCAGCCAGGAGTCAGGAACTCATGCACAGCTAGGGACTTGGAACCAGGAAAGGCTGGGGAAAATTTGTCCTGCCAGAAACAAGGCTGATGAAAATGGCGAGTGCCATGGAGCCTACAATTTGTAGTAAGTGGACCCCCTGGCTCAGGATATGAATCTATCATACCTCAAATATCACTGTAGGATGAGCATTCCACCACCTATATAAGCCAAAGAATATAAGAACAGTCAATGCATGAAGTCCTTCCATGGGCCTCAGGAGTTCAAGAACCCACGGACAGGGGTGCATGGGTGGTACAGTCAGTTGAGCACCCAACTCTTGGTTTCGGCTCAGGTCATGATTTCAGGGCCCTGAGACTGAGCTCTGCATTATACTCTGCACTCAACGCAGAGTCTGCTTGATATTTTCTCTCACTCTCCTTCTGTCCCTCCTGCTCGTACACCTTCTCTCTCCTCTAAAACAAATAAATATATCTAAAAAGAAAAAAAAAAAGAACACCTTGTAGGTAAACATGTCACTGTATCAGTGTGCTTTCTTTGGGGGGAAGATTCCATGTTTTTTATCATATTTTCTTTTTTTTTAAGATACTTTTTTTTAAAAAATTTTATTTATTTGACAGAGAGAAACACAGCCAGAGAGGGAACACAAACAGAGGGAGTGAGAGAGGGAGAAGCAGGCCTCCCACCGAGCAGGGAGCCCGATGTGGGGCTCGATCCCGGGTCTCCGGGATCATGACCTGAGCTGAAGGCAGTCGCTTAACCAACTGAGCCACCCAGGCGCCCCCCTTTTTTTTT
>PITA01000810.1:0-18831 GCA_004023965.1 Spilogale gracilis | reverse complement strand
GCCGAAGGCAGTCGCTTAATCAACTGAGCCAGCCAGGCGCCCCTGTTTTTCATTATATTTTTTTTTTTTTAAGATTTTATTTATTTATTTGACAGAGAGAAACACAGTGAGAGAGGGAACACAAGCAAGGGGAGTGAGAAAGAGAGAAGCAGGCTTCCCGTCGAGCAGGGAACCCGATGCGGGGCTTGATCCTGGGTCTCTGGGATCATGACCTGAGCCGAAGGCAGTCGCTTAACCAACTGAGCCACCCAGGCGCCCCTTTTCATCATATTTTCAACGAAGCCTGTGACCCCCACAGACTGAAGGACCATCGCTCCAGTACATGTGTTAGTTAACACATTATAAACCACATGATGGCCTCCAGAGTCTATAGCACAGCATGTTTAGTTCTGCCACTTATTTCTCCAAATGTTTGACTCCCAGACAGTTTATGAGCATTAGGAACATAGCACAAAGTCTCTGCTTACCTAGAGTATGAAAGGGACAAGCCAGAGTGAAGTATTTTCTGAACAAAGCCAGAGCAGATCATGTCACTGCTCAAGTCGCCCATGGCTGCACACCCATGTTCACGGCAGCACTACTCACCTGGGCCAGGGGAGGTAATCCATGTGACTTGGATGATAATCCACGGATGAATGGATAAACAACAGATAGTATGAACATGCAACTGAGTATTAGTGAATCTTAAGAAGGAAATTCTGACACATGCTGTAACATGAATGAATTTTGAGGTCGTTATACTAAGCGGAACTAAGCAGAACAAACCAATCACAAAAAGATAAATATGATCCCACTTATATTTGGGACCTAGAGTAGTCAAATTCACAGAGACAGAAAACAGAATGGTGGATGCCAGGGGCTAGAGGGAGCAGGGGTGGGGAGTTGTTTAACGGGAAGAGATTTCAGTTTTGCAAACTGTAAAGGTTCCCGAGATCTGTTGTGAAACAACATGGATATACTTACTGAGCTGTACACTTAAAACTGGTTAAGAAGGTAAATTTTATGTTTATGGAAGGGTGATGGGGAAAAAAGGGGGTGTTTATGTACCTACCTAGTTCAAGGCTACTCTCCTGGTCTAGCTTGTTTCCAGAGTTGCTTGCCTTACTAAAATCAATTAGTTATTTTTTCCTTTTAATTATCTGATTTTTATAATTAACAATATAATGTTCCCTTTTATTAGTACTATACACATAATTAAAAGCTGACTTACCCTCATACCTGCTGAATACCGGAATAGAAGATAATTTTGTTAGAACATGCAAGTTACTTTTTACTTAGCTCAAGGTAAACAAGTTTCAGAAAATATTTCAATTATCTCAGTAGTCATCTGATATAAGGACAGCACTGGATCTGACAGCTCCGCTACCACACTTTAAGTGTGACTCATGAAGTGGCTTACACAAGAGTAAATTTCCTAGTTTCTAATTGCCTGAGTAACTTGTGACAATCACAAGGTCCTGTTTCTTGAAAACGGATTGTGCTAATTCAACAATATTCATGGAAAGACTTTAAAAGCTAGAGCAGTTCATCCTTTCAGAATGGCTGTTAACTGCTAACTTCCCCTTACAGCCTACATTTCTTCCACATCATCTTCAATAGACGCTTCCTCGCTGAAAAGTGAGATCCCTAAATTTTATAGGAATCAGCTAACTATATTCTTGAATTATGTCCAGACCCCTAAAGCAAGGAGCCCGGCTCTCGCTCCCCTGGCCCTCAGCTAGCTCAGTCAGGGGACAGGACTTTCGTGTGGACCCAGGAATGGAGCACAGTACTACCGAGTTACTCGTGACTAGTAGCAAAGCAAAACTGTGTTTCTAATTTTAGAGCTGTCCACCTCATAGAACCCTCACCCACACAAATACACCCATGTCTCTTTTATTGTTTTCTTATTACAAAAGCAAAACATACTCATTATAAATCTTAGAAAATACAAGTAATATAGAAGAACATACATACATATATGCCAGAGGCAATCACTGCTAACAGTTTACTTTATTTGTCTTTTGCATAACTTTTTATAAATACTGGATCATCTAGTACCTACTGCTTTATAACTTGTTTTATACTCTAATGGACCACCTCCCCAACTCTGTGTTCCTCTCTTCTACACCTGTGGTCCGCCCCTCCCCAACTCCTGAATCCCTTCCATTGTGCCCTCCAGAACCAACAGTCCTCTGTATCTTCATCTCCTTTGAATGATCCCCGTCACCTTCTTGCTCTAACTCAAATATGAATCTCCCCAGAGGACCATTTTGTCGTGGTTGTTCTTCCTGTGATAATCCTCAAATCACTGGGATTAAAAGCTGGGGATGTCTTCTGTGTTTCTCCCTGATGCTTCCTCACACATCCTCCCTCCCTCCCTTCCTCCTCAAAGCTCTCTGGCTTTGCCTCTTACAAGACCATATACATTTACCTACTCTCCCTCCTTGATGCTGCCACTATAAAGCCCCAGCTATCCCATCACAGCTAGATCATTTTAGCTGCTGGTTTCCTTCAGTCTCCCCTCTTTAGTCTTGGTGATGTTAAATGACCCTCCCAACACCCCAGCCTCTCACTTTGGTGAACTCCTCTTTTGTACTGTTTCCTCCGGCAGACCTCAGGCATTCCCTGTCATGGCAATACCTTAGACCCCCACTGACCAATAACCACAACTTACCATCACTTCAATTTCAAACGTCCCTCTCTTGGACAACCTCCCTCAATTTTCTAGCTCATTCCTTCTAGTATCTGACTCTAACAACCATTCAATCCCACCAGAATCTATAATCCATTGATCCTATGTTCTTTTCACTCTCCCTCACCATTCGCCCATACATTTTAACTTTTCCTTCTTAAGCAGGTTAAATTCTGAATCTATGATTATAGTCATAAATCTCTCTGCCCTTGCCTACCTAGAAACTATACAGTATACCTGAGAATAAGCACCTACTTTTTACTATTAAGTAAGCCCCTCACCACGGTGTTCCTTACTCCCCACTAAGTCTCACAGATTTTTTAAAAGATAATTCAGAACTAAAACTTTTCTGATCCCCTCAAGTTTCTCATTTCTTAAATACTTCTATTCCTTCTTCTCTCTACTCTTTCTAACCATGTGTGACTAGAAGTACTGACTAGCCCAAACTGAGAAGTGAGTAAAATAAACACCAGATTTGAAAGACTTCAATATGAAAAAAATATATAAAATAGTTCATTAATAATATTCATATTGATCATATGTTGACAGGATATTTTAGATATATTGGATTAGATCAAATAAATTATGAAAATTAATTTCACCTGTTTCTTTGTCCTTTTTAATGTAGTTACTAGAAACATTTAAACTGCATATATTCCAGGGCGCCTGGGTGACTCAGGCGGTTAAGCTGCTGCCTTCAGCTCAGATCAAGATCCATGGATCCCGGCTGCCTTCAGCTCAGATCAAGATCCATGGGTCCTGGGATCGAGCCCTGCATCAGGCTCTCCACTCAGCAAGGAGCCTGCTTCTCCCTCCTTTCCCTTGCCTTTGCCTCTGCCCCTCCCCTGTTCATTCTCTCTCTAATTAATAAGATCTTTTAAAAAACTGCATATATTCCACTGTATGCCTATTAGGTGGCACTGCCCTAAAGAGTTCTAATGGCTCCTTCCTCCCTGAAAGAATTTCTTTCCTTGGTTTTTGTTCAAATAACAGGAGGCTGGGAAAGAAGATGGAATACCTCATGCAATTAAAGGCAGAAACTAAATAAAATCTGTTAGGCTTCAAAATTATCACTTGGATCTTCATGTGAAATTAAACTTTTTTAAGATGACATTTTTCAAAGACATATATATAAAACAGTAAATTATACTTAAATGGCATTAAACACATTATCACTATCTGTAAAAGTTCATCAGCTGTAACTTAATGATTTACGCACTTTTCTCAATGCCCTGTACTTCAATAAAATATTTATAGCTATAATGGTAAAACCACATAAATTAATTTTATCTATACCAAATTTCTGTGTTTAAGAATCTTGCTTTACTTGATCCCTAAAATGTTAAAGGAGTGAAATAAAGCACCCTCTCTGCCTTTCATTTCCTGCCTTTAGAAGTCAGAGTTCAGTAACAGATCCTTTAAATACTACTCCTTCTCAAAGGAATCTCCTTAGCAACCTTTTACAGCTTGTCACGGGTCACAGAATTCTCTTCATCTCCCATTCTTAAACGGGGCCTGTGTCCTTACCAGAACAAAGAAACTTAAATAAGAAACATAACTAGCTCTTTGAGTAGATATTTTAAGGAAGTTTCACAATCTCCTTCAATTCCTTTGCCAGCTCCTTCCCTCTAAGCATTCTGCTCTCCTTCCATCCCTTCCCTACCCAAGGTCAAGTTAGGTCTGGTAACCGCTGCCTTTGTAAGAACAGAAGCAGCCTCCTCTGACGCTTCCTGGCAGTCCTTATTCAAGGCCATATCTACTGGACCATACTATGAAACCCCAGGGCCCCTGTCACAAACTTGGTCCTGTGTAAGCTACAGAGCAGTTATCAAATAGTTTGAAAAGAGTAAGAGAAGTATGAGATCATGCAAATGATGACTGTCTTGCTCCTTTTTATTACCTTGGTATTAATTTGATTAACTATACAAAAAGAAAAAATAAAATTCCAAGTTTTACAAGCCGCAATTTATATAAATAATAATTTACGGAAAAAGGAACTGTTGTCTCTAGAGTAAAGGGGGAATATCTGTATCCAAAACATATGCCAAATTACAGCCAATGCCCACAGTCTTTTGTTTTATGCCATATTCAAAAAGGTATCATTTTGGGTGCCTGGGTGGCTCAGTTGGTTGGGCGACTGCCTTCGGCTCAGGTCATGATCCCAGAGACCCGGGATCGAGTCCCACATCGGGCTCCCTGCTCGGCAAGAGGCCTGCTTCTCCCTCTCTCACTCCCCCTGCTTGTATTCCCTCTCTGGCTGTGTTTCTCTCTGTCAAATAAATAAAATCTTTAAAAAAAATTTTTAAAAAAAGGTATCATTTTCCCCTATTTTTCCTTTCTAGGATGGACAGTGAAATATGGGGGTAGTCACAGGAGAAAAGGAAAGGAGTTCATCTAACATGAAAAAAAAGAATTGAAACTCACATTCACATAATCAACATGATCACCAATGCAAAATGGAGAGGTTGCACAGCATGGTCTTTTAGTATGATTTCAATTCCTTATAAAATGTACTGGAAAGAGACCCATTACCCTATTCCCAATCATCTACTCTCACTCATGTACCAGATTCTCTCCCTTACCCAGTACCCATAGAGAACTTTACTTTTGCCAACCAAGCTTCTAAGTTGTCCACAATACAAAATAGAGACTAACAAGAAGAAAGATATGGAATCAATGTCAGGAAAAGGAGGATAGTAAAGGGGCAAGGAAAAGGACATCTCCTCCATGACTCTGGACTCTCTTTTGGAGTGGAGAATCTAGGTATCAGTTAAAATGGAAAGAACACAGGACAGAGAGATGAGAAGATGACAGACAGGATGGACCCCAGGAAAAGTGGGGTTGGTAGGGTGATTTTGTCTGAGGGTAGGTATAAAAGGAGAGCTCCAAAGTAGCTACAAGGGTTGAGGGAATTGAAAAAAAATTTAAGGAAATTCTGACAATGCTGCTAAGTGTTGTTATAACCTATAAAATGGGTCCACAGCAAAATATTTTGAGAGATAACTTTTTAAATATTTTTGACTATTACAGCTGTGCTCATTTGCTACTCTATGTAGCTAGCAGGCAAGTCTGAATTCAACAACGATGGCAAGAAGGGAGTAAAACTAGAAAAGAGCAGAGCTTGATCAAACACACTCAGGTTCTGAACTCTTACTCGGTTATGTAACACCACGTGCTACTTCTTGTTAAGATTACTAACAAACCAACTATTTTTTTTTTTTTAACTTTATAAAAGCAGTAGTACTCTAGCAACAGAAAAATTCCTGAGGACAGCACTGCATTCCCTACACCTAGCACAGAGTTGGTAAATGGCAACTTTTTGACAGATGATGTCTGAATTAAGTAGAGATTTTACACGTTTACCCATAATTCCTCCTCCCTTCACAACTCTTTTCATTTATGTAAATCTCTATTTATCCATGAGAATTTCCCCCCAGATAATAAATCCAAATTACAAAGCAAGAGGCTTACTAATTATCCACAGATGCAACGGCCACAATCTACAAAACTGTCAGAGAACTTTCTGTTCAAGAAAAATAAGCAACCTTGTCAGATAAAACCTCTATAACTAAAAACATGAGAGTTCAACAAGTAAAGTCAGTCACCAACTCCTAGTACTGAAAGCTATCTATGCCTTTTAACTTTATATTCTTTATATCTGAAAAGATCCTCGGGGAAAACAAAAAACAGCCCCAAATTCAGTTACAATGGGCCAAACTAAAATCTATTTCAACATACACAAAATTTACATTTCTTACTTAAAATATAAATTATGTAAACACTGTCTCAAAAGTCTCTGACTTAACATTCAAACATTTAAGTATTCTCTTGTAAAACAGATTTGAAATAAATTAAATATTCTGAAGGATTACTATACCTTCCAACTCTGAGTTTCATAAAAAAAAAAAAACAACTTAAAAAAAAATAGCAAAGAGATGAAATAGAAGGTACCCAAATTGGAAATAAAGAAATAAAGCTATCTCTATTCATAGATAACATTTTATTCATAGAATATCCTAGAGCAGGGACACCTAGGTGGCTCAACCCATTCAGTGTCTGCCTTTGGCTCCAGTCATGATCTCAGGGTCCTGGGATCAAGTCCTGCATCAGGCTCTCTGCTCGGCAGGAAACCTGCTTCTCCCTCTCCCACTCCCTCTGCTTGTGTTCCTGCTCTTGCTGTCTCTCTTTGTGTCAAAGCAAGGAAAAGGAAGGAAATGGAAAAAGAAAGGAAGGAAAGAAAAGAGAAAGAGAGAAAGGAAGGAGGAAGGAGAGAGAGAGAGAGAGAGATATGGAAGGAAGGAAGGAAAAGAAAGGAAAGAAAGGAAAGAGGAAAGAGGGGGAAGAAAGGGAAGAAAGGGAAGAAAGGGAGGAAGGGAGGAAGGGAGGAAGGGAGGAAGGAAGAATTCTACTCTATTACCAGAGTACATAGAGGGACGAAGGAAGGAAGGAAGGAAGGAAGGAAGGAAGGAAGGAAGGAAGGAAGGAAGGAAGGAAGGATTCTACTCTATTACCAAAGTATATAGAGGGACTTCGGATACCTGCAGGGTAAACCTTCTGCTCCTTCAAGAACACTGTATTTAATCCCAGATAATTTGGGCTATTCTGAAATCCTTTAGCAGACATACATATATAACTGTTACTGGTCTTCAAATAAAGTAAAAACTACACAAAGGAACACTACTTGTATAAATTTTGCATCCTATGGTCAAACCATGTGCTCTGTACTTCAGACATTTATGCCTATAACACAGAAAGACATTTTGATAATAAATGTTATGAGAGAGGAGAGAAGTCAGAGTGGAGAAAAGGGCAGGGACAAAGAGAGAAGCAAGGAGGGAGGGAGAAATGATTTTCAAATATAACAAGTAACTAACATAATGTGCCAGTCTCTATCTGAAGACACATGTAATCTAAGTGAAATTATCTATTTATCATAATACTACTAACTCACTACCAATGCCTACTAATTCTCACACTAAGAAGCACTAAATCAAAGGTAAACACAATTTACTCTGAGGACACAGAAACCAATTTCCAAGCCATTTAAGTTAAAGTCAACCAAAAAGCCATGTAAATTCAGGCATGTTTGGGTTTTTAATCCAAAAGCACAGGAAACAGAACGTGAGAGCATCCTTCCCATTTCCTTTGGCCTGCTGACCAAGGAGAAAAAAAGCTGTTGTTACCAGCAGTTAATGAAGCTTATTCTTCTAACACAATATGTATATATATAGAACATATATCATTATTTTAACTTCTTGTCATGCAATTCCATTTATAAAACTTTAAGGTGAGGTTTAAAACCAAAGAAAGCCTTCTGTTGAAAAGCAGATCTGACAGTCATTTTCTTTTTGTTACTGCTTTAAGATTTAATTTAAGTTTAGTCTGGTATCAAATACTAATTTTACAATTATTTAAATAGGCTTATTATGCAGCTAAAATTATGCACAAATGCAAATATTTTCATAATAATAATACAGCTGACCCTTGAATAACATGGGTTTGAACTGCATGGGTCCACTTATACTGTATTTTTTTCAGTTAAATACAGTACAATACTATAAATGTATTTTCTCTTATGATTTTCTTCATAAAATTTTCTGTAACTTTATTATAAGAGTATATAATACATATGACATAAAACGTATCTGTTAATTGACTTTATGTTACTGGTAAAAATAGTTAACAGTAGTTTACTTTTTGGAAAGTCAAAAGTTACACATGGATTTTCCACTAATCCCCATGTTGTTTAAAAGAATCAACTACAGGGGCGCCTGGGTGGCTCGGCTGGTTGGGTGACTGCCTTCGGCTCAGGTCGTGATCCCGGAGACCCCGGATCGAGTCCCACATCGGGCTCCCTGCTCGGCGGGAAGCCTGCTTCTCCCTCTCTCACTCCCCCTGCTTGTGTTCCCTCTCTGGCTGTGCTTCTCTCTGCCAAATAAATAAAATCTTAAAAAAAAAAAAAAAGAATCAACTGTAAAAAAAAAAAAAAAGAATAACTGTATATACTGCTTCAAGTTCAATTTTGGGTTACTTTTGAAATCAACTAATGGATCCTAAATGTCAATTAAAAGAGGTATTAGTCATCCAACTGCCACTGGGTCTGCATGAGCAGTGAAATCAAAGGTCAGTGGGCTGATTTAGCCAAACACAAAATGGGAATTTTTAAATGTTATACTGTGTTAAAACAGCAAACTCCCACATACTACCTTTGGTAGCGTATTTTAGGATTTTATGTTCAGGAAAAGCGTATTTTATGTTCAGGAAACATAAAAAATTTTCATATAGTCCTGCTTGTGTCAAAAACTGTATCTAATCAGAATGGAATAAGTCCAAGACACTAACTCTGATGTATTTCTTGGCTCGTTCTCAAGATCTTTGGGTTCCCCCACAAAGCAGACTAATTCTAGGTCTGGTTTCCCAGGAGCTTCAAATATATAGAACAACTCTTGAGTCATTCTGAGTAAGTTAAAATCAAACTACTTCACAAATTACTACAGCAGAACTCCATGTTCATCTAACCAATGGGGCGCGGGGGGTGTGTGTGTGAAGGTTCAGGGGCTGCAATCACTCCTTTGGCCAGTTTACACCAAGCAGGAACACAGTCCCTGGCTACACAATGCAGGAACTGTAGTCACAGGTAAGAGACATCTGCAGAATAAGGAGATACTCAGCCATTTCCCTGCCCCAAATGGGGCACTAATTTTTAGCATTTATGCAGATGACTTTCACAGGCTGGATAAAGACAAACAAATGAAAGGTGAAGGGAAGTGGTTCGCAACACACTGGCTATACAGCCTCGGGCAAGTTACCTCTCTATACTTTAGCTCTCTTTCTAGAATTTGTTTCTAAGTTTGTTATGAGGATTAAATTAATGTCTATAATAGTATTTAGCATATAGTTAGCTCTAAAGTATTTTTTAAAGATGCACATGAGAATGAAACATAGTATTTATGCACAGTACATATGAACTCGAGTCCTAAGATGAATCTTTTCAAGTTTCCCCCAGTAATAATTAATTTTTCTGTTATGCTATGATTTTTATAAACTAGGTTTGTCAAGATCAAAGTATTGACAAAAGTTAATTTAACTTTATATAATGCTTTAACCTATTCCACTTAAAACACAGCTAATCTCCCAAGAGCAGAGAATTGTTCTAGTTATTCATTTAACCTTCTTTCCTGCTGAAGGGAAAGGGACTCAGTGCTTCATAATTAGTGGTGGTTAATAGAAAACAGGAACATGATGAAATTTGGAAAGCTAACAATTTACAACAATGAAAATGCCTCAATTAAAATACTTAAAATTTCAAATCCTTTATGCTACAGCATTTTTAAGTGCTTGGCAATTTTCTTCAAATATAAAAGTATAATCCACAAAATTATTTAAATAACAGCACAAGAAAAAACTTGTAAAATGAAGGTAAAAGCTCCCCCAAGCTGTGGCCTGGAACTGCCTCTTTGACAGGCAAGTGGCCACAGGTCCAGGTCAGTCTTAATTTCAGAGTTTATAAATGACCAGGCTGAGCTGTGAGCACTCCCAGAGAGGGACAAGCAGGGGTAATGCACTGTTTAAATAACACGCCCTTCTCAAAATGAAAGGACAAAATACAGATCAGGGTAGACAGGGGCCTGAAGGAGGAGTGGAGGGTGAGGGAGGGACCACCAAGAGGTGGAGTCTGGGGAGCTGACAGAACTTGATTGCAGAGATGGCTATCACAACTGAGTTTCTGTTAAAACTCAAAGAACTGTACCTGAAAAAGGTGGATTTGGGGGCACCTGGGTGGCTCAGTCCTTAAGCATCTGCCTTTGGCTCAGGTCATGATTCCAGAGTCCCAAGTTCGAGCCCCGCATCGAGCTCCCTGCTCAGCGGGAAGCCTGCTTCTCCCTCTCTCACTCCCCCTGCTTGTGTTCCCTCTCTAGCTGTGTTTCTCTCTGTCAAATAAATAAATAAAATCTTAAAAAAAAAAAAAAGAAAAGAAAAGGAAAAAATTTTACTGTATGCAAATTATACCTTCTAAAAATATAAAAGAGATATAGGAAAAATTAAATTGCCTATAAAAGTAAAAAATTTTACAATGTCTTTTTAAAACAAATTATATGAAAGATTTCCCTTCATGAGTTCAAATGCTGGAATATATGAGTATAACTGAGTACATTAAAAAAATTTCCCAAACAGGGACACCTGGGTAGCACAGCTGGTTGAGCATAGGACTCTTGGTTTTGGCTCAGGTCATGATCTCAGGGGTCACAAGACTGAGCCCTGCATGGAACTGCTTAACCTACGGGTCACCTTGGGGAGCCCTTCCCTCTGCCCCTCCCCCTACTTGCACATGCACACGAGCATGGGCTCTTTCTCTCTCTCCAATAAATAAATCTTTAAAAAAAAATGTTTTTCGAGTGAGAAATAAGGTGTAATACTTCATCTTTTCGGAACATTAAGCCATCTTGAGGTACAAGATCACATAAAAGTTGACTGAATGCCTATGTATGGCTTCCTTGCTTTCTCTGAACTCACAATTTTGTTTGTTTTTGCTGAATACAGGAAAAGTCTTAAAAACAGAATTCAAAGGAAAATGAGGAAATATTTCCAAATATGATTTCTGTGTACTACAAAAACTATTAAAATACACAGTTGAACCATTAAAGTTGTATGTCTCAATAAGGGTCCTGAAGGCCCAGAAAGAGAAACGGATTTGCTTTCCCTAGCAGCCACCTTGAGGCCCCCAGCGGTCCACGAGCCTAGCTTAAGAAGATGACTTTCTCCATCCCAGGCAAGTAGACACTTTCCAACTAAGAATAAGAAGCTATATTAAGACAAGCTTTATGCTAAACTCTCTTCAGTCGCAACAACCTACCTCTCAGTTGAGGAATCTGGAGGCAGAGAAGTGAGGGAGAAGGGTGGAGAAAGGATCTGGCCCCAGTACAAACACCCACCCACCAGGCCCCAGGGTGCAGGCCTGTAGCACAATGGGGAGCAAGCAACATGCGACTCCACCCTTCCCAGAGCCCTTCACTGTTCTGGCCATCTGCAGCTTGTGAGCAGCCTTTCTCTTGGTCGGCATTTAAGGCCAGAGCTTGATGAGCATCTCCTCTCTCAACAGAAGAACAATGAAAGGGTAAAAGAGGCTCTAGCAATAACCTTTCTGATCCAGGATCTCACTCTCAGAAAGGACCCTGTGGTCTTACTGACAGAAAAGACTGGCTTAAATCCTGTTATCAAAGATTCCCTCAACTGCCCACTGTCTTCCTCATGACTGCGGGTTTACTGCACTCAGCCCTCAATTCTGTTTCTCAGGCAGAAATACCCATGCTAACCACAGCCCAGCCCAACAGCTCTCAGACTGTAGTTTGAGGACCCTTTACACTCTAAAAATTACTGAGGAGTCCAAGGAGCTTTTATGTATGTGAACCACAATCTATCAACATCTCCTGTATCAGAAACTAAATTTGAGAAATTTTTTGATCAAATCACTTTAATTAAATCATTTAAAAACATTAAGCATGTTAATGTAAGTAACATTTTTATGGGAAAGAAACTTATATTTTCAAAAATAAAAAATAATGAGAAGAGTGGTATTGTTTTACATTTTTGTATAACTCCTGAAGGTCATGCTTAATGAAAGTTGGCTAGATCTTACATCTGCTTCTGAGGTCTGGCATGACATTCATAGTTACACAGTCATGTAGCCAAGGAAAACACCATTGCACCCTCAAGAGAATGAAAGTAGAAGGGCAGATAATGTCTTAGTATGACTTCAAAAACAGTCTGACCCTGAAAGGGCATCAGGAACCGCCCAGAGTCGTCCTACCACACGTGGAGAACCACCGCTCTAGTCAAGCCAGAGGTAGTCCTACATCTGATTTCAGCAGATCCCCACTCTCTAACTTGGACCCAACCTCACTCTCTCTTGCTTCCTTACCACCACCAAGCCCCACCCCCCAAATGTACCATCTTCCCTAAAAAACAAAACTCTACATAAACTGTTCCCTCTTTCTCTTGTCACCAAACTTCTTGAAAAAGTAGTTCCCGGGTGCCTGGGTGGCTCAGTGGGTTAAAGCCTCTGCTTTCGGCTCAGGTCATGATCTCAAGGTCCTGGGATGGAGGCCCGCATGAGGCTCTCTGCTCAGCAGGGAGCCTGCTTCCTCCTCTCTCTCTGCCTGCCTCTCTGTCTACTTGTGATCTCTCTCTCTGTCAAATAAATAAATAAAATCTTAAAAGTAGTTCCCATAACCTCTACTGCCCCTTCTTTTTATTATTTTAATTAAGAAGGTAATAGATGTTCTCATTTAAAAAAAAAATAAAGATAAATCACCATCCACAATTCCAGTCTCTAACCACTCAACCCCTAGAAAATACTCCAAGCTGTTAACTAATTGGATTGAACTTTTTATTTTCTTGTGATTTTCTCTCATCAAATAGTTATTTTAAAAAATCCTGAAAGGAAGTTCTGATTAGATTCCACTTCTTTTGGTTACCCAAGGTCTGGGTCAAAGAATAAGGGCTTCCAACTAGGAGATTATGGAGCTAAAATGAGTGACATTCCTATATAAAGTACTAAACAAAATGCTACAACCATGCTGATTTTATGCTGATACAACAAAAGAGGGAATGATGAGACTTAGTCGTCCTTATACATATATACACATACACACACACACAGTTACATGAGGTCAATAGGAATTATGATTAACATTTTACAGATAAGAAAACCAAAATTCTAGGAGAGCAAGAGAAAAAAAAATCACCGCTCAAAATTACATAGCTAAAAAAACAGACACCAGAAACCACAGACAGAAGTTGTATTTTCTGACTCAAATCAAATCCCAGTTCTTTATATTACATTAAAAAGTACATCAAAAATTCTCACAATATAGAAATACTAAGTTCTACTTTTTAAAAAAAATTAAGTTCTTGCTTATTTTTATAGTTAATCTGGAAAAATGATCTCTACTTTCAAAGTTGAAAATACAAAAATGAACTGTATAATTTCTAAATGCAAAAAAGAACAAATTATTTCTGCGTCTTTATTATATAATACAATCCCTTAGGAAGCTTGCACTTTATTTAAAATAACAGTTGAAATTTATTAAAATCTACATCAACATGTAGATGTATTATCCTATGAGAAAAATAACTACTTAAATGCTTTATTTAGGCATTGCTACTAACACAGACCCAAACCTCCTAATGTAAAGATGATGCAACAGTTGCTGAAAAGAACACCAGACATACACACTTCATAGACGCTACCCTCATTTAGTGCTACCCTTGAAATTCCTGCAAAGAACACAAGGAATCATGTGGAAATTTTTTAAAGTTCACAATCAGAATTTTGAACTAATTATGAAAAAGTACTAAACCTGTTTATACAAATAACAACCTATTTGATTCATTATTACTCTCACTGAAATACTGTTTCCAAACCCCTATTTTTAAGATTTTTTTTTATTTGACAGAGAGAAATACAGCCAGAGAGGGAACACAAGCAGGGGGAGTGAGAGGGAGAAGCAGGCTTCCCACCGAGCAGGGAGCCCGATGTGCGGCTCGATCCCGGGTCTCCGGGATCATGACCTGAGCTGAAGGCAGTGGCTTAACCAACTGAGCCACCCAGGCGCCCCCAAACTCCTACTTTTTCCCCTATACCAAGGCAGTTGCAGAGGAGCTCAACATATTTAAATGATCTATTTATTATGACATATTAGATTGGATTATGAAAAAAATGAACTTAAACTCTTTCTTATTAAGGGCTCTGAATCTTAGAATTTCAATTTCACACATAATAATATGGGAAAGTTTTAAAGCCATGATTAAGCTAATCTTTTTAACACACACTGGCATTTTAAAAATATGGGCAAGAAGGGCACCTGGGCTGGCTCAGGGTTGTGAGTTTGAGTCCCACAGAGGATATAAAGATTACTTAAGAATAAAATCTTCAGGGATGCCTGGGTGGCTCAGTTGTTAAGCATCTGCCTTTGGCTCAGGTCATGATCCTGGGGTTCCAGGATCAAGCCCTGCAAAGGGCTCCCTTTGTGTCTAGTTGTGTTTCTCTCTGTCAAATAAATAAATAAAATCTTTGAAAAATAATAAAATAAATAAAATCTTCAAAAAATATTTATATGGGCAAAATAACTATTTTTTCTTCACATTTTAATCTTTTTACATATAAAAAATATATACCTGCTCTCAGCACATCCTTGTCAGAAGACCAAAATCCCATGAGATATAGTTTAATACTTAAAAGTTAATCTAAAGAACTGAAAAGCTAATTTACTAATAAATATATGAGTATTTCTCTTACCTCTGTTTCAGTACAATGTGAATATCCCAATTTACCTGTAATAAAAATACAAAAAGTTACTTCCAAAGGATTTTAACTTTTTTATCACTGATAAAAATATCTGAGCTACCCTGGCACGGCTTCATCATATCTATGAAAATCTATGCAAAGAGAAGGTGCTGGAATGACCAATATTCTAGAAGGTCCTACCTAGAGATTTGTTTAAATAGGCCCATAAAAAAATACTAAGTAGGAAGATGGGAAGGATATACTCAACTGTAATAAGACCTAAAAAACACACACATATTTAATATGCATATATACAAGTTAAGGAAAGTAATAAAATATTTTTATTGAAGTCTTACTTTCTTTTTAAGATATCTTAAAATACTTTAAAGGTATTTAAAAAGTACCTTTCAAAATACTCTAAAATACCTTCAAAAAATCTTCAAGACTCTTGGGCTTTTCTCCAAATATATATTCCAGGTTAAAGGTACAGTGATCATTTCGATGAAAGCATAAATGTCTCAAACTAATATTTTCTTTAATATATGATGGTTGTTTTTCTTTGATACATGAAAAGACAAAACTATATAATTAATTTAGTAATTTTTCCAAAAGAGGATCTCCTAAAGAACAACTATAATTGAACAACATTTGGCTTTACCAGCATCAATATTTTCTCTCTGTCACTGAAACATAAGAGCAGGAAACATGTACAATTACATATTTCTGTAAATTTAGATGAATAAAACATCCTTTCTAAATTTAAAAAAGCAGCTATTTTAAAGATCACTTGTTAAATAGTTTTAACAAAAAGAATAGGTTACATATTTATATTGGGTACTAAACAGCTTAATTTCCCTAGTCCACACTTCTTAAATATCACTGTACTCAATTCAAACATACGTCAACCTCTATCTCCTTCCCTCCAACAACACTCTCCTTCCTCCTAACTGCTTCCTCTCCCCAGCCTCTGACTCCCACACCTAGTCCCAGCCCACAGTGCTTGATCCAGCAGTCTGTATTTTCCTTAATGTTTAATGAAAATGTATACACCTTAGAGTTTATAATGATAACACACACACACACACCCCACGTTTTTAATGTGCCTCCCGACTCTTAAAATGAAAAAAATTGAAATCCACAATTTCTGATAACCTATTGGTGAAATACTGACTGAAACTGAGACCAGTAAACAAGGGACCATGGCTTCTGTGGATTAAAAATTATATATGAGCAATAAATAATTAAAGAGTACATAAACACAGAGATAAAATGGGTTTAATATATAAAGGTTTTATATACTATGGTTTGATAAATACATAACATATTTATATATTTATGTATTGCTGAATGAAACTATGTAATATAGCTATATATCCCCTATTTTTATTTACATATATATGATTGCTTAGAACATTAGTGCTTTTGGTAGATTAATTATCCTATGACTTCTACAGAGACGGAAAGTACTGTGAACAGGAGCAGTTCAAACGAAGAAGGGCACAGACTACCTCTCAACAAACATCTAGAGTGTCTACTCTGGGGGCACCGGGGTGGCTCAGTTGTTAAGCGTCTGCCTTCCGCTCACGTCATGGTCCTGGAAGTCCTGGATCGAGCCCCGCATCCAGCTCCCTGCTCGGCGGGAAGTTTGCTTCTCCCTGCCTCACTCCCCCTGCTTGTGTTCCCTCTCTGTGTTTCTGTCAAATAAATAAATAAAAATCTTTAAAAAAAAAGGGGGGGGTGTCTACTCTGTGGAAGGGGAAACTGTTTTGTACGTATTGTAGCATTGAGCAAAACAAATATGCTGATGTTACTCAGAATCATGAACTGAGAAAGACCATACAAACCTAACACATGGGAAGGAGAGGAAGAGCTCTGGAGTCTGTAGCGGTGAAGTGGAATAGGGGTATTACCTAATTTCAAAACAAAACAAAACAAAACAAAACAAAACAAAACTTCCTTGTTTTTTCTCCAAAAGAGGGAGAAGTAAAAGCACTCCATTTTGCAAGAGCACACCTAGCCCATTCCCCCTCATAGGAACCAGTAATCAGGGGATTGGCTGACTCCACCGATGGGACAAGTGGAGGTGAGGCATTTCAGAGACTGAGCTGAAGTCATGAGTGAGTCTACCAAGATGAGAAATTACAAGATAAGCTAGAACATCTTTCTGCACCAGACAGTAATGAAGTACTCAAAGCATAACAGAGTAAGGTCAAAAAGGCACAAGTCCTATGAAATAAGGTTTTTTTTAATGACCTCTATTATAAAACTGAAAATGCTACCCTATAAAAAGAGTACCAAAAATTTTTGTGTGACTGCACCACCACTTCTGGTTATTCAATTTGATCTGGTGACTAAATCATGCAACTCTGGAAATGTGGTTAAGTGAGAAGTGCCTAACCACCTACCCTCCTCTGCCATCTAAATCCCTGCCCAGACTGACCCAGGAATCAGAAAATCCCAATTACATGACAGCAGAGTATAAAGGAACTTTGGAAATCATCTTGCCCAATCCATTCATTTTACAGATGAGTAATTTCAGCTTGACGAGTCAAATGATTTCACAAAAATGACTAACAGAGCTAAGAGTAGACTCCAAGGCTCCTGACCCTTGTCATGAGCACTGGTGTGGTTTTGTTATCCTGTCCTCCATTCCCACTGTAGGGACCAGTGGGGTTACAGAAGGGGACTGCAGAGGTGCTATCACCATTATAAGACTGGAGAAATGGGGCAAAGCACTCCTCGATTTAGCAGTTGGAAACTGCCAATATAGCAACTGAGAAATTTTCATGTGACAACTTTTAAGTCCTTCTTCAAAGGTTAACCACGTTCCCAGAACCAAATCTAAGGAATCCCTCTAAAGCCTAGAATCCTATGACTTCACTGTCTACAAGCTGAATAAACTAAGCTGAGTATAGGCCTAACTAAGGTTTAAGATTATTAAATACAGTGAATTAATTCTTTAAATAAGACTAACAACTTCACCGATTTATTGTTCTTTAAAAGGCTAAATTACCTACCTGACAATGTAAAATAAAAGGAAGTGTTTAGAATGATATTTAAACATTAAGTTTCATACACTAGAACAAAGAATGATTTGCACAGTAAGCCAAAGTTTCAGCTTGGTGTTTCCCAAACAGAACTGGCATTTTAATAATGCTGGAAGAATCAAGGCTGTGTTTTTTTAGGCCCTTCTTTTGAACTCATTCTGAAATATCCTATCTGCTCTTAAGATTTACTAGACAAGCTCCCTCATGTCCCAGGAAATAGAAAAACCAATCTTCCTATAAAATGATATAAAAAGGCTTTGGACACCTGGGTGGCTCAGTGGGTTAAGCCTCTGCTTTCAGCTCAGGTCATGATCTCAAGGTCCTAGGATCAAGGCCTGCGTCGGGCTCTCTGCTCGGCGGGGAGCCTGCTTCCTTCACTCTCTGCCTGCCCCTCTGCCTACTTGTGATCTCTCTCTGTGTCAAATAAATAAATAAAATCTTTTTAAAAATGATATAAAAATGGGGGCCCCGTGCATGTGGCGGCCCCCGTGCGTGTGGGCGCCCCCGTGCGTGTGGCGGCCCCCGTGCGTGTGGGCGCCCCGTGCGTGTGGGTGCCCCCGTGCGTGTGGGGCCCCCCCCCGTGCGTGTGGGCGCCCCCAAGCGTGTGGGCGCCCCCGTGCGTGTGGGCTCCCCCGAGCGTGTGGGCAGCCCCCATGAGTGTGGGCCCCCCCGTGCGTGTGGGCTCCCCCGAGCGTGTGGGCAGCCCCCATGAGTGTGGGCAGCCCCCGTGCGTGTGGGCTCCCCCGTGCGTGTGGGCGCTTCCGAGCGTGTGGGCGCCCCGGGGCGTGTGGGCAGCCCCCGGGCGTGTGGGCAGCTCCCGGGCG
>PITA01000809.1:164693-235201 GCA_004023965.1 Spilogale gracilis | reverse complement strand
CTCTGGTTTTGCTTCTGATTTGAATAATTCTCCAGCATCATCCTTGCTGACAGCAGCTGTGCTGATAACACCCAGCAAACAGGAGGAGACTGACAATGATGTGGGCATGGTAGAGGCTAGTGTAAGTAGGGAGGGATGTGTGAGTGGCGACCAGCATTAAAATTCATGGCTCAGTTGGAGTACTTTGTGTCATGATGGCGTTTGTTTCCCTCGGCCACCAAGGATGCTCAGATTATAAACACGGAGTCAGGAGGACCCCTTGTATAAAGGATAGTAAGCTACACCAGATAAGATGGGCTTAGCGTGGGTTTAAAGTTGAGAATGGCCATTCCTGATGTGGAGTTCAGGGGAGAGAGAGAAAGCAGTAAATGAATCAGCAGTTGTGTGTGAAAACTGGTTGTGCTTGCCTGGGTTATCATTCTTATCATACCATTCAGCAAATGTTTGTTTGCTTGTCTTTCTCCCCAATAAATGTGAGCCCCTTGAGAGCAGCCACTGTAGCTCACTCAACTCTGTGTCATGAGGTCCAGCAGAACACCTTTGCTAACAGTTCGAAAATGTAATTGATTCTTTTTAAATATCAGGTGTGAAATGGCATTGCAGACGCTGTTCCGGTGGCAGAGATCTCATTTTAATGTTTTAGGCCCAGAGGTGCTCTTGGAAAAACATCCTGCCAGTTCACGTCCCCTGTGTTTGACTTTGTAAATATCTCAGGGGTTAGTTAGCACAGTTGGTGTGAACCAGCTGCCCAAGAACTCTAGTGCTTGAGTTTGATTCTCCGAGGGGTACAGTTAACATTTTTATAGTCCATCGACAAAGGCTGCACTGCTAACCCCAGGGAGCTGTTCACCGAATTTGAGTCGTCTCTTGTAAGGGAGGGCAGGTAAAAAAATGTAAATAAATACCATCAAAACCGGGCCCTGCCTAATACACTGTGTTTATTGTGTTCACGATTGTTCTGGGTGTCTAAAGAACAGCATATCTTAAAGAAATACTGAGCAAAACCAAAGTGCTGAATCACTGGATTGTATACCTGAAACTAATATTACATTGTATGTTATCTAACTGGAATTTAAATAAAACGCTTAGGGGCGCCTGGTTGGGTCAGTCAGTTGAGTGTCCAGTTGATTTTGGCTCAGGTCATGATCTCAGGGTCCTTGAACCCTGTGTCAGGCTCTGCGCTGAGCATGGAGCCTCATGAGATTTTCTCTCTCTGCCTCTCGCCCTGCTCTCACACTCACACATACTCTCTCTCAAAAAAAAAAAAAAAATAGTAAAACTTTAAAAAGAAAAGAAATATTGATGAGAACTACCTTTCTGTGATTTTCCTATTTCCCATAATACCTCATTGGCTAATGGCTCAGAAACTGTTGTTCCAGGCACTGGTGAACCAGAGATGAGTAAGACATGGTTCTCAAGAAATAGAACCAACTAGTACACAAGGCAGAGTGCAGTAACATGTTAGAGAGAATGTGACAGAATAGGACCTCATGCACCCAAGGCAAGTTTGAAGTCTGAAGCCATTGTGGGCTGTCAACACAGAAGTGCCATGGCCAGACTGCTCCCTCTGGCTGCCCTGGAAGGAAAGGGACAGTTCCGGGCAGTAGGGCGGAAGGAGAACATCCCAGAGGTGGACTCCAGGGTCCAGACCAGAGGTGCCGTGGCCTGAGCTGGAGCAGTTGCTGGGGCAGCCAAGAGACAGAAATGGTGAGAGGTGGAGATGGACCCTGTGGGCCACTCCTGGGTGGCCTTCCCCATCATTCCCTTGCCAGAAGGAAGAACTGCTGTGACTTGATCTGACTAACAGAAACTCACGCCAGACCCTTCTGGTTCCAGCAATCAGACCTCATGGAGGAAGGCTAATCTCACTTGCAAAATTGCTATCGACAATCTGGAGAAAGCAGAACTTCTCCAGGGAGGAGACCTCTTACGGCGAAGGTATCTGTCTTTTTGTCTTTCTGGGCTCTGATGAAAGAACAGATAGCATTTGGCAGGTTGCAAAGCCTACATAGGGAATCCCTTCTTGTTTTCAATGTAAAACTGGTACTTAATTTCATCATATAAGTAATATTTTTTTAAAGTATGAAAAAAATACATGCTTATTTATAATAAATCAGTAAAATAAAAATATTGATGACAAAATGAAACCATACTATCATTGTGTTGCACACATTTTGATACATTGCCTCCTCCTGCCATTTTTTTACAAACTCAGAATCATACCATATATAAAACTTAGTGCCCTGTTCTTCTTCCCCTAGTATTGTAGCACAAAGACTTGCTTGTTGTTTTAGAAACTCTTTAAACGGAGGATTAAGAGTACATAGTACTCCCCTGTATTAGCTAGTCCCGTTTGTGTGTGTTTACATTTCTAGTTTGGCAGTATTGTAAATAATACACAAGGCCACATCTTAGGACATAAGGCTTTGTCCACATTTTGGGTATTTCCTTTGGAGAGGTTCCCAGGGATGAGATTATTGGGCCAAAATCATAAATGTTTCTAAGGCTCCTAATACATACTGCCACATTGCCTTACAGAAGGTAGCACCAGTTGGCGTTCCTACGAGCAGTCTTCAGGAGTGTGGTGTCGGCATACCCTGCCAGTGCTGGCTATGACCGTTGATACTTAAATCTCTTATTTTGATAGATTAAAAAAATGGGAACTCATTTGAAGATGGGGTTTTCTTGCAGCCAGGCTTTTGCTGACATGCCTTCTCCCACTCTGGACTTTTAGGAAAACCACCAAAGAGAGCCTGGCCCAGACGTCCAGTGCCATCACAGAGAGCCTCATGGGGATCAGCAGGATGATGTCCCAGCAGGTCCAGCAGAGTGAGGAAGCCATGCAGACCCTAGGTAAAGCAGGACCTGGAGTTAAAAGCTTCTCCCAGAGACCCCAGCTCCAGAACCCTTGCTGGCACCCGCCACCTCTGTCCTCTCTCCCCACCCTCATCTCCAGGCTTACAGACTTGTGTGGCTTCTCACTTCCTCGACAGTGTGCTGTTGCCCAGAGTGGGATGTGTCGCTCTTACTTCTCGTTTCGGTTTTTATAGTTGTCCTGTAAGATCTGCACAGCCCCGTCAAAATATTTCCCCAGCAGAAACGCTCCCAGGGTCTCATGTGAAAGCAGAATTCCCAGACCTTCTCCTGGAGATTGGGTGCCAGCAGGACTGAGGGAAGAACCTGGCAATCTGTTTTTTCCTCTGGAATTCTGTGGACCCATGTGCTCAGGCAGATTGGGGAATCATTGCTTGAGGAGATGTTTAGTGTATCGGCTCTGGTTGGTCTGCTAGGGCCTCAGTGTATGATTATACTGTCCAGTGTTATTTTTATTATGAGTTCCTTTTAAAAAATATAATCAGAGGTCACAAAAGAAGCCACTTGAGCATCTGGTTCTCTCCAGCAGCTTTCCCATGATGTCTCTCTTGTAATGTAGGAGAGAATTGGCCCTCTTCAGGATCCTCTCTGTAGGAAAACAGAAGGATAGAGTTTACTGTTTGAGACAGTTTCGGAAGATTTCACAAAGAGACAAAGCAGAGAGCATGGTATGCACTTGTCAGTCATGGCCAGTCTTGTTTCAGCTCCACCCTTCCTGGACTTCCGTCTGGATTATTTTGAAGCAATTACAGACATCATCTTTGAGTATCTCACTGTGTCTCTCTAGAAGATAAGAGAATCTTGAAACAAAAAACAAAACCAACAATACCATTATCACCCTTAAAAAAAATCTATAGTTTTTTTTTTAATTTTTTTTTTAATTTGACAGAGAGAAACACAGCTAGAGAGGGAACATAAGCAGGGGGAGTGAGAAGGAGAAGCAGGCTTCCTGCCGAGCAGGGAGCCCGATGTGGGATTCGATCCCGGGTCTCTGGGATCATGACCTGAGCCGAAGGCAGTCGCTTAACCAACCAAGCCACCCAGGTGCCCCAGAATCTATAATTTTGAGCCACCTTTTTTTCAGTACACTGTTCAAACTGGAGAAAGGAAGATCAAAACAAGCAACTTGTCCCCAAGGTCAGTCCCTATATTTGAAACTTATCTGGGCATTTAGGTTCAGAACCAGCTGGTCACCTCGGCTGCATGAACGCCTTATACCTTGGAAAAGGCCTGGGAGAACCTGCAAAATAGGAGGCCACCTGGCCTTTGAGTGAAGGGCTTTTCTGTTTTGCTGCAGGTTACACGACCACCACCACCACCACCTCCCCACACACACACAGTTTGTACACACATCCAGAAACAGATGAGATAGTTAAGTGGTTACTTAACCACGTACAGATGCTGATGACTTCTGGGGTTTTGAGTGCCCTTCTTAGGGTCCTTTTTGTAGGAGAGAAAACTATGGAAGGAGGAAGAATACAATTCTTAATCCTTTCCTTACAGCTCACAAATTCAGCTTGATATAAGACCCTAACAGGACTACAGTTCTGGGTTGTTGTTTTTTTAAGCATATAAGGAATGTAGTGTCTGAAATTTGCTGGAATTGGGTGGGGTAGTATGGGGACAGGAGTGCCAGGGAGTTGGTGGTTCTTGGGTTTGGTTGGTGGGCACAGGGCATTTCATGATACTCTTCTGTCTCCTTCAGTGATGCTTTAACATTCTCTATAATATGAAGTTTAAAAAGAAAGCTCTGTTAGATTTTTTTTGAACTGACTCTTAGGTTTTTGGGATGGCAGTAGGCATGGAGAAAGGGCCAAGAGAGAGATTTTTGTTATCTGAGTATTTATTTTTCCCCTTCATCTGTCTTTACATAAATGCTGCTCTGTTTCCTCTGGTAATTTCTTTTACTTACTGACTTTTAATTTTATGAAAAGGTAATATGCATTACATGATTAAGGAAAAAACCTCTAGGCCTGCATTGTCCAATAGAAATAGAATGTGGGCATATATTTAACTTTAAATTTCCAGTAGACACATTAAAAAAGGTAGGAAAAAACCTATGAATTTATGTAACCCATTATATATAAGATATCATTTTAATATGTAATTAATATAAAAAACTATTGACATATTTTACCTTCCTTTTCTCATACTAAGTCTTTGAAATCATGTGTGTATTTTACACCTAGGGACATCTCAGTTTGGTTTAGCCATATATACATGCTCAGGTGTGACCTGTGTCTGGGGACTGCCTTATTAGACTGCACAGCCCTGGATAGTACAAGAGAGAAATAAGAAGATGGCTCTCTCTTCTGACCCCTGGCCATCAGGTCTGCTCCTCAAGGGCAATCACTGTTACCAGTTTCTTTTGTATCCTTCTGAGCTCCTCTGAGCTTGTGTAGCACAGGAAATTAAATATTGTTTACGCCCCCTCTCTCTCACATAAATGGAAATTTTCACATATGCTCTTTCACACTGCACTTTTCCACTTAACAGCTCATTTTATTCTGTGGATGTTCTGATGAGATTAGGCTTTTGGGAAGAGTCTTGCCAGGTAGACCTTCTTACCCAAGTGTCCGGCTCAAATACCCATACTCAGAAGTACATTTGACTCCTAGGCACAGTGAGCCTTAAGGCACATGTCCCTCTCCTTAGATTTCCTACAGTGGCCAGAGCATAGGTGTGCCATCTTTAGAGCTACAGCAGTGTCCCAGGACTGAAGAACTGATATGTGTGGGGGCTGGTGGCAGGGCCCAGTCCAACTTTTTAGGATCCCACCATGAGCACATCTGACTCTCAAGGGGTCCTCGCAGGGTGCATCGCAGGCGGAAAGTCTTGGTAACTCCTAGCTTCTGCCCCCCAAAAGACTTCAGAGTGCCTGGCCACAATCACCCGGGTTCATTTTGGGGCTGGTGGTTCTTTTCACCAGCGTTTGCCTCCTTCAGAAAACCGAGATCAGTGGTCAGGAAAGGAACTTTATTCTTTTTTCCCTATGATACTCACCTTGGAGAATGCCTAGTTGTGGCCCTGTGACATTGTATATAAACAAACCACATCACTCTGAGCTGTATGGGACCTAGGGAGGTGCTTTCCTTATAATATCCTTGTTTGTTGCTCCTCTGGATTATCTCTGCTCCCATCTTTTCTTGTGGCTGAGGGGAACTGGCTACAGAGTGCAGTGTTATTTGTTGGTAACCCAGCCAGCAGGGCAAAGTCTCTCGATCTGGTGCTCTACAGTCTCTGAGTCAGGCTCCCTCCGTCTTTTGTTTCAGCCAATTCTTCCCGGACTATCCTGGATGCAAATGAAGAGTTTAAGTCCATGTCAGGGACCATCCAGTTGGGACGGAAGCTTATCACAAAATATAATCGCCGAGAGCTGACGGACAAGCTTCTCATTTTCCTTGCCCTGGCCCTTTTCCTTGCTACGGTCCTCTATATTGTAAAAAAGCGACTTTTTCCATTTTTGTAAGATCTGGAATTACCAGCTTTTGCCCTTTAAGCTCCAGTGGCAGGATCCATCTGTGCTCCTGAGCTCTGGCCCAGGCTGCCAAACCTCGCACGCCTCTGCGGCCTGCTCCAGGCGCTCCGCAGGTGGATTGCAGACACACACCCCCAGCTTTCTGCAGGCAGCTGGTTGGCCTGCAGAGGGTGAGTAGAGCAAGAGGAGGCCTGTCATCGGGACACCTGCAGGACATAGGGACTCCAGGAGCCATCACTCTGTGTGTGTGACTGTCACATGGGGCACGCAGAGGCCAGCATGCCTTTCTCTCCCCTTCTCCTGCTGTAGCCTTAATGCCAGATCTGGTGGAAGGAAGAGAGAAGTGGGGAGAAGAAGGATAAGGAAAACTCACATCCATTCCTTGAATAAACTTGACTGTATTTAATAGACTGAAATGCATGTGGATTTATAAGGTTTCCTGGGAATTTCTGTCCTGTTTTTGATGTCCAGATTTCTAGGACATGAGCTTAGATAATTTATTTGTTCATTCAGCAAAGGCTTCTTAAGCAGCAGCCATGTGCAATGTATTTTAGACTCTGCTGACCGTTACAAATACTTGGTAAAGAAGCTGTGATTCCTTCCTCAGGGAGCAAGAAGAACAAGATCTCATAGGCTCTAAAAAAGCAGGTTACAGAAAACCCCCATTGGAGACAGCTGGCACCACATCTGAAAAGGCTCAGGCAGACATCCTTCTCTATGTACAGTGGTGGGCTTGGCCTGGGGGTGTGCCATGTCTTGGGGGCTGGCCCGTGTCCTTCTCTTTGAGGTCCAGAACTAAATATAACCTGGAGAGCGGGGCTAGTGATAAGCTGAGGCCCGTCTGGGCCTGAGTTCTGTTGAGGCCTGGAGGATACCAGGGCTCAGGCTGGGAGATGTTAGTGTCTTCCTATGCTATAGGCCTGGCTAGCCTTACACATGAAATCCCAGCCTCCCCACTATTTATAGCCCCAGAGGCCCTGGGAGGTGTAATGTGGAGGCAGAGGGGAAAGTAAGAGGAACATGGACTTTGAACCTTGGTTTTGAGTCTTGGCTCTACTACTAAGGAACCATGTGACCGTGGGCAAGTTACCTTTTGTCACTGAGCCTCAGTTTCCCTACCTGTAAAGTGGGGATGATAGTCCATATAGATATTTGTAGGGTCAATATGAGAATCAGACAAGAATGTAAAGTAACAACGGCAGCTTCTGTCTGGCTGGACAGTGGGCTTCCCGATTGGGGCCACCGCCAGGACTCTGGGCCCTGAGGTTTCCTGTAGCAAATGGGCTTCAGTGAAAGGTGACCTGGGCAGCAGAAGTTCTCTTTAGATCTGCTTGTGCAGAGGGAGGGTGTGAACAGTTACAGCGTCACTTATAAATTGCCAGATTGTCACGGGACCAAGTGTGTAAGAGATCGGCTGCACACCTCAGACTGACTAGTTGAATGAGCAGGTTCTAAGTTAAAGAATGTGTGTGTGTGTGTGTGTGTGTGTGTGTGTGTGTGTGTGGTATGGACACACACACGCTTCTATATATATATCATTCTTAACAATTTCTGGCCTCAGAAGACAGTGTAAAATGTGCATGCATGTGTCTTATTTATAGTCAAATTAAAGCTGAGAATAAAGCACAGATGGGAAATTCCCACTCAGATTCCAGCTGTAAGTGCAGCAGATGGATGTTATCAATTTAGGATTTTCTTGTCTTAACATTTTTCTTTACTACTTCCCACTAATTGTCAACATCCTCCTTACAATATGGGAATGTGTGGGCTCTGTACTCCTTTAAAAAAAAGTCTCCCTTTGACTTTATCCTTCTTCAACTTGCTTCCTTCTGCAAATAGGTTGAATGTGTAATGTCATCAATAGCATTATATTTTGCAACCTCAGTCACCCAGCCTTGGGGATCCAAAATCATCCCCACGTGTGCTGGCTGGGCAGAAAGCAACCATCTCCATGTTCAACCGTGAGGGGGCAGTGTTCACATTTGCTCTATGGTCTTGCTCTGTTTAGGCCTCTTCGTTGGTCCAGGTCCACAAGGAATGTTCTTACTTTTTTTTGTTTGTTTGTTTGTTTTAAAGATACCAGACTTAAAAAAAAAAAAAAAAAAAAAAAAGCCATACAAATATAGAAAGTTTACCTTTGCAGTTTTGGAGAGATATTTCACAGATGATTTTAATTTTCACTGTTAACAGTAAAGCAAACTTGTATTCTACATTTTGCTTAGATGACAGTTGAGGAGTTAAAAGGACAGAGCAGCTGTCAAGAGGTCATTCATTCAAGCATTTACTGAGCACCTCCTCTGTACCAGGCACTGTGTAAAGTACATCCAGTGAACAAAACTAAGATTTCGTGTCATCATGGAACTTACAATATGTGGGGGAGGATAGGCAGATGATAAACAAGATACTAAATAAGTCATTCATTCTGTTAGAAAATAAGTGTTTTAGGGAAAAGTAAAGGCGGCTAATGGAGACCTGGAATGCAGGTGTGGGTAGTTTGAAGTATTAAGCAGGGTGGTCAGGGCAGACCGCATTGAGGAGGTACGATCTGAGCAAAGGCTTGTTGAGGAGGGAGACACCTTAGCTATGTGGCCTGCTCGGGGAGGAGGGTTCCACACGGGGGCCAGCTAGAGCTAGTGCAAAGGCCTGCAGTGGGATCATCTGTGATATGGTGATTTATGGTCAGAAATAAATATTTGGTGTCCCTGGTCCTGGCACAGAACTACTAAAGCCCTTGGACTTTCATACAATGAGAGTGATAAAGGTTTCTTTTGTTTTCTTCATGAGGCAACTTTTGGAAAGCACTAAGGATAGGGCTGTTTGCCACTGGGCCTCAGAGGAGGGGAGAGGGGCTAGAGATTGAGTTCAGTCACCGATGGCCAGTGATTTAATCAACCATGCTTGTGTAATGAAGTCTTCACAAAACCCAAAAGGACTGGGTTCAGAGATCTTCTGGGTTGGTGAGCATGTGGAGACTGAGGGAGAATGGCCCACTTGGAGAGGGCATGGAAGCTCTGCGTCCTTTCTTCCTGCCTTGCCCTGGCATCTCTTCGGCTCTTTCTGAGTTATATCCTCTTGCAATAAACTGGTAATCAAGTAAGTAAAATGTTTTCTTCATTTCTGTGAACTTCTCCAGCAAATTACTTAAGCCCAAGGAGAAGGTGTTCATGGGAACCTCCCATCTGTGGCCTGTTGGTTAGAAGCCCCCGTGACAACCTAGACTTGTGATGGGCTGCTGAAGTGGAGGTAGGGTCACAGTTTTGTGAGACTGAGATTTTAACTTGTGGGATCCAGGTAGGTAGTGTCCGAATTAATTTGAATTATAGGATACCCAGCTAGAATTGCTTGTTGGTGTGGGGAAGAAACCCATACAACAGAAATGCATCCATGCATGTACATACTGGAGCATGACAGATGGGGGAACAACAAGGAGGCTGGTGTGGCTAGAGCAGAGTGTGAGAAGCAGTCGAGAAGTAGCACAGGACATTAGAGTGGGGAACAAAATTATAAAAACCCTTGTAGGTCATTGGAATGATTGAGCTTGTACTTTGAGGAACATAGAGAGCCACTTGGAGCAGAGGAGTGACTTGATATGACCTATGCGTTGGTAACAAAGTGAGTGAGACAAGTGCAGAGCAGGGTAGCCAGTTGGGAGGACCTTTGCAGATGTCCAGGTGGCAGACTGATGGAGGCTTATACATGGCTGAGTAGTAGAGGTGGTGAGAGGCACTCATATTCTGGATATATTTTGAAGATAGAACCAATAGGATAACGTTTCTTGAAGAAATGGGTATCATTCTGGAAGGAATGAGAGCCAAAAGTATGAAATTCCTTTTTGTTTAAATGTCCTTTTATTTTTAAGTAATCTGTATGCCCAACATGGGGCTTGAACTCACAGCCCTGGGATCAAGAGTCACATGCTCTACCAAGTGAGCCAGCCAGGTGCTCCAAAACCATGGCATTCTTGGCCTAAGTAACTAAAAGATGAAAAGACCAGGAGTTGGGTTTTGGACATGTTGGACTTGAGATGAGTCTGTTAGACCCCCTAGTCAAGATGCCAGGTTCACACGTGGTTATGTGTGAGTTTGGGGTTTGGGAGAGCAATCTGAGCTTGTAGTATAAATTTGGAAGAAGGCACATAGATGGGATTTAAAGCCATGTGGTTGAATGAGACTGCCCAAAGGTATGAGTGTAGATAAAGAAAAAATAATGAGGGGGGGGCGCGGGGAACAGCACAGGAGAGT
Source organism: Spilogale gracilis (assembly GCA_004023965.1). Classification (NCBI taxonomy): domain Eukaryota; kingdom Metazoa; phylum Chordata; class Mammalia; order Carnivora; family Mephitidae; genus Spilogale; species Spilogale gracilis. The sequence continues at coordinate 224,608 of PITA01000809.1, read as the reverse complement.
GAGGAGACAGAGAAGCCACACTTACCAGTTAGACTTCTTAGGGAGCCTGTTCTTTTATTCCAAAACAGGAGACTTTTGGATCTACCAGAATCTGTGTTTTTCATTATCATCTTCATCATTGTCATCATCACTGTCATCATCAAAATCATCTGTTTGTTGAGTTCCCAGTGCGTGTTAGAGACCTGAAGACTGCACAGAGATGTAGCCCCCCCCCCCCACCGCCTTTAAGGACAACACAGAATGACAGTGGTGCCTATGCACTGGCTGCCACGGGGACCTGTGGAGGGAGGGAGCATTCCTCTGCAATGGGACGGGGAAGACTCTTCCTTCCCTCCAGAGCCACTGCTCTGTCTTCTCCCTTTTACTGCTCCACTTCTGTGACACAATCTGTTTCCTCACCTCCCTGGCATCATCAGTTACCTCCAGGCTGTTCATCTGAAGGATGTCTGCCCCCACCTACCTCAGCCTTAGCATTTGTTGACCATGGTGGCCATTGGTTCCTCCCAGAAACCTGCTTCTGCGATACCACACTCTCGGTGTTCCTCTTGTTCTGTGGCAACTCCTGCTCGCTCTTCTTTCTTCATCTTCTCTTCAGCCTTAAGTGCTGGCTTATTAGAGCTGCTTCCCTCTTCTCCTTCTGTGTATTCCTTCACAGGCAAGGTCACCCTTATCCCCCACAGTTTAACAATCATCTAGAGATTCACTGTCAATAATTTCAAAGTTCTGTCTCCATGCTCCAGATCTCCACCTTCTATCATTTCCATTCAGATGTCTCTCTCTCAGACTCCTCCATTTCAGGAGGGACCTCTCCCTCCCAAGCACTGGCCTGGCTCTTTTCCAGTTTCTCTGTCTTCCCGACACACCTCCCATTTCCCCTTCTGGGCTTCCTGTTCTCCTCCCCAAGCCCATCTTGCTTCACACCTCTTGCCACCAGCCCAAGAACTGAGACTTCATTCAATAGTATTGTTCTGAAGGAAGACGGATACATTGTGTTAGTGAACTTAGGAGGTCAGAAGGCTCCTCCAGAGGCAGTTTGGCAGGGTGACCCAATTAGGATATTTTTCTAAGGAGGAAAGATAGTTTAAAAAAAAAAGATAGTGAAATGTGAAAGAAGCTTCCTTTTCTTCTTTAACTAATGGTGGTCTCCCCTGGGGCCCTGCCTTGGGTTTGCCCAAGCTGTGTTTCTTCCCTAAACAAGGGCAGAATAAAAATAGCTGGGGGCTAATCTAAGAGATACCAGCCAGGAGTCTCAGCAGTCAGGCAGGAATGAAGGGCTGCAGCCTGGGGTGAGGGGAGGGGTGGTGTTATCTACCCCACCAACTGCCCCCCCCAGTCCCCAACAGCAGAGCCCCAGGGCCCAGGATGGTGGTCAACTTCAATTTTCAATGGCCCTACAGTGCACAGGGCCCCATATCTGCCCTTTGGTGACAGAGGGGCCTGGGTTCTCGTTGCCCATCCATATGCCCCTGGGCAGAGATCACCCCTCTGTTGTTTCTTCATCTGGAACTCGGAGATCCCCAACAGCATTGACCTCTTAGGGGCACTAGGAGTTTAAAGGACAAACGTTACCCAAGAACTCACACGTTCACCCTGATGACCATTGTATTCATTCCCAGAAAAGCGTGGAATGACCTCGTTCCCCTTTGTCTTATTTTGGGGGAAATGGTGGTTAGATGAAGAGTACGCTGGAGTTGGCAGGGAATCAGGCCCTAGGATGGAGCAGAGTTTTTCAGATGGCAGAGAGCTGAACAGGACAAAGCAGGTGGTGGCAAATTGGCCATCTTTCTCAAAACATCAGAAAAAAAAAGTCAATGGGAAGAATTAGGTCAATGTAAAATGTTTTGTTTATTATTATTAAATCGTTGCTCTTCTCCCCCCCCCCCAGCCCCCGGCAATCTTGTTCACTGGCAAAGAATGCTCCTGGGTAAAGTGAATCATAAAGGAGCAAATGAATATGGACTGGAAACTGAAGAAGTGGTCAGTGAATTTTAATCTGACAGCTTGACTGGTATGAACTACAGAGGGGTTTCTCTCAGAAATGTCACAGTTTCTAAGAAAGGAGTTCTTAGTTTGCAAGAGATGGCTCGGCCATTGCATTCTCTGCCACTACCTGAACAGGTTTGCAGACCAGTGGATTCAAGGACGGAGGGGAGGTGCATTGTTAGACTGTAAGCTCTTGGCTGCCGTGTTGAAATGACCTCAACCCACTCCACCCCCAATCCATTCCGGAATCGGGCCACATGTATGCTTCAGTTACACTCTGTGCTGGGCACCAAGGACAGAATAATAAGATTCCACCTCCTTATGGAGCCCACAGCCTGTTGGAGAGAGACCTGGAGCTAGATAGTTACCCCAGAGGGTGGTAAGTGTCCTGAAGGGAGCCACAGGGGCCTTGGGGAGCACAGTGATTAATCCTTTAGATTGCTTAGGAGCAGCAAATGGTAGTCAAAATGAAATTAATAATAAGCCCTTAGAAGGATGTCCAAAAGCAGTGCTTGGTGGGGTGTTCAGTAGGTGATGATAATAAATTTATTGAGTGCTTGTGATGTGCCAGGCACTGTGGATTATTTCACTTAATTCAGGAATTCTACCAGTAGTGTTATTACAGGTGAGGCAACTGAGACCCAGAAAGGTCCAGAACCATACCCAACGTCACACAGCTGGTGGAACTAGAGTTCAAACCCAGACAGCTGGGCTCAAGAGTCTCTGGACTAATCCTAACCGTAGGACTAAGAGAGGCCAACAGAGTTCTGGGGGCAGAGGCCCCTCCATGCAGACTCCACCCAGGAACCATAATGATCTGAAGGGGAAGGTGGAGAAGGAGGGGTTGAGCGTGCAGGGTTAGCAGACCCCTGTGTGAGGATGCCTGCTGAGCTTGGTCAGCACAGGAGGTTAAAGAATAGGACAGCCACATAAACAAAAGAAAGAAGTCACTGGCTCCTGTCATGATAAGTGGCTTTAGACATACCTGGGTCCAGGTGCTCTAGCAAATATCTTAGAAACTGGTCTCCTTTGGTCCCTCCACTGGGCTTTCTTCTAAGGTGGACTCCGACCAGGTGGCGGGTTTCCCCTTCCTCCATGGACATCCACTTAGCTTGGAGTCCCTGAAGAAAGAGCCTTCTCCTTCAGAGTTCCTGAAAATCCCTCAGTGGCTCCTTGCAGGAGACCCTGTGGCCAGCGGGGGCCAGGGAGGCCCTGGTCACATGGCCAGCATGGATGTGGAGTCAGCTCCGCTTGGACCACCCACCGAGTGGAACGTGGAAGGGGGTGGTTCCTACCGGGAAATAAGAGCCATTGGGCGGCTTTTTGGCCAGTACAGTGGTCTTCGCACCACAGGTTGTGTGCAGGCTGGGGCTTATTTCCTTTGTAGGAAGGAGCATCCTTTTACTGGTAGATCCCCTTATTAGGAAAGCCTTATATGTTCATTGCAGGGAAATAAAAAAACATGTTTAAGCCACACAAACTCTGCCTTTCAAAGATATGAATCCTTCCAAAGATATGAATTTATAATCCCATCTAAAGAGAACTGCTGGGGATACTTGGGAGTGAAGGCTGTATTTTTTTTTCTTCTTTTCTACCTTCGTTATATATGGGATCATGTTGTATACCTGTTTGGTTTTTTTTTACTTTAACAAGTTCATCAAGATAAAATTTATAATAAACTGCACATAAGTAAACCATACAGTTTGATGATGTTTGTCATGTGTACCACTGCAATCACAGTAATGAGCATATCTGTTACCTCCAGAATGTTCTGGTGACCCTTTGTAATTTCTAGTATATGTGCTACGGAAGTGAGCACATGCTCCCTTGGAGTCTGTTTGCCGCCGCCGCTCCCCGTACTTTCTCCAGAGGACCACTGATCTGCTTTCTCTCACTATAGACTAGATTGTACTTGTCATCATTTTATATAAATGGATCATATATGTACTATTTTGGGGGTGTGACTTTTTTCACTCAGTATAATTAATTATTGACCTTTTACCTTAGTATAATTATTTGAGTATCATTTCATTTGTGTTAAGTGTGTCGACAGTTCTTTTTGTTGTTGAGTACTATTCTGTCATTTGGCGTATCACAATTTGTTTATCCGAACTGGATAGTGGACTTGCACACCTGTTCATAGCAGCATTATTCACAGTAGCCTAAATGTGGAAATAACCCAAGTGTCCCATCAGTGAATGAGTGGATAAACAAAATGTGGTTATCCATACAATGGAATATTACTAAGCTTTAAAAAGGAATGAAATTCTGCCACACACACTGCATGGATGACGTATTTTGATGGCATTATACTAAATGAAATAAGCCAGATGCAAGAGGACAAATTATGTTTGATCTCATTTATACAAGGTATCTGTAGCCAGGTTCATAGAGACAAAGTGGAAGGGTGCTGCTATTGGGGGAAGGGTAAATGAGAGGGGGCAATGGGGGGTTTCAGTTTAATGTTTAATGGGGACAGAGTTTCCATTTAGGGTGAGTTCAGTGTAGGAAAAGTTCTGGAGATGGATGCGGGTGATCACACAATAGTGTGAATGTGCTTAATGCCACTGAATTGTATACTCAAAAAGGGTTAAAATGATAAATTTTGTGTTACATATATGTTACCACAAGAAAAGTTGTTTTAAAGGAAAGGGTAGATTTCCCAGCAACCTACTGGATCATCTCTAGATCTGAAGGAGAGCTGTTGGAGCCTGGGCAGCTCTGGGACTGAGTCCTGATCAAGTCTTGACTCTAAGTAAGCACTTGTGGTCCTAGAACTGTTGCCCCTGCTGCCTCCCATCTCTCCGCTTCTTTCAAAGGCTTCATCTTCTCAGTGTCTTCTGGGTGGGACATGTGACCGCTCACTGCTCTGGGATTTAAGAAGACAGAGCTTTCCTGCATTTAGTAAGAAAGATACTAGGGAAGGATTCATGGAATGCAGACACGGGAAAACTCAAAGTCACTTTCAAAACTCCTTTTTCATCCCCTTATTATCACCTCCAAGGGTGTGGCCATTCTTTTCCAAAGTGAACTTTCCTTTGGCTCTCCATTTTCCTACTGCCCCAATTGGACTTGGGCTGGCTTATTGCAATAACTAAGTAACTAACTAACTTACTTCCTCCCTCCCTCCCTCCCTTGTTTCCTTCCTTCCTTCCTTCCTTCCTTCCTTCCTTCCTTCCTTCCTTCCTTCCTTCCTTCCTTCCTCTTCCTTCCCCTTTCCCCTCCCCTTCCCTCCCCTTTCTCTTCCCTCCTTTTTCTCTCCGCTTAGTCTCCCCTTTCTTTCCTGAGGAGGGGTGGGTCAGAGGGAGAGAGAATCTGAAGTAGGCTCCATGCCAGTGTGGAGCCTGACCTGGGATTCAGTCTCCATCTCATGACCCTGAGATCATGACCCGAGCTGCAGTCAAGAGTCAGGTGCTCAATTGACTGAGCCACCAAGATGCCCCATGCAGTAACTTCCTGAGGTCTCCCTACCCTAGGTTCTGAGGCTTAAGGTAAAGAAACTTAGCACATTTCAAAAATGTGCGGGTGAATGGAGAGGAAGGTAGGCAAGGTCACGGAGGAGGTGAGGGGAGAGGATTCACCTTGGAAAAGGGGTTCATGTTCCACCATAAGAACATTGCAAGAGAGTGTGTGTATGTGTGTAGACATCTGCTGTCTTTGGTTTCTCTTTCATGAGGGTTCAAGGTGGGGTTAGGGGTGCTGAGAAGAAGGGCAAGACAGGGACTCATGGGGTGGTGGGTAGGATGGCTGGTAGTGTTGGAGCTTTGTGAAGGTTCTGGGAACTTTGGTTCAGGAAACCGCTGTGCAATCACTTTAAAAGATGTTTGCAAATTTCTTGACTTTCTTCCCATCAAAAGGTGTCATCTAAATCCTCTCCCCTTGAGTGTGGGCTGACTTTGATGACGTGCTTGTAATAACAGACTACAGTGGAAGTAGTGTGTATGACATCTGAGACTAGATCATAAAACAACATCCATCTGGCTCGCTCTTGGGACACTCACCCTTAGAACCCAGCCGCCATGCTGTGAAGATGCCCAGGCCAAACAGGGAGGCCCCTTGCTGGTGTTGGAGCCCAGCCAAGGTCTCTGCCAACAGCCAGCATCAAACGCCAGGCATGCGAATGATGAGGACCTCAAAATGACTCCGGCTCCAGCTACCACCTGGCTGCAACTGCGTGAGCATGAGAGGCCCCGAGGGAGCAACATTGGGCCCAACCCCATGGATCCCCAGAACCATGTGACAAAATAACAATGGCCAAATGTTGTCATTTTGCTCCACCCTGCCTGGGGTGATTTGTTAGGCAGCAGTAGAGAGCTGGAGAATGCTTCCAGACTGCCCTCAGAACATCAGCTCCTGTGGTTGACATTGTCCTTATTGAATGAACATTCATTTTTTGGTGGTAAAGTGATTCATTTGATGGTAAAAGTGATACAGGGGCATGTGAGAAAAATTTTAAAATACTGAAGAAATCAAAGAAGAAAAAATTACCTGAAAACCCACTACCCAAGATAATCCCTAGCACATAACAGGCACTCAATAAATATTCACTGAAGAAGTGACTGAACCTGAGACTTCCCCCACACACACACATCCATTTTTGGGCATGTAGGTTGTTTGCAGGTTTTTGGAATTGGTAGGTTTTTGACCTCCAGAGTTCACTGTGCCGAGCGAGATGGAAGCAGGGCATGGTGAATCAGTTGGGCAAGCCGTTCTAAGGTTTGCAACCTTAACATTTGTTTTTCCCAGATAGAAAAGCATTTCCTGGATCCTCCAGCTTCTTCCCATCTGGGGCGTTGACTTACCCCAGCTCAGAAAAGAGATCGCAAACATCTTCCTTCTGGAAAATGGATTTGCATAGGAAGGTGAGCTTTCAGGGATAATATTTATAACCATCTTTCAGTCGTGCAGCTCATGTTACCCAGCATCACTCTAACTTCAAACACTTTTCCCCAGCAAGTATAGGCATTGCCATCAGCTATTCTCAGTAACAAATATGGTCCTTTTTTTTTTTTTTTTTTAAGATTTTATTTCTTTGACAGAGAGAAACACAGCCAGAGAGGGAACACAAGCAGGGGGAGTGAGAGAGGGAGAAGCAGGCTTCCCGCTGAGCAGGCAGCCCGATGTGGGACTTGATCCCGGGTCTCCAGGATCATGACCTGAGCCGAAGGCAGTCGCTTAACCAACTGAGCCACCCAGGCGCCCCCAAATATGGTCCTTTAATCCCAGAGCCTACAAAGAATGTGGCAGCAACTGAAACCAAATTATTTAACCATTTTCTGAACCCCAAACTGGAAAGCAAATAGCAGAGGTACTTTTGGACAGATAATATTGGTGACCCAGAATTTTATCAATCCTCTGACCAAAATATATCCAGTTCCTTCTGACTTGAAAGAGTCCACTCACAAGGTTAATGTTTTTCCATGTATATTTTAACACACTCAACACTGCTTTCTTCCCTAGTGTCTTGCAGTAATGTAAATGGTAGAAACAGAGCAGAGTTTAAAGAGGAGGCCTCCCTGGCTAACCAGATGCACTTTCCTCCTTTCTTTAGGGACGGAAAGTAGGTGTAGCTAAGCACAGATGAGGTTATTTGGTTGTGGTAGGAAATCATCTCGGAGAAGGACCCATCCTCCCTTTCCTTAGGCAGGGAAGAGATGTCCCTCTCCCTCAGCCTCAGGGTTGAGAGGCAAATGCCCTGTGGTGGGCATCTGCTGTGTCTTTTTGTCCTATGTCTATTTCCCTTCAGCTGGGAATACCACAGGTCTGCTAGTTTTTCTTTGGGTGGTTTGGGGAACCACCCTTTCCCACTCTCAGAACACATGGTTAGAGTGGAGCGTAGCCAGCCCTTGATACCAAGGTTGGAGATATGACCAGGTTGGAGATATAATCAGGGTCAGATTAGCTCAGTGATTGGCTCATATAACCAAAGCTAGGCCACCAAGCATCAGTCCTGGGATGTTTGCTGGAATTCTCCAGAAAGAAGAATTCTCTTTATCTGGGATTGCTAAGCTCATAGGAAGCGAACTACTTCTTTGGAGGAGCCTGTCTAGAAGAGAGCCGAGGAACAGAGGGACGGAGAGACAGCATCCTCCTGACATAACTTAAGCCCCGGGATCCAGCGATGCCTGAAACCTGCTGCATTTCAGGTCTTCCTATTTAGGTCCTCCAAAAATTAAATTATTTTACTTTGGCTTATGTCCCTTGCAACTCAAAGGGTCCTTACTCATACAGCCCTGTGTACTGGAGGAGGGAGAAATTAAAGAGGGAACTGGCAGGCAAACCCCCTTCCCAAAAAGGCTTCCAGGGCCCTCCACATCACTATGGCCTAAAGCGTAACAGTTTTTTCCCAGACCTTTCCCTATAAAGGCTCCAGGCCCCGTTGATCTTGTGGTTTACTTTGACTGCCAGTTGTTCAGTTGACTATGAACTCGTCATAAGCTAGGGCTGGGATGTTAATTGTCCCAAAGTCTGGGATTTGGCCCTTATTGACATTAAGCCTGATCCTTGGCTTACCACAGGTTTGTGCCCCAAGACCAGGCCCTACTTGACCACAAAGATGAGAATGGGATCCCTGCTTAAATCTGACCATTGACCAAGAATAAAGAAACTGGGTGTCAAAAGCTTTACCAGCCCCAGTGTGTTCCCTATTTGGGTTGCAACCTCATTGCCATCACAGCTTCCCACCCTGTCACTAGCCCCCAGTGCCCATCTCAGAAACCCAACCTCTTTCCCATCTCTTGCCTTTTCTCTCTTCTGACGAGTCATGGGCCCCCCTCCACTTCCACAGAAATACTTGATATGAAGAAATTCAAAATCCCAAGAAGTTCCTATGTTATAATTGCCAAATGAAAGAAAAGAGAGGTTCTTTAAATGTAGTTTTGACCACTGTAAATTTTTTGAGATGGCAAGACAAAATTTTCTAAACCATTTTTATTTTAACTACTTGTGTTGTGGAAACAAAATCTCTTGGCAGCGCTGACTCTGAAGAATTTGAAGCACTCGTCATTAAAGCAGGGAGTGCAGGCAGCCATGAGCCTGAAGCCTGACACAAAAGTTACATTCATGGAAGGAAATTCTCAGTGAGATTTCTGACGATATTTCACTCCATTTTCCTTTTAAGTAAGTTTCATCCTCTTCGTAGTTTATTTTAAAATCAGAATTCTGTCAAAAGAAAGTGTGGTGAATTTTTTCATAAAGCCCAGAGAGACAGGTCTAAAATCCTCTTGCCTGTGGCAGCTGCCATAGCAACATTACCATCTTGGTAAAATTACTTTCTACCCTTGGTGTACCTGATGTATCTCTAAAAAGTGTGACAACCAGGAATCCAGGAGCTCAGATCATCTTCACTGCCATCATCTTTCTAATCCAGACCCAGCACACTCTTTGCATTTTCTTCCCTGTACCCATCACAGTATCGTACTGAAAGCCTGCAGTGAGCCCACTAGGAGAGTGAAAAACAAAACCATGTCAACCACAGAGTTTAATGTCATTGCGTGTGGAATGGAGGTGCGATGCCTGTCTCTTCTCTACTTTTCAAATTGGTAAGGAGAATAGCCTGATTATCTTTTGAGTCATACTGACATATAGGTATTCTCTCATCTGCTAATTCTGTATGGAAGAAGCCCCATTCCAAAAGTACAAGATGATTTCCCTTTAGAAAAGTGACTGCATGGCATGTTAAGACAAAATCTGAAGTCTTTGCAGATTTTAGCTCCTTGGCAGATGTGTGCCAGATAACAGAGAAGCTAAGACTACACGATCACTTGGGCATTTATCCTAGAGAAATGGAAGTTTACATCCTCATAGAAACCCGCAGACAAGTATTCAGAGTGGCTTTAATAGCCCCAAACCAGAAACAACTCAAATGTCCTCCAGCAGGTGAATGGCTAATCAAATTAGGGTTCAAACTGTCCGTCTGGGCAACAACCTGAGTGGGTGTCATGGGAATGATGCTTTGTGAAGAAAACCAGTTTCAAAGGTCTGCATGCCTCTGAGTCCATTGATAAAACATTCTCAAAACAACAAAACTAAGGAGGAGAATAGATTAGAGACTGCCAGGGGACGGGCTGTGAAGGAGTAGCATGAGGCAATTCCTATGTGGGGATGGGATGGGTCCATGTCTTAATTACAGTGGTGGTTACACCAGTCTGTCCATGGGATAAGCTAACACAGAAACACACACACACACACACACACACACACACACACACACACACACAAATGAACACATAAAAACTGGTGCAGTATAAGGTCAGTGGTCTAGGCAACCATACTATATCCATGTCAGTCTCCTTTGATGTTGGCCTACTGCTCTAGAGGATGTTACCATTGGGGGAGGCTGGGTGAAGGGTCCATAGAATCCTGTGTTCTATTTTTGCAACTTCCTGGGAGTTTATAATGATTTCCAAATACAAAGGTTTTTTAAAACCCTAAACATTAGGGATTACTGCAGATGAATATAAATCAGGAAAGAAGGCTTTTCACTAGACTCTGGGGTTCGGGTTCCTTGTACTTGACTCACTAAGTATTGTTCAGGGACACAGGCCCAAGTGCAAAGTGTCATGTGCTTTACGTGCTTGTGAATTTGAGTTGTCTGTTCCCCCTAGAAAAGATCAGGCTGCAGCTTGTCAACTGAAATGAGACATGGCTTTAATTCGTGAACTCTCAGCCCCCTCCAGCCCCACAGTCATCCATTTGGTTGGGGACCAGAGGTCACCATGGAGGAAGTACATCCCTCCTTTCTCACTTTTCACTCTCCTGGCAGGGGCCATGACTCGTGTGGCCCTTCCAGGTGTGGCCCTCTATGGCCCCTGTCTTTCCCTCATTGGGTGTGGTGCTCACTCACGAGGCCATCCAGTGCCCGCATCATTGGCTTCAAAGGCAGCCTTTTCAAGGAAGCAGACAGAGCTCAGCTGTCTGTACCCTTCGAATGGTTATGAATTGGGGCAGGAACTCCAGAGAATCACAGTGGCTCCGATTCCCATGCTTAGGGCCACTCAAACCACCTGGCTTTGAAGCCTCAGCTGGGGTGTCTGTGCAGCTTCCTGCAGAGCAGAGTTCAGAGAAGGAAAACAGATGGCCAAGTCATTAGCGGAGGATAGGAGACAACATCCTCAGGCCAAGAATCCAGAGTTCCGGGTGGGTTTCAGCATCCCCTGGGGGAAGCTCTGAGCCTCTAGAGGAATAATCCAGGGATGCTGCCAGCCTCAATGGCACCTTTGGGGAGTTAGAAAAGTTGCCCCTTTGGGGGGAGGTCATGGGTCTTCAGCCCATGGCTGGCCAGCGAGTGGCATCTCATGTGAGAATATTCAGTCTGCTCAGGGAAGGGCAGATGGCCAGAGGAGAAGGCTGGAATACAGGACGGGACAGGCTGTGAAGAACTTTGATTTTCATACCAAGGGGTTTGAACCTCATTCTGTGCTTGAGCAGAGGGCTAGGTGTTGTCAGTCAAGTGAAGCATAGCCCAAAATCCAGACCTGAGGGAAATCTGGTTTTCTACCTGGTGGGTGAAATTGACTGTGGTGGTTTGAAACACAGCCCTGGGGCCACGGGACACTTCGCTGTTGGAGGAGACTCTGTCTATGTTCATAGGTTCCATGTCCTTCCTCTTGAAGCTCTAAGGGCTTGAGACTGTTTTGTTGTTGGATGGAGTACAGTGGAGGCGGTTCTATATGACTTCTAAGGATAAGTGACGAAAAGTACAGCTTCCACCCGGTTCTCCTGAGCCCTTGCCCTTGGAAAACAAAGCTGCCATATGCTGCCAATGCTGAGGCCACCGTGCCGTGAGGATCACGGTCCATGTGGAGAAGCCTGTGTAGATGCTTGGGCTGTCAGTTCCCACTAGAGCCAATCTTTGCATCATCCCAGCCTAGGCACCAGACAAATGAGTGAAGAAGGCTGCAGGTGGTCCCAGCCCCCGGCCATTGCTGTCTTCCCAGCTGGGGCCCCAGACATCATGAAGTAGAGACGAGTCATCCACACTATGCCTCATCTGGATTCTTGGCCCACAGAAGAGTTAAATAGTGGTTGTTGTCTTATGGTGCTAGGTTTGGGGTGACTTGTTACACAGCAATAGATACTGGAACATTACCAATAATCTGAGTAAGCCCGAGTTCTTAACCTCAAATACTTTCATTTGGGCAAGGCATGAAGTAAGAATGTGAGAATGGGGCCTAGTGAGGAAGTGGGGCCAGCAAAAACACTGTACCTGGCAGGGAGCACCTGATGGCCCTGGGGTGAAGCCTTTGTGGCATCTGGATTAAACCAGTGTCACCTTGGTAAATGTAAATGAAGAGTTGGGGCACACCCCAAACTCCAACCAGCGTCACCTGGGGTGATCTTAGGGAGGCCCAGCTCTTGGATGGGACTGTAGTTTGCGATGCAGAAGCCTCATCAGTTCCCATTTAGAGAAACAAGCTGGTGATCGCTTCAGCCACGAGGATAGGAAAGCACAGCCCCCACCCCGAGGCATCACCTCACAATACCCCCAACTCTTTCCACCAGGGAGAAGTGCGTCCTCACCTCTCTTGCCTCTGGTTGCAGTCTCACCCACAAATGCCTCTTCATGATGGTAGCGTCCTGTCACTCCGGGCCCGGCTCTTCACAAGTCTGCCTACTGTCACCACCTCTAGGCCACCAGGTCTCCACATCTGTCCCCAGGATCTAGCACAGCATCTACACGTAGCTGCTCACTAACTACTTGGTACATGAGTAGAAGACTTAAAAAAAAAACAACAGAAAATCACTGTCATACAATTCTAGAGGCTAGAAGTCTGAAGTGAAGGGGTTGACAGGGCCATGCTCCCTCTGACGTTTGAGGGGAGATCCCTTCCTTGCCTCCTCTAGCTTCTGGTAGTTGCCAGCAACCTCTGACATTCCTTGGCTTGTAGCTGTGTCACTCCATTCTTGGCCTACACCACCACATGGCCAGCCTCTCCCTGTGTCTTCATTTAGTCTTCCCTTGGTGCACATCTATTTCCACGTCCAATTTACTCTTTTAATAAGGGGGCCAGTCATACAGAATCAGGGCCTACTCTAATGACCCCATCTTCATTAATTACATCAACAATGGCCCTATTTTCAAATAAGATCATGTTCTGAAGTACTGGGTGTCAGAACTTCCCATATATTTGTGGGTGGCAAAATTCAACCTATAGCAGTTAAGTAACACAAGTCCATCCCTGAGATAAGGATCTGCTCCCAGGATGCTGATCAAAAGCCTTCTGAGCCAGCAGGATAAGGATGAGAACCCAGACAGGGGGCTTCACCAGGTGACCCATGGAGCAGTCAACCAGGTGCCTAGGTACCCCAATGCATCAGCTACACCATAAGCTCATCCCATGTGAAGGGGCCCCCTTTATTGCCTTTTAGCAGGTCTCTTCATAGGGTAGTGCTCACTACCACATGTCATTATTTTATTCACTATATGCTCTAAGAGGGGCGGGGTCCTTATATCTTATTAACTCTTATATCCCCAGGACCCAGAGCAGTGTCTCAGTAAATACTGATTGAGTGTATACATGAACAAAAAAATGAACAGTGACTTGTTGGAGGGAAAAGGGGTTTTCAGAAAGCTCCCTGTGAACCAGTGTGCAGGGGCAGAGAGTGAAATCGAGGGAACCAAGGAGGTGGGTGCAGCCAGAGGCTGGCACATGGAAAACATTTGGAAATTGATTTGTGGAGGTTTTAGCCTGAAAACAAAATCGCTGCCCATACGTCCCAGGAGATGAGGCATGCTTAAGTAGTGACAATGGCACCCCTGGCAGCCAGCGCAGAGCTAGATAGGGGTCAGCACACACCTGGTGCCACTGACAGACCTGAGGGTGGGATACAGAACAGCATGAAAGCAGGCAGTGGCCTGCCCCCGACTCCTTCCTTTCCAACCATGTGATGATCAAAGATGACCCAGGCAGGCTTGTTAATCCACCTCTTTCCAGACCTATCTTGCCCATTATACCCTTTCTTTCTGGTCTACAGCTAAGGTGAGCAGGGACAGGGACAGCAGAGCAGACGTATGCACTCAGCAAGCACTCTTGCAAGAGCTGGGATAATAACATGGGCCAGTGGATGCTAAAACCAGTGCTTTTGCCACTACCCTGTGGTCCTTTTCAGAAGAAGTCCTCCCCGCACATCCCTGTATACTCCCAGAGACAACAGATCCTTGTGATCCCATAGGCCCTGCTTGCCTCTGGCTGTAGGATATGGCCGGCCCTCCCACCAGGACTGGGCTCGGAGATAAGAGGGTGGGGACTGTTGGATTGGGTTGGACTGAGTGGCATTTAGGGGTGGGAACAGCCCTTATGCTGGCCAATGCCCAGCTGGAGAAAGACCCCATGTGACCATAGCCCTCAGGAGTCTTTCTTGTAGATTCAGAGTGAGGATACTCTGCAGACATCCAATAAAGGTTGACAAGGCCCTGGGATGAGATGGGCTTAAAGATGGCCCCTAAGCCCCAGTGGCCTACCTTGTTCACCAGATGTTTACCCAGCCCTGGGCAGAGGGGAGGGGAAGGGAGGAAGGGAGAAGGAGAGGGCAGGTACAGAGGCTGAATGCTTGGGTTCTTAAGTCAGACCGCCTGGGCTCACACTGTGGCATTCATTGTGATGCTCATCACCACATTTGCTGTGCCCTCTTATGTTGGCTAATCGTAATTTCTTCTCTCTGTATCAGTTAACTATGGACACTAATGCTGCATCACAACAAAATCAATAAACCTTAGTGGCACTCAACAATACGTGTTAAATTAATTCTATGGCTCTTCTGGGCCCACTGGGTCTGGCGGGGTCCAGACTGATGTAGGCTGACTGGGCCCACCCCATGTGTCTCTCCCCTCCTTCGACAACCAGCAAGCCGGCCTGGGCTGGCTGTTCTCATAGAGAAGGCAGAAACATAGGAGCACTAGACCAGCCAGACCAGGAAGCGCCCTTCCAGCCTCTGCTGCCATTTCATTTGCTAACATCCTACTGGCCAAGCAAGTCACATGACCAACTACGGAGTCAGGAGCCAGGGATGTCTATTCTCCCCATGGAAGTGGGAATAATGAGCAGATCCACCACACATCCCCTCCACACTGATTTCCAGTGGGATGTTTATTGACTGCTGGATTTCTAGTCCCTGTAATAGGGCTGGACACAGGCCAAGTTCTCAAGAGATGATAATAATGACAGCTAATATTTGAGAGCCCTTAAATGTAAGCTAAGAGGACCTATGATGTGTCAAGCACTGTGCTAACCGCTTTACTTCTGTGTTCTCATTCAAATGTCTTACTGTGATATAAGTCCTAATAGTCCCATTTCACAGATGAGAGCACAGAGGTCCCGGGTACCATGACCCCAGGTGACATGGCTGGGTAAGTGAGAATCAGAACACAGTCTAGGCCAGCTAGCATCAGAGTCTGAGCTCCTACAAACTATAAAATGAGCCCAAGGGGGAGAATGCTGAGCTTAGCTGCAGCAGGTGACAGTGGCATAGTAGAGGAGAAATACTTTGCCATAGATTTGAGGAATGGAATCAGGCTAGGGAGCGCATTTCAGACACCATGGAAGGGTGTATGCAAAGGCACAAAGTAGAGAAAATTTCTGACGCATATAGGTGGGAGATGAGGCTGGGAGAGGAGCAGGGATAACTAGATGAAAGAAATTGCTCATTCTCTCCTCTTTGTGCTGTAACAATTTTTAGGTGGACACGAGCATAGATACCAACTTACCTACATTTGTCAGCCTTCCTTGCAGCTAGGTAGGTATGGTGAAGCAACTACTTTCAGATAACGGGGCAAGAATGGAAGTTCTAAGTGAAACTTCTAGATTGTGTCCTTAAAGGAAAACAAGGGCCCCTCTCTACTTTTCCCTCGTCCCTCTGACTAGAATGCAGATAGGACAGCAGAACCGTCTCAGAGCACAAGATGGTTGCTGCATATTGAGAACAAATTGCAGAACAAGATAGAAAGAGCCCAGATTCCCAATCCCATCAAATCATAAATTGGAACAAATTTGCCATGAAAGAGAAGTAAACTTTTCATTTGCTTAAGTCATTCTAGTTTGGAGGTGCTTTGTTATATCCACCTTTGATCCTAAATATAATGGCATGCAACTTCATCAACCCTGCAGAGGAGTTTAGTTCTATCCTGAGATCAGAGGATCCAAACTCAGTCTTAGAGGCGCCAGGCCTGCCATGCCAATGAGTAAGGCACACAGGGTGCTGCTTTTCCCCAAGAACTTTCTGCTTTCCTGTTTGAAATGCAGGACCCTCTTCACCCAGCTTTAATTTTTCCCATTTTCCCTACAAGGACATAAGAAATCTTTCTCCGCTCTCAACTCTGTTTTAAGACGAAAAGCTGGTGCCACCTCATTGTTGGGGACAATAGGGAGTGGTGGGGACTGTGGTGAATTGAGGAACAGATGCCTCACTCAAGGGGCAGCTGCTCTCAGCCTCTCCTAATGACTATCACAGGGGAACACGAGCCCCCATAGCCAGATAATGCCGTTTTTCAAATTTAATAACCTGGGTGTTTAAATCTAGAGCACTGCTGTGTCGTGAAGGAGCACAGAGCCCCCTGAGAGAGCAGCCGAGTGCAGAGGCTTCACAGAGGAAGAGCGCGGGTCCAGTGGACAGTCCTGTGGCTCCGCGGCTCCTCCAGACAGCAGCACGAGGCCACATGGGACTAAAATGATATGTGACAAATTACAGGTAGTCTTTACCTGCCCTGTCTTTTTAAAAATTATATTATAGTATAGTACAGTATAGTATATTTTTATTAACATATAATCTATTACTTGCTTCAGGGGTACAGGTCTGTGAATCATCAGTCTTACACAATTCACAGCGCTCACCATAGCACATACCCTCCCAATGTCCGTCACCCAGCCACTTTATCCCATCCCTCCCCAACCCACCCCCAGCAACCCTCAGTTTGTTTCCTGAGATTAAGAGTCTCTTATGGTTTGTCTCCCTCCCCAGACCCATCCTGTTTTATTTTTTCCCTCCCTACCCACCATGACCCCATGCCCTGCCTCTCAAATTCCTCATATCAGCGAGATCATATGATAACTGTCTTTCTCTGATTGACTTATGGACCAGCCCTGTCTTGAGCTTCACCATTACAATGACAAGGAAACACAAGGCATTTATTTTCTGGCATAAGCTCCTGGCATAATCTTTACAGGTGTTACATAAATATTCAGGAAAAACACATACACTCTGTTCATTTAAAAAGAGAGAGAGAGAGATCCCTTCGTGGGCTAAACATTCCAGTTTACAACCTGAACTCTAGTGACTGGAAATAATGATAGAATTTTGAATAAGGACCTTGTGGGGAGAGAATTGTGTGGAGAACAGACTGGAGAGTGAGAGACAGGGTCAGTGTCCCGGGCTGGTAGTAGGCTGGAGCCCGAGTAAGTGGTCACTGTGGGCACAGGGAGGACAGGCCAGAGCCCCCGGCTGCTGTCAACGGAGGAGAGGACTGGCCTGGCATGGACTGGGCTGTGCTTTGGGAGGCACTCTGGCGGGCCCCATGGTGCGGGCTTGGGAAGGTTTGGGGGCATGCTTTCTCAGGAGCCTCATCCCAGATGCATTGCTGCCTACCTAGCGCATCCACAACCCAATCTGGAAGCTTCCCAGGCGCTTGGTATGGATAAGGCCACAGTTCCAATGGCGTGGTTCCCACGAGGTGAGGCACAGGTCCCGGGGGGCATGAAAGACAATTTTAGATGGTGCACAGGAAACATTTTCTTTTCACTAGTCCAGTCCTTCTTTTCCTGTACCTTTGGGAAATGTGACTGGCATATCAAAGCTGTAGTCTCACAGGTATAATTGTTTAGGATCAGGCAAGGTGAGTCACTTAAGGTGAGCTGAGGGAAAATGCCAAGCAAGTGACCACCTGAAGGTGTGAGGAAGAAACAGTGAAAGTGAGGCCTGATGGATAGGGCTAGCTTCTGGCCCAGCCAACCATCTTTCCTTGCTTCTGGTTTTTGTGCATAGGCCAGGTGTTGGCTGGGTGTTTGTGCAGATGGGTCACTGCTCACGAGTCCTCCTGTTCAGTCTTCTTTGTCCTCATTTGAGGGTAAGAAAGCCTAAATGTCAAGTACTGGCCCGGACACTGCCTCTAAGCCCAGGATCTGGCTGTTTGGGACAGTGTGACAGAAGCTATTCTTCTATGAACAGCTCTAGGAGGCTGGGCTGAAGGAGGGCTCACCTGGCTCAGGGGCTGACCTGGGCCCTCCAGGGAATAACATTCACCAAATGTTGCATTGAGCCCTTATCAGGCTTGTTCTGAGGACCCTTGTGGGGACAACTAGACTTTGTTTTGCTTTTTGACATAAAATGTGTTTTGTTAGTTTTTCAAGGAAATATGTGATCTTCCAAAAATTCAAAAAGAAGGAAGGAAACAGACGCACGTCATCCCCCAGAGATGATCACTGTCAATGATAGCCAGACATTTTGGTCCAGGTTCATAATCTGAGAATCTAGCGGAAATCATCTTCTCTCCTAGGAGGAATGTCCCTCCATATGCCCTGCTTTTCTGGTACCCCATCGGGTTGCCTCCCAAACATCAACAAAAGTTGACAGGTCCAAGGACTTTTCTTCATCTAAGAGATTGTTCTGGTTTCCACTCCTCAGTTCCTGGTGTTCCCCCACTGTCATGCTCTGTTGTCTCCCCTCCCTCCTGGCTGTTCTAATGCCATCGGTCCATGCTACAAGGCTGCAGAGCTTGGCCTGACTGCTTTGGCATTGAAAACACCTGACCTTCCAGTGCTCTCTGAAGACAGCGATGCTCCTAGCCCAGCTCAGAACAAAACATGCAGTGTTTCTGGTAAAGAGATTAGGAACATAAAAAGGAGCAAGTGTCTGGGCATGAGAGCTAATTGCTTGCGAGGCCTCGCCCACCGTGGGCCCTGCGGCTCACCCCACACTTGACTCCGGACCGCAGGTCCCAGAGGCTGCGGATGAAAGAGCAGAGAGGATGAATTCCAGCATCTTGATTTCAACCCACAGCTTGGACAGCTGTGTGAAGCAGGCCCCTGACTCCACCAGGGGAAGGCGGCCCAGCCATCTGGTTGGTGAGGGTCAGGGCACAATTAGCTGTCTCTAAATGCCGTGCTTAAACCAGGTTCTCTGGCTTTGAAGATGATTCCTGCAGGACCAAATAGTTCATTTCCTTGAGGGGAAACACTGTCAGGTTTAAAAGCCATCATTCTCCAGGGAGCCCGGGTGGCTCTCTACTGGTCTGTAAACACTGGTAAGGAGAGGCTTGATTTTTGTTCTAACAGCTCCTTGAGCTTTACACTTAATGGGAGCATGGTGGCACAGGGAACAGATGGGCATTGGGGCCGTCTGTGGCCCCCAGACAATTTGGTCTCGTCATCTTTTATTGTCATGTGTGCAGTTTGTTTCAGCCAACGCAGCTGGGCTCTCTGCTGTGTTACTACTGTTCTTTCAATCAGGGCGTGCCCTTCTCAGCCCTGGCACCTCACCTCCAGAGAACACCCATCCATTTGCCATGCATGTATTGAGCAGCTACTGTGTACCAAGCAGTGTGAATCAAACAGAGGAGTGGAATCCGGAGGATAGAAACGTGGGCCCTGGACCAAGCCAGCCTGGGCCCTGAGTTCAGTTCTGGCCCTGTCCCTTACTCTCCATGGCCTGTGCACTAAGACTTCGTTCGGGCCTGATCTGTAGCAGCAAGAAAATGATGGTGTCTCTGTACAGGGTTATGGTGAGGATCCAATGTGATGTTGCAAGTGCAGCCTGACCATTCGTAATTGTTCCATGAATATGGGCTATGATGGCATAGTCCCCGCCTTCCTTGGTGCTGAGTCTAGAAGACATGACACAAACCAGTGCACTTGCAATGTGTGGAACAGACCGTAAGAAGGGGCACCCAACTTAGACAAGGGCTCGGGAAGGCCCTTTCTGAGAAAGCTGATTGCAGGAGTGGGTGATGCAGCTGGCGACACGGGCAGTCCTGGCTGCCCAGGCAAAGAGCTCCAGATTGCCACCAAGCACCAGGGAACATTGGGGGGGCGCCTTGTGCAGGAACGTGACAGTGTCTGACTTCTGGTCCCTGCCTGCCCTGTGGACACTAGACTGTAGGGAAGCGTGTTCATTTTTTATTACCACAAACTTAGTGGCTTCAAACAATACAAATGCATTCTTTTACGGTTCTGGAAGTTGGAAGTTCTAACATCAAGGTATCAGCAAGGCCGCATTCCTCCTGGAGGCTCTAGGAAGAATCTTCTCCCTGCCTGCCTTCATCAGCTCCTAGATGCATTCACTGCCACCTTTGCCCCCATTGTCGCATTTCTTTCTGATTCCAAACCTCCTGTCTCCTATAAGACCCCTGGTGATGACATTGGGCCCACCCAGATAATCCAGGATAATCTGCCCATTTCAAGACTCTTAATTTAGTCATACCTGCAAAGGTTTTGACACGTGCATGTCTGGTTTTGTTTTGGTTTTTGGTTTTGCCATATGAAGCAACATTTTCACAGGTTCTGGGGATTGAGACATAAACATTATGGATCTCATTGCGGGAGACTGTTATTCTGTCTAACACAGGGAGCAGGAATGGGAAAAGAGGAGACTGGCTGGGAGGCTGCTGTAATCATACAGGCGAGAGAGAACGGTAGCCTGGACAATGTTGGGAGCAGTGGAAGTGGAGAGAAAGAAACAAGTAGAATTAGAAAGATTTACTGGTTGCCTGACAGAGGGAAAATGGGAGATGGAGTAGTTCTGGCTCTTAAAGCTTTCTTCGGAATTGACATGTTAATATCACTTCTCCTCACAAATGACGGGGCCGTGCTAACTCTAAGGTGTGGAGAAATGCAATCATGTTATGTGTCCCACAGGAACACAAACAGAGTGTGTGTGACTACTCCATCTGTTTTAGAGACCCTGGAGCCAAGGGTCATCAAAGGCAGCATTCATCCAGCTGGCTTCTCTTGCCCCTAGAAATAAAATCCCAACTTTCTACAGTGGCTTCATATTAGTTAACAATAGCCAAAATAATGCTGTGAAACAATCCCTTTCCACCAATCCAGAGGCTTAAAACCATCAGGTGTTTTTCTTTTTCTTTCATATGTCTTTGGGTTGGCTGCAGCTTAGCTGAGGTTGGGTGGGCTTGGCCCAGGCTCTAGGTTAGGCCTAGGCCTGTTCCAGGTGTCTCTCCTCCTCCTTGAACCAGTTAGCTGGCAGAAGCCCAAGACAGCAAGCCCCTCCATGAAAGCATGTGGCAAGCCTCTGCTATGTCCTATGCTAACATCTCATTCACCAAAACAACTCCCCTGGGCAAGCCCAAGTCAAGAGTCAGGGAAGATTGTGGATAGATGTAAATAACATATAGGAGAGTGAAAACTTATGAACAATCTGCCCCATGGTCATAGGCTGACTTCTCTAACCCCACGTCTAGTCCTCCACCCATCCACTGACCCAACCATCCAAGTGCTCACTAAGCGCTGACCACACTCATTTCATGCCAAAGTCATTCCCACCACAGGGCCTTTGCACAAGCTTCTCCCTCTGCCTTAAGCTCTCTTCCGCAGGCACTCCCATGGCTGCTGCATCTAAAAACTCCAGACCTAACTAAAATGTTACTTCTAATATGTGACCTTACTAGACCGCAATGCTTAAAACACCTCTCTCCCTCTCTTCCCCCATCCACCCACTCCCAAGCACCCTCTATCATGTCACCCAGCTGAATTCTTTCTTAGTACTACAACCTCAAATGATCTCCTATATGTATTGGTTTGTTTGTTTATTGTCAGGCCCCTCCCCAGAACCAAAGATTCATGATGGCAGAGATCTTACTCACTGTCGGGCTCCCTAGTGCCCTACACATGTTTGATAAATGTGTATCGAAGGAATTTCAGCAATGCCAGGAAGGAGCAGGGTGGGTAGGTTGAAAGGGTGATGAGTAAGTTGCAGAGAGTCATATTGTTTTATTCTGACCCCAGAAGTGCATTTCTTTATCTTGAAAGTCAGAATTAATGAATGGACTCTTTCATTGAGGCAGCGTGGATTTATGACATGCTGGCAATGATGCAGGCTCTGTACCGGGTGACCCTCTTGCCCCCAGGGAGCCTGTGGTTTGGCAGCAAGACAGAATGGCAACAAGATTTACAAATGCCAGGACTGTCACAGAAAACACGTGCAGGAGATTGTGAGTCTGCAGGCATTACAGCTTCCTATATACACGCTTTACTCATTCACTTATCCACGCATTCAGCGTCTGTGAGCACCTACGATGACCGTAGTGTGTTCTATATTAAGCACTCATATATTAAGGGACTTCAGACACAGGAGTGCAAGTGTATATAAGGGAAAGTACCGGTTTTGAGACCATGAGAACAGGGAGTTATCATTTTTTAAGGAAAACTCATGCTAGAAAAAAGGGCTATTTAACATAAATGGAGTTCGGGACACCTGGATGACTCAGTCAGTTAAGCCTCTGCCTTCCACTCAGGTCATGATCCCAGGGTCCCGGGAGGGAGTCTCATCTGTGGCTCCTTACTCAGCCAGGAGCCTGCTTCTGACCGCTGCCTGCTTCTCCCCCCGCTTGTGATCTCTCTCTCTCTCTCTCTCTGACAAATAAATGAATAAAATATTTTTAAAAACAAATCAAATCAAATAAATGGAGTCCAAAATGTGAAAACAAATTCTGAAAGAAAAAAAAAAGAGATAGTTTGGGACTTTGTCTTGAAGAAAAGAAATGAAAAATTAGGAAAATAAATTCATCTAATAGGAACAAAAAGTTGTTAGACTGACAGTTATTTTAATTCTTTTTTTAATTAGGATTTTATTTATTTATTTATTTATTTGAGAGAGAGAGCTCAGAAGGAGAGGAAGAGGGAGAAGCAGACTCCCCACTGAGCAGAGAGTCTGATGCGGGGCTTGATTCCAGGACCCTGAGATCATGATCTGAGCCAAAGGCAGACACTTAACTAACTGAGTCACTCAGGCACCCCAACAGTTGTTTTAATTCTTAAAGGCAACCAAAAAGGAATCCAACGTTAGTTTTGGGAAAGTTGCAAATTTTCTGGTCCAGTTTGCCCTATCCTTCACTTTGCATTTGATTGCAGAGCAAAGGCCATTTGGCAGATGGGTTTCCCCGGGGCCTCCCTTTCCCCCCTCTGGCCTGTTGAAGCATTCCTATTTGAAGCTGCCTGTCTCAGCATTTTCCTTATCATGTTTCTCTTTGTAGATGCTTGTCCATTCTCTTTCCCTCCTAGACCCCAACTATCCAGAACTGAGCTGGGCTGCGTGAGGTTCTCTGATGCCACGGTCCTCAATATCATGACCTCCTGCATCCTTTACAAGATTTTTCTCCTTATTTTGCTCTTGATTTATACCACCTCATCAGAATTCTTGCCAGCCAGCTCACAGATATGAGCAAGATTACCAGTGGCCTTGTTGGGGACCAGAGGATAGGTTAGGCAGGTAGGGCACTTGTGTTGGGGTGGATTTTATACTTGATCTGCTTCCCTGTCCCTCAGTGTAGGGACCTGCACATGCAGACCCTCTGTGTATGCTGTCTGGGGCTTAGGGCATGGGTGGGAAGGCATGGGCAGGGGCTGGGAATGGACAGAGGCAAGCTCTGGTAACCTCATATGGCTGCTTTGCCCTGAGGGTAACAGGAGCCCTGGAGAGCATACACAATGTGAGCCAGGTTGGATTGGACTTCAGAAACCTCCTGCTCTGGGACAACCACTTTGCTTGGAGGGGGAAAGGAGGGGTGTGGAGTCCCAGAGCTGCCCTTCACCATGGTGACTCATGGCCCAGAAGACCTCCCTCATGCAGCCTCAGGTCCCTCTTTTGTATGAGTTGGAACTGAGGGACAGATGCCCACCCTTGGCTGAGAATGGGCTCTTCTGGAATCGGGGATTGTCAAAGTCAGAGATACAGAGAAATTGGAAAGGGGGTAGATTATTTTGGGTAGGGTGGCCAGAGGAGCCTCTCTGAGGGATACTCCTTAAATAGGAAACCAGAAGTTTGATAAGGGGCCAGTCAAGCAATGGGTATGTGGAAGGAGCTCTCGGCAGAGAGAATAGCATGGACAAAGGTCCTGAGGCAGGAAGGGGCTTCATTGATTCAAGAAAGACTGCAGATTGTTATACCTCATGCAAGAAGGGGATGGGCTAGGGTAAAGCTGGAGAAACAGATAAGAGCTGGAACTGCAGGCCCAAGAATTTGGTCTTAAGTTTAAGAAGTCATTAAAGGCCTTTAATTAGGGGAGTGACATGATTCCATCTGATTTGTGTTTTTGCAGGATTCCACTGGCTAGAGGTGGGCAGAGGGGAGCAAGGAGATGGGATGCTGTGACTAGAATCCCAGTGGGACCAGATAGTTGCTTGGCCAGGGGTGGTGGTAGTGGAAATGGAAAAAAGTAAACAGATGTGAGATGTAGTTTAGACGGTCATCCAGCTGGACCTTCTGACGTTCGCCCCAAAATCTGTCCACGTCTCAGCTCCACCTCTCACCTCTGAGGCAACAGAGTGTGCTGAAAACAGCTTGAGTTTCAGAGTGAGACAGGCCTGGCTTACACTTACTGCAGACTGTAGCCAGCCAGTCCTCCCACCTTTCTGAAACTCAGGTTCTTGGGCTTGTTTTTTTCTTTTTAAGATTTTATTTATTTATTTGAGAGACGGCAACAGAGATAGTAAGGGAGAGCGCAAGTGGGGATGGGAGCTTTTGTCAGAGCAGAGAGGAAACGACTAAGGTAGAATGTGTGATAAAGATCGCATTAGTTATCAAAGCAGATGGTGGAGTAATCAAAGCAGGAATTGTGGCAAGAGTGTGCCAGTTGGTTGGAGGATAGAAGATGATAGGATCATCTTTGGTATCTGTCTTTTTTTTTTTTTAAAGATTTTTTTTTTATTTATTTGACAGAGAGAAACACAGCCAGAGAGGGAACACAAGCAGGGGGAGTGAGAGAGGGAGAAGCAGGCTTCCTGCTGAGCAGGGAGCCCTATGCGGGGCTCAATCCCAGGACCAAGATCATGACCTGAACTGAAGACATACGCTTAACGACTGAGCCACCCAGGCGCCCCTGGTATCTGTCTTTGAGAAAAGTTCTGAATGGGGCTTAGGTCTGGATCTAAAGGGCAGGGTTGGGTTAGGCTTTGGCCAGCTTGCCTGGAGCAGAAGGAAGGTGCTCCCCAGCCTCAGGTCAGGGGACACCTCTATGTGCCGTGAAGATGAGTTGAAAAGATTGAGATGCCTTTGCGCTTGGGAAGTGGGCAAAGATGAAACTGGATCCGCATATAGTAACACCCGGGGTGGGACAGGACTCGCCACTCCTGGAGGAAGTATCAGCTGGGCCACATTCTCCAACTTGGCAACTTGGCATCACACAGGCTCAAGTTTTAAAACTGTGTCTACAGGTTGTAGTTCAGTGTATCTGTAACGATGTTCATCACAATGTTGGTTATGAGAGAAACAAAAGGGACCCATATATATTTAAGCTAGGAAGCTAGTTAATCGAATTATGCTGTATGTGAATAATGCAATTATTTACTGCAGCCAATAAAAGCAGTGTCTTCATGTTGTGCAGAAAAACTGCATATCATGGAAATATGGCGATATGAACACTTACTACATGTCAGACGCTGTTCTATGTGCTCTATGTAAACAACCAGTCTGATGCTCCCCACAGCTGAAGGCATAGGTACTATTATCCCTGTTGTACTCTTGAGGAAAATAAGGCACAGAGCATCTAAAGTAAGCTGCCCAAGGTAATCGATCTCTAATTGGCAGAACTGGGATTTGAAATCAGGAATGCTGGGTCCAGACTCTCAAAAACCTTCATGATGTACTGTTAGGTGAAGGGACTTGCTTGTTTCGTTTTTTCCTTAAAAAAATGAAAGACCAAAGACATGCCTAGAAAAATCACTGGAAGGGAAAAATGATGTTGCTTGGTTCTCTCTGGGTGGCATCATGGGTAATTTTTACATCTCTTAGTGTTTTCTAAATTTGCTGCAATAAAATGTATTACTATATAGTAAGGAATACTTTTAAAAACAATTTTTTTAAAAAAGAAATATTTTGATTTTTAAAGCAGTTTTAGTTTCACAGCAAAATTGAGTAGAAGGTATAGAGCATTTCCAAATATCCCTGACCCTCTACCATATACAGCTTCCCCCACTTTCAAGACATGAGTTGGGACATGAGTTGTTACAGCTGAGCAACCAACACTGACACATCATGATCGCCCCCCCCAAAGTCCATTGCTTGTATTAGGGTTCCGTGGTGGTGGTGTACCTTCTGTGGGTTTGAGCATGTCTCCAGCATTATAGGATCATACAGAATAGTTTCACTGACCTAAAAATCCTTTGTGCTCCAACTAATCATCCCTCCTCCCCCAACCCCTGGCAACCACTGATTTTTTTAATGTCTCATAGTTTTGCCTTTTCCAGAATGTTCTAGAATGGGAATCATAGAGTGTGTAGCCTTTACTGACTGGCTTCTTTTGCTTAGTAATATGCATTTAAGGTTCTCTGTGTCTTTTTATGGCTTGGTAGCTTATTTCTTTTTATGGGTAAGTAATATTCCATTGTCTGGATATATCACAGTCTACTCGTCCTTTCACCTGCTGAAGGACATCTTGGTTCCTTTCAAGTTTTAGCAATTAGGAATAAAGCTGCTATAAATATCTGTGTCCCCTTTTTCATGTGGACATAAATTTCCCACCTCTTTGGGTAAATACCAAGGGCACAATTGCTAGTATGATATGCTTAGTTTTGTAAGAAACTGCTACACTGTTCCAAAAGGGCTATACCATTTTGCATTCCCACCACCAATGAGTGAGACTTCTTTTCCCTCCACATCCTCACCAACATTTGGTACTGTTAGTGTTTTGGATGTTGGAGCTTTCATTTGGGGCCCTGAGTTTCCTCTGGCTCAGTTGATTGATCCGGGGAAAAATGGGACCTAGTCGGCCTTTCAGCTGCTCTCTCGGGTACCTGAGCACAGATGGAGTTTTCACAGACTGCAGTCACTGGGGCTATGTGGCTTTTTAACAACACCCTCTAAAGAGCAGGGCTGGGCTGGGAACTGTTCCTTCAGGCAGGCTTTAAGGCTGCACGGGTTCTGTACCTCCTGGACCTTGTTGTTTTGATCCCCCCTCTTGGATTTGATGAGCTGCTCTAAGCTCTGTTCAATGAAGTCCTCTTTTGGGCTTGTTTAGCCAGGGCTGGCTTCTGTCATCTGCTCCCATAAAACCTTAAGCCAGTTTCATTTCTTGTAACTGTAACTAAATGGTAAAAGTACAGAAATTAAAAACCCTTAAAATGCAGCTGTAATTATGAAAATATGTCTTCTATAGTTGTAACTTGAAAACCGTATTAAATCACAGGATCAAGAAACATTTTGTGTCAATAAAGCAGTTGCCAGGGGGCGCCTGGGTGGCTCAGTTGGTTAAGCGACTGCCTTTGGCTCAGGTCATGATCCCGGAGACCCGGGATGGAGTCCCACATTGGGCTCCCTGCTCGGCAGGAAGCCTGCTTCTCCCTCTCTCACTCCCCATGCTTGTGTTCCCTCTCTGGCTGTGTTTCTCTCTGTCAAATAAATAAAATCTTAAAAATAAAATAAAATAAAATAAAGCAGTTGCCAGAATAAAAAAGAAAAGATCAGGGATGCCTGGGTGGCTCAGTCGGTTAGGAGTCTTCCTTCAGCTCAGGTCATGATCCCAGGTCCTGGGGATCAAGTCCCGCATCAGACTCCTTGCTCATCTGGGAGCCTGCTTCTCCCTCTGCCACCTGCTTGTGTGCGTGTGCTCTCTCTCTCTCTCTCTCTCTCTCTCTCTCTCAATGACAAATAAATAAAACCGTAAAGAAAAAAATATCTTGGGGTGCCTGGGAGGCTCAGACAGTTAATCATCTGAATCTGGATTTTGGCTCAGGTTCTGATCTCAGGGTCGTGAGATGGAGCCCTGCATTGCACTCCGTGCTTGGCGGGAGTCTGCCTGATATTCTCTTCCTCTCCCTCTGCCTCTCCCCTACCCCTACTTGCATGCATCATCTCTCTCTCAAATAAATAAATAAATAAATCTTTAAAAAAAGAAACAGCTCTTGGCCACCTGCTCAGGTCGTGATCTCAGGGTCCTGGGATCGAGGCCCTCATCGGGCTCTCTGCTCGGCAGGGAGCCTGCTTCCCCCTCTCTCTCTGCCTGCCTCTCTGCCTGCTTGTGATCTTCTCTCTCTGTCAAATAAATAAATAAAATCTTTAAAAAAGAAACAGCTCTTGAGACACTGTGGCAAATGTCATCATTAAAAATATCTTATAGATATTATAATACAAAATGACATATTAATAGTTATTCACTGTAGCATCATTTGCAAAAAAAAAAAAAAAACACCTGGAAACAACCTAAATATCCATCAGTAAGTAACTAAATAAATGGCACACCCATGCAGTGAGACAGTATATAGTTATAATACAAAGAATAAGGTCTTTATTAACTGATATGGAACAATCTCCAAAAATTATTCAGTAAAAAAAGCAAGGCACAGAACAATGAGTCTAAAATGTCTAAAATCTGCAACGTATGGTGAGGGGACAAAAAAAAAAATCCCATGTATTTGCTTGTTTATGTATCAGTATCTGATATGTATCAGGATGCAGTTTGTCACTGTGTATTCTTTTGGGCTTTGTGAAATTTTCCTAAATATTTAAAAAATGATTAGATATAACATTCAGACAGAAGAGGTATAAAACACATATACAGTTTTACTTAGAGTAGAAAACAATACCCATGTAATTTCCACACAGGTCAAGAAATATAACATTGTTGGAAAAATCTACAATTGATCAAAACTTCTACCCTTTTTCTGGAGCTAAAACACTTTAGCTCCATTTCAGTGCTCCTGATGGATAAGTTACTCTTGTCTGGTGTTGTAAGTCTTGCCCCTCCTTTTTCTTAACTCCACATCTTACATTCAGTGTTTGCTTATATTTGCCCACTTATTTACATCTTTCTTTGTTTTGCACTTGTCTTCTATCTCAAACCCCATATGAGCTTATTGCAATTTTTAAATTAATTAATAAGTATTTTTAAAAATTATCACTCTTAATTTCTAATGTGATAAATATCAATGAATATAACCAGGCCAAACTAAAACTCTTTGGGGATTTTAATAATTTTTAAGAAGTATGAAGTGTTCTGGGACCAAAATATTTGAGAACCGCTGGTCTGGTGGATTTTTACTATTTCACTAGTCACTCCTTGATTTACTCTCTCTGCAATGAACTGGGCTCACCCTGCCATGTCTTCATCTACTTGTTACCTTGGGTGTAAATAGAACAACGCTGTGGGGCACCTGGGTGGCTCAGTTGGTTAAGTGACTGCCTTTAGCTCAGGTCATGATCCCGGAGACCCAGGATCGAGTCCCACATCGGGCTCCCTGCTCAGCGGGAAGACTGCTTCTCCCTCTCTCACTCCCCCTGCTTGTGTTCCCTCTCTGGCTGTGTTTCTCTCTGTCAAATAAATAAAAAATCTTAAAAAAAAACAAAACACTTCAACACTTTCCTCAGCTTTCAGAAAGCTGGCTGCTTCTGCTTCTTCTTCTTTTTCTTCTTCGTCTTCATCTTCGTCTTCATCTTCGTCTTCATCTTCGTCTTCTTTTACTTTTAGGACTTACTTTTTAAAAAAGATTTTATTTATTTGAGAGAGAGAGATAGAGAGAGTGCAAAAGTGGGGGGGAGGGACAAAGAGAGAGGGAGAAGCAGACCTGCTGCTGAGGACCCTGGGATCCTGACCTGAGCTAAAGACAGGCATTCAACAGACAGAGCAACCCAGGCGCCCTGGAACTTAATTTTTTAAATGTGATAAAATATACATGACATGTAATTTAACATTTTAACTATTTTTAAGTGTATACTTAAGTGGCATCAAGTTCATTCACGCTGCTTTGCAACCATCACTATTATCCATCCCCATAACTTTTTCATCTTCCCCAACTAAGACTCTGTATCCACTAAACACTAACTCCCTGTTCCTCCTCCCCCAGCCCCTTGGCAACCATCATTCTACTTTCTGCCCCTATAAATCTGACTACTCTAGATTATAGGAGTGGAATCATACAACATTTGTCCTTTTGTGTCTGGCTCATTTGAGGTAGATGATGTCTTCAAGTTTCATTCCTATTGTAGCACGTGTCAATATTCGCTTCCTTTTTTTGTTCATTCATTCATCAGTGAACACTGGGGTTGCTTCTCTTAGGGGTTGTGAATAATGCTGTATGAACACTGGTGTACAGATAGCTGTTTGAATCACTATTTTTGCTTCTTTAGATCCTGATGTAGAATTATGCATCAATTGATATTCCACGTTTCAGTTTTTGAACAATTGTCATACTGTTTCCATAGGTGCTGTGCCATCTTACATTGCCATACTTCTCCACATCCTTGCCAACACTTGTTAATTTCTTTTTTTTTAGAGAGATTTTATTTATTTGAGAGAGAGAGAAAGAAAGAACACAAGCAGGAGTAGGGGCAGGGGGAGAGAGAAGCAGACTCCCTCCTGAGCAGGGAGCCCAATACGGGGCTTGATCTGAGGACCCTCAGATCATAACCTGAGCCCAAGGCAGACACTTAACTGACTGAGCCACCCAGATGCCCCAACACTTGTTATTTTCTGTTCTTTTCATAGTAGCCACTTTCTTGGGTGTGAAATCATTGTGATTTTGATTTGCATTTTCCTAATGATTAATGATATTGAGTATCTTTTCATGTGCTTATTGGCCATTTGTATGTCTTCTTTGGAGGAGTGTCTATTCTAGTCTTTGAGCATTTTTGAATTGAAATTCTATATCTTTTGTGGAATTTATTGTTTCATTTTATAATTGAATAGCATTATAGAGTTGCACGGTGCTGACAGACCACTGGATGCTGCTTGGGACAGAGACCTTGACAGGGTGGTTGTGGTTCTTCTGGTACCTATTTGCAAGAATTTCTCTAAATACTGTTTAAATGAGGACTACTTTTTCTTTTTTAAAGATTTTATTTTTAAGTAATTTCTACACCCAACGTGGGGCTTGAACTCACAACCATGAGGTCTAGAATCATATGTTCCACCTATGGAGCCAGCCAGGGTACCCCAAATGAGTCCTACTTTATAAAGTTAGTTCATTAGTCATTATTTTTATTTTCTGAGGACATATGAAAGTGATTTGGATAATGAATACTTAACGAAGAGGACCTGATACAGTGTTGTGGGGGTATTTTTATTTGTTTGAGCTAGTTTTCTGAAACATAGATAACTCTCCCTTTATGTTAGAGGCTTTGTTTTTTTTTTTATTTTTTATGAGGAGATATATTGAGCTTCTTCTTTTATACCAAGAACTTTCCTTATACAGAATCGCCTCTTTAACCCTTATGAACCCCCAGCAAGTCCTTTTTTTTTAGAATTAAATTTAATTTTTTTCCATTTTAAAAAATTTAAATTCAATTAATTAACAAATTAACATATAATGTATTATTGGTTTCAGAGGTAGAGGTCAGTGAGTCATCAGTATTATATATACCCAATGCTAATTACATCATGTGCGCTCCTTAATGTCCATCACCCAGTAACCCCATCCCTCTACCCTTCTCCCCTCCAGCAACCCTGTTTCCTATGATTAAGAGTCTCTTATGGTTTGTCTCCCTCTCTCATTTTGTCTTGTTTTATTTTTTCTCTCTTCCCCTAGGATCCTCTATTTTGTTTCTTAAATTCCACATATGAGCAAGATCATGACAATTGTCTTTCTCTGATTGACTTACTTTGCTTAGCATAACACATTTTTGATGGCTGCATAGTATTCCCTTGTATATATGTACCACATCTTCTTTATCCATTCATTTGTTGATGGACAGCTAGGCTCTTTCCATAGTTTGGCTATTGTGGACATTGTTGCTATAAACATTGGGGTGCATGTACCCTTAAGACTTTCTTTTAGACACTCCCAAGGCTGGGCATCTCCTGACTCCAGGAGAATTAAGGCTGAAGTCCTTTGAAGTAAGACTCCTGCCCCCAGATATTCTTCACGTTTCAGTCCAGACCACGAGTAGTGTTGCCAGAACACTGGGCTCAGCCTGATCTCTGGGGTTGCATCCTGGAAATGGGGCTGAATCCAAAACTCTAGTGGGGGAGGGTGGCTGGGTGTCTCAGCATGAAGGGCAAGTTTAGGAAACTGAGAATGAATGTAAAAGCACTTAGTGCCCAATATGTATCCCACGTTATGTGAGGAACTGTTCCAGACCACTGAGAATTCCAAACCCCCTACCCTCATGGAACTTCACTGTAACAGTGGAGACCATGAGTCAAAGCACTGGCATTTCTGGGAAGGATAATGCTGTGGTTTCCTTTGATCTCTTGCTCATAGTTTCCAGGCCTCTTGGTGAAAGGGCTTCTTCCACATACTGCCATCTCTCTCCCTACTTACATTTTTAAACTTTGATTTTGTTCTGATGCTGATTGTAGTAGACTTAGAATGTAGAGAAATCAGAGTTTGTATCTTACATTCTGTATAAATTTGAATCATATGCTTTTGACTGAACAATACCAAAAATAATCATTTTCCTTTAAGTGCAAAACTGGACACATGAATTGTGCTTTCCATTTAATCCTGTTGCAAACCAGGGTTGAATTATTTGAGGTTCTAAGGAAGCCTTCCTGGTATTAAATTTGAGATTACCCCTGGCTACGCACATATTGGTGTATTCCCTTCCCTTCCCTTCCCCCCACTGCCTGCCCTGGTTTGTTGTGATGGAGGGGAGGGTTGTAACCTATAAGCTGAGTGACTTATTTCATTCACTTCACTTCTGTCTCCTCAGTTGAAATAGTACCTGCATGCATTTCACAGAAGTGTCTGGAAGCCTGAATGTGCGGATGACTCAAAAGGGCTCAGTGCACAGCAGAGAGCTGGGAAACAATGATCATTAGATAATACAAAATAATATATATAGTAGTATATAATATAAAATAATAAGTATATACTATTTTTTCCATACTTGAGATCCTCCCGGAAGCAGTTTTTTCTCTCTCTTTCTTTCTTTCTCTCTTTCTTCTCTTTCTTTCTTTCTTTCTTTCTTTCTTTCTTTCTTTCTCTCTCTCTCTCTTTCTTCTCTTTCTTTCTTTCTTTCTTTCTTTCTCTTTCTTTCTTTCTTTCTTTCTTTCTTCCTTTCTTTCTTTCTTTCTTCTCTCTTTCTCTTTCTTTCAAGATTTTATTCATTTGTCAGAGAAATAGAGAGCACAAGCAGGAGGAGTGGCAGGCAGAGGGAGAAGCAGACTCCCTGCCAAGCAGGGAGCCCAATGTGGAACTTGATTTCAGGACCCTGGGATCATGACCTGAGCCGAAGGCAGATGCTTAACCGACTGAGCTACCCAGGCTTCCCTCATCTTGCTTTCTTTCACTTGGAAATATGTTTTGGGCAGAGCCCCCTAATTCTAAGGCTAATTCCTGAAATTCAGGACACCATGATTGATTTGGGGAGTGTACTTCAAAATTGTCAAATATAGTATTTTATATACATACACATACAAAGGAGCACTATAATTTGCAAATTTTAATTGACCGTTTAAAATTTATGTGCTTCACTGTAAGTCATATATTAATTAAAAAGTTAAATAATAATAAAATGAAAATAAAGAGCATATATATGTATAGTTTAAAGCATAACAAAATGAACCCATGAGTACCCAGCAGCCCAGACCAAGAATACTTCACAAGCCCCTACTGAAAACTCCCTCCATTTACACTCCTTTCTCTTCCCCAGAGGCAACCACTGTCTGAATTTTGAGTCAATCATTCACTTGTTTTTCTTTTTCTTTCTTTTTTGTTTTTTAAGATTTATTTATTTAGGGGCGCTCAGTTGTTAAGCGTCTGCCTTTGGCTCACGTCATGATTCTGGGGTCCTGGGATCGAGCCCCACACCGGGCTCCCTGCTCGGCGGGAGGCCTGCTTCTCCCTTTCCTGCTCCTCCTGCTGTGTTCCCGCTCTGGCTGTCTCTCTGTATCTCTCAAATACATAAATAAAATCTTTTAAAAAAAGATTTATTGGGGCGCCTGGGTGGCTCAGTTGGTTACGCGACTGCCTTCAGCTCAGGTCATGATCCCGAAGATCTGGGATCAAGCACCACATCGGTCTCCCTGCTCAGTGGGAAGCCTGCTTCTCCCTCTCTTAATCCCCCTGCTTGTGTTCCCTCTATCGCTGTGTTTCTCTCTGTCAAATAAATAAGTAAAATCTTTAAAAATATATTTATTTATTTGAGAGAGAGAGATAGCATGCACATATGTTTGCAAGTGGGGAAGAGAGGCAGACAGAATCTTCAAGCAGACTCCCTGCTGAAGGCAAACCCTGCTTCGGTTGTCTCTATCCCCCAACTCATGAAATCACAACCTGAACAGGAACCAAGAATCAGAGGCTCAACCTACTGAGCTTTGCAGGTGCCCCATATTTGCGTTTCTTTATAGTTTTGACATTGAGGTACACATCCTAGCTAATACATCATTTATTTGCCCCTTTTCACCATTATGCAAATGAAATATCATTGTCTATATTCTTCAGTGACTTGCTTCTTTTGCTCACCTTTGAGCATTGATTCATCTTTTTTTTAAAAGATTTTATTTATTTATTTATTCCACAGAGAGAGAGATCACAAGTAGGCAGAGAGGCAGGCAGTGAGAGAGGAGGAAGCAGGCTCCCTGCTGACCAGAGAGCCCGATGTGGGCCTTGATCCCAGGACCCTGAGATCATGGCCTGAGCCGAATGCAGAGGCTTTAACCCACTGAGCCACCCAGGTGCCCTGATTCATCTTTGAGATTGATTCGTGTTGACAAGTGTGTTACCTTCATTTTCACTGTTGTATAATATTCCACTGTGTCAATCTCCTACATTTTATTTATGCATCCAACTGTTGATAAGCATTTGGGTTGTTTCGAGCCTATGCTATTACACACAAGGCTATTTTTGAACTTAATTACATAATTGCATGTCTCTAGGTGCACGTATATAAGAATATTCCTGGCATATGTGCTTAGAAATAGAATTACTAAGATTTAAAGTGGGATCTGCTCAGCAGGGAACCTGTTTACTCCGCTCTCTGCCTGCTTCTCTGCCTACTTGTGATCTCTCTCTGTGTCAAATAAATAAATAAAATCTTTAAAAAAATAAAAAAAAGATTTAAGTGGGATCATATTCAACTTTATTAAATTGTGCCGAACTATCTTCTAAAGGCTTTCTACTTGGTCACACCTCTTCCAGAGGAATAATTCCCATTGATGCTTACTCTCCCAATTTCTAATACTCATGGCTAAATTTTGCCAGTCTAGTAGGTGAATTATAGTACTTCATCATGACTTTTTGCTTTTCTATTAATGAATAGATCAATTGTATTTATATCCTTTGAGGCCATTTGTGCAAACTTCTCCATGAAATTCTTGCCCATTTCTTTTGCCCAGCCTTCCCTTTTGGATAATGTGTCTTCATTCATTCATCTATCACATTTTATTAAGCATCTACAAGTGCCAGGCTCTCTTCTATATGCTTGGAATACATCACTGAACAAAACTGTACATTAAAAGGTGACAAGAGTTAAAGGAAAAAAGATAGTGACTGCCAGGGGTATGTATATAGGGGTGTAATTTTAAATAGGGTAGTCAGGGTCAGCCTCATGATAAGGACATTTAGTAAAGACTTAAAACAGATGAGGTGGAAGATATGGGTGGCTCAGTGGGTTAAGCCTCTGCTTCAGCTCAGGTTGTGATCCCAGGGTCCTGGGATCAAGTCCTGTATTGGGCTCCTTTCTCAGTGGGGAGCCTGTTTCTCCCTCTGCCTGCCACTCCCCCAGCTTGTGTGTTCTCTCTGACAATTAAATAAATAAAATCTTAAAAACAGACAAATTGATGAGGGATTAACCAGGAAAATATCTGGGAGACTGTCATTCCAAGCAAAGAGAACAGCCAGTGTAAGGGTCCTGAGCCAGAAGTATGTGCCTGGTTTGTGTGACAAACAGCAAGAAAGCCAGAGAGGCCTGAAGTACAGTGTTGAGGAATGATTTTAGGATTTCATTATATATTCTACATACTCATGTTTTGTTGGCTATATGCTTGTGAATTTCAAATGTAGACAATCTTTTCCTTTAAGTTTATGCTTTTTGGTATTTAAGTAACAATTTCAGGTCATAAAATATTTTCGTATATTGTCTTCTAAATGTTATATTGGTTTGCTTTTCACATTAACTCTGATTTAATATTTGTGAATGATGTGAGGAAGGGGTCTAATTTCATTTGTTCTTTGTCTCATGAAGCACTATCTTATAGCAAAGTCCACCCTTTCCTCGCTGATCTTCAAAAATAACTGTGTTATGGATCATGTTTGTACAGATCTGACTCTAGGGGCCCTGTTCTGTTCCATTCGTTTATTTGTCTGTCCTTGTGTCAATACTACACTGGGTTCACTACCATAGCTTTAAAAGCCCTGTTTAGGGAAAGATCCTCCCCCCTTGTATTCCTTATTGGAAAATATCTTGGCTTTTCTTTCCAGTTCCATGTGAGTTTTCTTTTTCTTTTTTTAAGATTTTATTTATTTGACAGCGAGAAACACAGCGAGAGAGGGAACACAAGCAGGGGGAGTGAGAGAG
This sequence comes from Spilogale gracilis, assembly GCA_004023965.1. Classification (NCBI taxonomy): domain Eukaryota; kingdom Metazoa; phylum Chordata; class Mammalia; order Carnivora; family Mephitidae; genus Spilogale; species Spilogale gracilis. The sequence goes on along the minus strand of PITA01000809.1, from coordinate 188,017 downwards.
GGAGAAGCAGGCTTCCCACCGAGCAGGGAGCCCGATGTGGGACTTCTCCGGGATCATGACCTGAGCCGAAGGCAGTCGCTTAACCAACTGAGCCATCCAGGGCATGTGAGTTTTCTAATCAGCTTGTCACGCAACACTATACACACATGCACTACCGGCATTTTGATTAGGATTACACTGAATCTATATAATACTTCAGGACCTTTTTAAACCATCATTTCTTTTTTTTAAGATTTTTAAATTTTATTTGTCAGAGAGAAAGGGAGAGTGAGCACAAGCAAGGGAGCAGCAGACAGAGGGAGAAGCAGGCTCCCCGCTGAGCAGGGAACCTGATGTGGGGCTCAATCCCAGGACCCTGGGATCGTGACCTAAGCTAAAGGCAGTCACTTAATCAACTGAGCTATCCAGGCGTCCCTAAATTGTCATTTCTTTATTTACATGTTTTAAACTTCAAAACTTTCGAAGTGGCTCTTGAGTGCTTAGCTAGGTAGCTAGGAAATCTGAATCATGGAAATAAGTCAAATAACCACCAGTGAGGAGAAGTATGGTAATAACTGAGCATCATATTTGCCTGGAGTTGGAGAGAAGAGGAAACTCTTCTTTTTCATTTGTAAGGAGAGAGCTAAACTAAGGTCGTCAGCAAGATATGTTTCCTATTGTTGCAACTGTACAAGGATTTATAAAGAGCCACGGGAGAATAATAATGAATGATAACTGTTGAGTTCATTGAAAATGAGAACTCCTTTCTAGATAGCAGCTTTTAAGAAAGACCTTCCCTAAAAAGTTGAGGACAGAAGAAATCAGTTTGGGGTGGGGGGTGGAGCTAATGCGAGGCAATGGTACAACTGAGATTTCTATAAGCCAGAGTTTGGGTGGGGTGGGGATAGCTGAGGCTGTGCTGGAAAGAAGAGGGTTTGGTGTTAGAACTCAGCTTGGCTACTACCTAACTATTGGGACAGGGCAACTCACAAAACCTTTTAAAGCCTCACTTTCTTCACCTGTAAAATGGAGCCGATAAGGATCAATTAATTGTGGGGCTTTGATGGCCTTCCCCAGACAATGGGCTGGTGGAAAGCCTCACACACTTTGCACCTCTGTTGAGGCTGGTTTCCCCTGACTTCCCTTCCTGTGGGACCTCAAGGTGGAGCTTAGGAGATGAATAGAACAGATGGGCTATTTCTGAATAGTCCCCCCAAATTTCTCTCCTATTGCCATATTGGCAAGCCCTGGGCTGTGCAACCCACGGGGATGGCTCTGTTTCCTGCACCAGCACAGGTGTGTCCCAGAGTGCCTCTCCCAACTCCTACCCCCTTGGTTTTACCTCTTTTTGCCCTCTTCCCTGCTCCCAGGGTCCCCAAGACTGCCCGGCTTGTGCTGCAGCCACTGTATCACAGCAAATGCACAGAGACTCTGAGATGGAAGAGCAGGGCCCAGAGAGGGGAAATCTGACTCCAGTTTCTCCCAGGCCCTCAAGAGCAGAGCCTGAAAGGCCTGGGGCCTCTGTGAGTAGCAGTTCTGCAACTTGCCAGATGATGAGAATCACCTGGTAATAAATGCGTTTTTCTAGGCCTGCGTCCCTGGGAGCCCGATTCAAGGGAAAGCGGGCCCGGCAGGGAGTTCGGTTTGTGTCAGCCTCCAGCAGTGTGTGTCTTTAGGCAAATGAGAGAACTGCTGACAATGGTCCAAAGCCAGGGCTCTGCAGGCATCATCTGATTCAAACACGGGCTCCCCCAGTCCTCACTGCCAGAGTGGTCTCAGATAGGCAATGTCCTTAACTTCTTTGAGTTTCAATTTCCTCCTTGGGAAACAACACAGTGAGATTTGCAGGTTGAGCACTTAGCCCTAGGCCTGGCACAAAGCAAGCACGAACAGATGTTAGGCAATAATCTGTGTTGTTATCCCATGCAGCTGTGGGTTGGAGCAGGGTAGGGAGCCTGTGGTGGCTCTGGGTGACCAGCCTCTGAGGGGTGCTCATTTTCCACCCTGTTCTATAGTAAGGTTCCTGAGATGCAGCAGAGTTGGGTGGAGGGGGGCAAATTGTCCCCCTAAATTCCCAGCTGCTATGGGTCCTCCATTGTGAGATCTTGGGTGGATCACGTCTCTGTGCCTGTTTCCTCTTCTGCCCAAAGTAAAGAATAATTGCATCTATCTCAGAGGCTGGCATCATTATGCCTGGCACATAAAAGCCTTCAAAGAATTGTTAGCTAGTGTTATTACTGTACTCTCTAATCAATTGACAATTTTTGGTGCCTCCTCTTTGAACTGGGGCTGGGATGGCGTTGGGCACTGCCTAGGTTTTTAACCAAGCTCTGGCACTGATCAGCTATGGGACCTTGAGGGAATTGCTCCTCTTTTTTTTAAATTTAATTTTTTTATTTTTAAGATTTTTATTTATTTGAGAAAGAGTGAAATCGAGAGAGACCACAGAAGGAGAGGGACAAGCAGTCTTGCCACTGAGCAGGAGCCCGACACGGGGCTCAAGCCCAGGACCCTGAGATCATGACCTGAGCTGAAGGCAGATGAGCTGAGCCACCCAGGTGACCCTACTTCTCTTTTTTGAATCTAAAATTGATTGTTCATCTATTTCTTCAGTAGAATTCAGACTTGTGAAAGTGGATTAGATGGGTTCACTTTGTAAAGACCTCAGAACAGTGCCTGACATGCAGTAAGTTCCTCCCGTAGTGATAAGTAAATGGAATCCAAGTCCTCAAGACATAGGCTCCCTTTTCCAGGAGCCCAGTGTAAGGAGCAAGGAGGCAAGACCTGGGGACCTCACCTGGCACACAGGGGCGTGGTCCCCAGTCCAGAGGAGCTCAAGGGGCTGGCTTAGGAAGGGCATGCTTTCCAAGGAGCAGGGCAGAGTTCCTGGCTGTTGTCAAGTTCGTGGTGCTGCAAGACCTAAGGGGTTCTGTGTGTTCTTGTAAACACAGGTATTGAAGGACGCCTGGGTGGCTCAGTGGGTTAAGTGACTGCCTTTGGCTCAGGTCATGATCCCAGGGTTCTGGGATTAAATCTGCTTTGGGCTCCCTGCTAAGCAGGGAGCCTGCTTCTCCATCGCCCTGCTGCTCCCCCTGCCTGTGCTCTTGAGCTCTCTCTGTCTGGCAAATACATAAACAAATAAAAATATTTAAAAAAATAGACACAGGTATTGAGATATATATACAACATGGCCTTGATTTAAGGGAGCTATACAAAATAAGATGGGAGTTATTCTGATTTGGCAAAAGCTTTATCTGTTTGCTGGGAATAACAAGAGGCGAGAGGACATCCTGGCCAGAGCAGGGCCTGACCGGGAGGAACGAGGTGTCCCAGTCTCTCTTGTGGGACAGGGGGAATGGGAGTGACGCCCAGCCGGGTCTCTCCTCCGCCTGCGGGTGAAGGGTGGCACGGGGCTGCAGGGACCACTACACCCCAAACCGGGAAGCCAGGTTTTTAAAAATATATATATCATGGTGTATCTCTCATTGTTTTTTAACTGCGGCGTCCTTGTTTGATTTTTTAAAAAATTAAATTTAACCAGTACCCTCTGTACTCCTCCTGGCGTTCCACGAATGCCGACCCCGCCTGCGCCACTCGAATCTCTGCACGTTTCGACACCGCGGAGGCGGCCCGCACTTGCCATTGATTTCTTACTTTTCTGTCCTGTTTGAATTTTCTCACTGCGCGCCTCATTTATGTAATAATTGAAAAACAAACACTACCGATTTAACGTGGGAAGGGATCGCTGTGTAAACGCAGGCGTTGTCAGTTTAGGATAATTCTGACCCTGCCTCCCGCTCCGGGATCTGACACCCTCCTCCAGAGGAGAGCAGTCTGCCGCGCGGCTTCCCAAAGCTCCACGCACTAGTTTGTCCCATAACGAGCCTGAATATGAAGCCTGACACCCTCATCCTACTGGTGAGAGAGTTGGGTACGCTCCGTGCGGTGGCCAGAAGCAGAGTCCCGCTGCGACTTTGCGAGAGAGAGAGAGAGAGAGAGAGAGAGAGAGAGAGAGAGAGAGAGAGAGAGAGAGAACGCAACATGGCAGGCTCTCATTTCTTCAACTGGCGACCCCCTTTGCCCTTCCGTAAAGCCTGATGGGTTTCCCAGCTCCGCTAGGGAAATGTATGACCTTGACCGTTATGGTGACCTCTGATCCTCAGCTTCAAGGTTTGCAAATGAAGATAGATTAGAGAACTCCTATAAAGCCTTTAGCCTGGAGTCCCGCACTTGATGAGCCCATGCCGGCCAGCCATTGTAAACCGTTTGTGAGACATTGGGGTCACTCAGCTGGTCCCTGAAGGGACAGGACAGAGAGTCATCATAGAAAATGATGGTGGGGTGGTCACCAGGCTGACTCAGTCAGTAGAACGTGTGGTTCTTGATCTTGGTCTGTGAGTTCAAGCCCCATGCTGGGGATTGCCTTCTCCCCGGGCCGAGTCCAGCTCAGCACCTTGCTCAGCTCTGGCTCCGGCAAGCGGAACCTCCTCTTCCACCAGCGGGTGTGGTGAGCCTGGGGGCAGCATTTACCCAAAGAGATAACAAGACGGGCACTGACAGAGCTGCTTGGAACCGGGAGCAGGAGGGCCCCTGTTTGCACCCGGCCTGGCTTGGTGACTCTTCCTGGCCATCAGCGTACTTTAAGTCAAGTTTGGTCTCTGAACACCACAAATATTGTTTTGACTGCGACCAGGAGCTCTAGGCCAAATGGCTTAAGCTCCATGAGGCCAGCCCAGTGCTTCCTCCGGGAAGAAAAACCCTTATTCCATAGGAACCCAAATCTCCAACTCCCTCCTTCCCGGTTTTATCCTTCTTAAAGAAGCACAGTTAGTTCCTCCTGGGCCTGGAGGCTGGGGATAGAGGAGTCCGATGTCAGGTCCGAACCCCTGTGTACTGGTGGGACCAGGGCTCAGGGCAAGGTATTTTCGTTCTCCTCATTTTACAGACCCGGGTGTGCAGCGAGCAAGTCTCACAGCAAGCAGGTTTTTAGTTTAATTTCCTCAAACCTGTTTTCTCATCTGTAAAACCTGAACAGTAGCTTTCGTTCATCAAGACTATGGCAAAATTCGTTAAATTTGGAGAGGAGAGGACAGCCACCAGGTTTGGGTGAGAATTTCCCTCACCATGTGAATTCTTGTGCCCAAGCCACAGCTGGAGGGACAGACAGCTCTCCATGGAGCCCACAACCTGGTGAGGCTGGGGCCACAGGACCCCTGGCCCTCTTCCTGGCTGGGCTGGGGATTTCAGGGAAGCTTGACAAGAACTTTGGTTCTAGGTTTTTCCATCTGTGAAACGGAGTAAGATGTTCTTTTAAGCAGGATGAATTATGGTGTGCTCCAATTGCAGTGGCCCCGGGTCCCACTGCTCTCCATGTAATGCCCAGCAAGTCAGCTGTGCCTGACATGTAGTAGGGTTCCAGGAAGTAAGATTGGGGAGCTCTGGGCAAGGGCCCTCTGTCTATTCTACCACTAAGGGCTGTTTGCTCAGGGACACGTCATCAAACCCCTCCAGGCCTCAGTCTGCTAAACTTTAAAGCGGTACCTCTTTTGGGGGAGTTATTGAAGGTTACTCAAGACAATGCCAGGAAGTATCTGTAACAAAGGACCCAGGACCAGTTTTTATTATTATTATTATCATCAATTTGTTCAGTGAATGCCTGTATCTGCCACTCAAGATTAGTCCGGCAGCCAGTTCTGCTTTCTAAAATGCAGTTTCTGCAGCGCCGCAACCTGAAAGACGACACAGGGGGGATCAGCGCACTCTCTTTAATGAGAAGGGGACTCCCATTTCTTACAGCAACAGGTAAAAACATAAATACGGGTGGGTGGGTGCGTGGGCCAAGGCAAGGCAGCAAGGGCCCGCCCGGGCGCCGGGCCCAGGCTGGAAGAAAGGTGCACCCGGGCTCCCAGTCCCAACTGGCCCATGTTCAGCCGGTTGGGGTGCCCGTGGGCGTTTAGAGGGCACTTTGGGGGCAACGGCTAAGGCACCAGGCTGCGGGGTCAATCGCCGCAAGTTCTCTAAACGCGGCCACAAACTCTCCCGCGCTTGAGGACAAAGGTAACTGGGATGGAAAAAGCTCCAAGGCTCCTGAGGGAGTGAATGTGAAATCCAAGGGACGTGGAGACACGTCAGGGGTCCTCCCTCCCCTGAGACCCAGTGTCCCTCTCTAGAGCTGGAATCGGTCGGCGCCCCAGATAGGGCCCTTCCCTACCAGGCTCGGATACCGTGCAGCGTGGACACTCCCGAGTTGCCCTGCGGGATCCCGGGACTCTGCACCGCATTCAAGTCCCCGACGCCAAAGTTCACGAAGTTGTTGTTGGTGGCAGCGGTCGCCGACTGCGCCGGGGGCGGACCGGCTGGGTAAGCGGCGGCGCAGCTGTAGCCAGGGTTGCAGGCCGCGCTACCGTAACCCGGGTAGGCGGGGTAGGTGTTATAGCCATAGGCGTTGAGGCCTACACCGTACGCTGGCGCGTAGGGCGCCGAGTCCCCGAGGCAGGGCTTGCCGTCGCGCACAAGCACTGGCACCGCGATCCTGCGGGCGGGCGGCGGCGGCGGCGGGGGCAGCCCCACCAGCTCCAGAGTCTGGTCCTGCCGCTGCCGCTTGCACTTGTAGCGCCGGTTCTGGAACCAGATCTTGACCTGCGTGGACGTGAGCTTCAGCACGCTGGCCAGCTGGTCGCGCTCGGGCGCCGACAGGTACCGCTGCTGCTTGAAGCGCCGCTCCAGCTCGTAGACCTGCGCCTGCGAGAAGAGCACGCGCGGCTTCCTCCGCCGTCGCGCCCGGGGTCGCTCAGCGCCGTCACTCTCCGGCTTCTCCAGCTCCACCGCCTTCTGCAGTGAGCACAGCTCTGCGAGGAAACAGAGGGGCAGAGAGGGACGCTCTTGTCAGGTCAGAGCGGCCCGATCCCAGGAGCGCCTGCGGGGTAATTAGCCCTAGTGAGGGCCGCCCGGTGCGGCTTGCTCTGCCCAGTGTACTGGGCGCCCTGGACAGCTCGGTTTCGACGTACAGTCAATTAGTATTTGTTGAATGCTTACTATATGCCCATCATGGCTCTAGGCACTGGAGAACATAACACAGGAGAGGTCTGTGCCCTCGGGGAGTTCACATTCTGGTGAGGGAGATGGACAGTGATTTAAGATTGCAGGCTGCAAAGAAAATAAAACCGGATGATGCCCCGGGAGAATTAGATCAGGGCTTCAGTGGTTTGAGAATTTAAATGAAGGGAGACTGAGGCCTCACTTCAAAATCAGTCACACTGTCTCAAAATTATGGAACCCCAAAGACACAGAAAAGGAAGAGGTGTTGGTCTGCTGATCGAAGACTCCCGCGCAGTGGCCACGGGGGTTTGTCCAGCGCCCAAGAAGCCGCGGGTGGGCAGGCAGCCTCGGATCCTGCCCCGCCCGCCTACTCCAGTGGGTTTTGAATTGGTAGCGGTCAACTGAATTGACCCGTCGGCAGCTGTCCCCGGGCCTTCCCTCTGCTCCTAGATAAACCTTTCTAGGCTAGAAAGATCCCTTCTCGGTTCACGGCGGTCCTTCGCCCAGCGCACCCTGCCAGCTCGGATTCGCGCGGACCCTGTATTGGGACAAAGTCTTCCCAACGTGCCCTCTTTCTGCGGTACCGCCTGTTTCTCCTCTCTCTCCGACCCCGGGCTGACTTATGCGGCGATCCCGCCACCTTCCGAGGTCCTCTCCTCCATTGCCTCGCGCTTTGAGTCGCGCGGCATTTTCTAACTTTTTCCAGAAGACAACTCCTCGACCCTGGTGGCGTCGGGAAAGTGTGCGGGTGTGTGTGTGTGTGGGGGGGGGGATAAAGCTGCTATCAGATTCCCGAGAGTCCGCAGTATCTCGTTTTAAAATCAAAGCCTTTGTGTTCAAAGATTCCGCTGTCCTGGCACAAAGGAGAAAAAGCCCCAGAAACCCGGGTTACCGGTAGGATACAGAAGGTACTGGACTCTTCTCCAGTTGTGAGCAAAAGCCTATCTGGTGTGCAGCATTTTAACTTCTGTTTAACTGTTTTTGGCAGATCCCGAAAAAGACCCTTAAATCCAAAAGAGATTTTTTTAAAAACCCAAAACCCTGATACAGAGAATATTTCATTCTCTGTTCTGCTACAAACCGATCGCTAACTCCACTGAGCAAGGCTGCTGCCTCCTGGGGCTTTGTTAGGCCTAATATATATGTGTATATATATTTCTTTTGTCTCTTGTTTCTGATCATCTCAATCCAGCATATCCTCTAAACCTCGGGTTGGACGCGGGGCTGAGGGGCCCTGGCGACGACCTCGCTTCTCACACTCGGAGCCCCCCGAGTTCGGCCTTCCGCCCAGGCACTCGCGTCTCCTCCACCCAGGCCAGAACTTCTCCGCGGCGGTTGGGGACACAAAGCGACCCCAGGAAGGAGAAGGGGCTTGTCTTTCCTCCTCACCTTTCTTATCTGCTCGAGGGTCCTTGGTAGGGTCGGGGTCGCCATAGGCACGCGGATAGAAAGCGGGGGCTCCTGGGAAGGCAGGAGCACACTTGGCGGGCGAGGGCGCGGGGCCCAGCTCGGCGCGTAGCTCAGGGAGGGCGGGCGCAGCGGCCTCCGGCCCCGCGTAGGCCTCGGGCTTGAAGGCGGCCAGCATGCAGGAGGCGGGCGCCAGCGTGGCCTCCAGGCGCGCCGAGAGCTCCCCGGCAGCCAGGCTGCGCTGCTGCTGCTCCAGGTTCAGGATGTCTTTGACCGAGAACGGTGTGGGCGTGAGCGCGGGGCTGGGGAACATGGTGGCAGCGCGCGTCTCACAGCGCCAGGTGGGCGGCAGAGAGCAGCGCTGCCCACGGCCTTTGGCAGCCTCCCTGCATGGTGCCCGCCGCCCTCCGTGCACCCGCCTTCCAGCTCGGGTTGTGGCCAGGCAGCAGGTAGTGTGGAGCACAAGGGGCAGCAGAGGCGGGACCTGGCCAGAGGAGGGGGACTCAGCCTGCCATTGGGCCAGGGGCTCCGATGACAGGAGCGATGAGCAGTTTCGTGTCACCTAATATAGTCATAGGGCTCAAAAAAAAAAAAAAAAAATCCTGTTCAGCTTTTTAAAGGGGCCGCAAGGCATTTGGAAGGCTCTCCTACAGCTCCTGCAGCCTGACGTTTCTCCATAGTACTGGCCTGAAAAACCCGTGGAAGGGCACACCGGGGGAAAGGACCTGATTCTTCTCCAAATCTGGCCTCTGACTGGACTGGGTGGATCTGGGATTTGAAGAAATGTTCCTCAGCACCTAAAACAGAATGGGAGAGTGAAGGATTGGTGGGGGTGCTGGGGGAGGGAAGTCATTTCGGGGAGTCCTAAAGGCTTTCTTATGCAAGGAAGAGTTTGTATCAGAAAAGCAGCCTGGGGAAGAAAGTTTGCTTTGGGGTAAAGACAGGAGGGGTAGATTCTGGACTGTTCTGGGGTTCTGTCTGGCTTGACTTACGGGGCCAGTCATGCCCCACTAGTCCCCCTTTCCCCAACAGCCCAGGCCCTGGGGGCAAGGTGGGTGGTTATGGGGTAGTGGGTAGTGAAGTAGCAGTGAAAGTTACACACACACACACACACACACACACACACACACCTGGGGGGGGCATCAGTCACTATCAATCTCCTCTTAAAGAAATGACCCTCCTCTTAATAATGAAACAAATACAGACTCCCAGCTGGTAAGCTCAGCTTCCTAGAAGAGAGCTGTCTTCTAGAGCATCCTAGCTTCCAGCCACCTAGTTTCTTCTTTTCTGGAACTCACCATTCCTGCCTCTCATTTGGCCCTGCTCTTCTGCCTAGTAGCAAGGCCTCCAGGCCTCTGTGGCCCCAGGACCCCGGGCAGAGCCCAGGTTTAGGTCTCAGGTAGGCGGGGCTCCCTGGAACCCAACCTGGCCAGGATTTCTCAGAGGACTCTGGGCTGGGCTCTAGAAGGGAACCTGGTGGCTGCGGCAAGTCCATGCGCTCCAGGGAAGGGCAAGGCAGACCGAGTGTTATTTTTTAACCCCAGGGTCAGTAAAGTAGGGAATCTCCTATCAGACAAATCTGCCAGTGCTCTGGAGTGCAAGCTACTGGGTTTCTTTCTTTTCTCTCTCTCTCTCTCTCTTCCTCTAGAACTCTCTCTTAAGCGTGCACACACACATAATAATAATAATGATAATAATCATAATAACTGAAAACAGGGATCCCAGAAGCAGCCTCAATGTGCAGATCCTGCACCAGTCCACTATACCCCTCTGGATCCCTTGGGAGTTCTGATGAAAGCCTAGGCCGTCCCCTCTCCCTCAGAACACTGCAGAGAGACACTTTATTTTCTATAGTTTCAGGATCCATGCAGGCAGAATGGCTCCCAGGTTAAGGTCGCGCTGCCTTACTCTATTTCTGGGGTTGGCAAGACTTGTCAAGGGAAAGGCATTGATTTTCACAAGCCAGGACCAGAGGTTTATGCTTGGAAGGTGCCGGCTGGGCGCAGTGACTTGCTAAGAATGGAGTGGAGGGCTCCCCCCTTAGTGGAGGATGAGCTGGGAACTAGGGAAGAATTGCTTGGAATAGAAGAGAGGCACGCAGGGGCAGAGGCAAGCCAAATCTACAGCTCAGAGCCAGAGACTCTGTAATGCGCCCTCAAAGTGCTGAGGAAATGTACAAAGCAGAGGGACAACGTGGTGTCTGTCCTGAACATGGACCTTTGGGTGCTCAAGTGGGATGGCGAGGCGTGGGGCAGCACGGCTGGGAAGGGTGCAATCAGAGTAGTCTCGGGCCTGTCACTAGGACTTTCACAGCCCTTCATCAAACCCACACTTCCAGGACACACGGCCTCCGGGCTAGGGCGTTGGAGAGTGGACCGCCCTGAGGCTCTCCCAGACGCTCTGAGCACTAGCACCCGACTTCACCGAGCCAGACGCCAGTACCAGGCCCCCCGCCTTCTCCGAGGAATCTCACTTCGAATTTTCGAGCCAGTATCAACGCGCGGTCCTGGAATTGTTAGCTGATTTGCAGAGAGATGCCTTTTTAAAATGTGTGTGTGTATGTGTGGCAGGGCGGGGGAGGGGTGAGGGTTGGAGCTCTCAAGCCCCAGGAAGCCTCCTTGTCTACCCACCTCCTACCCGCCCCCCAACTCGGGTTCTCCCACAACGGACCGGACCTGCACATCGGTAGCCTCTCTTCCGCCCTTCCAAGCTACGCTTTTGGACAATGTTAGCTATTGCCCTCAACTAACCTAGCTTGGGGGCCTAGCTCGCCTTTGAAGATTTGGGGGGGGGGGAGTGGGAAAGGATACCTATCGTCTAGGCGGTGACGTCTGGCAAACGAGCTACATCCGATTCAATTAAACATCTCATTCAAAAGAGCTCTGAGCGAGGGTCCTGGGAGCGCTGTTAAGTGAATGGGCTGGTCTCACGGCTTGCGATGACAGTTTGAAAGATTAGTGTGAGCCCATGCGCCTGAAATATTACCGTTTAATGGGGGACATTGAGGCTGCATCCGGGATCCCTGTTTTTAGTTATTATTATTATTATTATTATTATTATTATTATTATTATGTGTGTATGTGCTTAAGAGATAGCTCTGGAGGAAGAGAAAAAAGAAAAGAAAAGAAAAGAAAAGAAAAGAAAAGAAAAGAAAAGAAAAGAAACCCTGACATTTCCTCTGCAAAACAAGGTGGTTAAGATTTATCACCTATTTTGGGCTATGGTTCTCAGGGCTGACAGATAGACCTGCAGGTCAGGTGTCATGAAAAGGGGAGGAAAGAAAACCTCCCTATTCGGACGAAGTGACTTCTCCACTCCCTATACCCTCGGTGAATCCGGTAATAATTTCCCCTGGCTCTGAGACAGGCCTTAGTGTTGCCGGAAGGAGGAAATCCAGGCAAAATCTAAATTGGGGCTACCCACGCTGGTCTCCACAGAGAAATATTGCTAACTTTTATTTGTAGCCCTCACTTTCTAAGTAAAACTTTTTGTTTTCTTTAAATAGAAGTTGCAGTGGTTGGGGGAGGGGAGGTACGAAATTTGATTCTCCAGCCTCACTTGGGACACATCTTCCTTCCCAAGGGCGGCTGACCCAACCTGGCCGCCTCTCGAAGCCGCACTTTGGCCAAACCAGCAGGGCAAACAAACAGCCTTCAGCCTAGAGAAAAGGAGAGAGAGGGAGAAAAAAGGAGGCAGAGAGGAGAGATCGAAAATCTATCCATCTATTTCCTTGCCTTTTCAAGAATTGGGGCTTTAAGATGAGCCAAATTCCAGATGACTTGAGCGCATTCTCCGCGCATAAAATATTATTAATTGAAAAAGCGATCGGCACGGCCCGAGCCCGCCCCCCTTTCCTGCAATCAACAGGGGCCGCCGCAAAAGGTATATATGATTAATTGAAAGATAAGCTGGAACTATCACCGGGAATGTCATTAATGCGCCGGGGAGACGTCCATTGGAGACAGGCGGCGTTATCCGCGGCTTTATCTTCAACAACGCCTCGCTCTCCGCCCGCGCGGGGGAAACAGATGGGGGTTTCTGTCTGGGACGCTCGCCCCATGTTTATATTTTGGGAAGAATCGCAACTCGTGGGAGTCCCCGGCCGGCCCCCTGATAAATGAACATTAGCACTTTTTCGGACTACTGTATCAACAAAGGGACTGCGGCCCGGCAATAATTGGCGAGAAAGCAAACAGAGGGCGGAGAGCGCGCCTCTGCTCTTCGTCCGGCTGATGGATGAGCAGCGGCGGCTGCGGGCACCGCTCCCGGCCCTCGACCCGGCTCCGGGGTCTGGCCGCGAGGCCCCTCCGCCGCCCTGGCTTCCTTCCGGGCCCGGGGTTGGGGGCAGGGGACGACTCTGAAGGCTACCAGCCCTTGGCTCCTGAAGACACCAGGCGGCTTCTCCGGCCGGCATTTTTCCTGCCCAGGGACGCGCTTTATTCAGGTGGCTTGGCGGATATCAAACTTTCCTTTGCCGCTGTTTCCAGAGCTCTCACTGGGTGAGCCACACGCTCTCACCTAGGTCCTCGCTGATCTTCTTGTCTCGTGTACTGGGCAGAGGAGAAAGGTTCCGAGAGGTGAGGTCACTTGCTCAAGGTCACACAGATGGAAAATGACCGTGTTAGGATTTGAACACAGGACTCACTACAGCGTGCTGAATGTTTTCTTTTATTGCAGGTCACTGCCTCCTAGAGCCACACCAACTGGAGAGGAAGCAAGATTCTACCTTCCCCGCCCCCTCACTCCCCACAGCTGGAGAAACGACCAGGTTGATGCTGGGTTCTCCAAAAACCTTCATCAACTATAAGGGGCCTCCTGCAGTAAGATCACTTGAGAGAGAAAGAGAAGGAGAAATTTAAGATTCTTCCTCCTCCTCCTCTTCTTTTGGTAACAGCTTCATTGAGATTTAATAGATGTAAATCACATACTATAAAATTCATCTTTTATACAATTCAGTGATTTTTAGTGAAACCATAGAGTTGTGAAACCTTCACTCAATTAATTTTAGAACGTTTTCATTACTCCTAAAAGAGACCTGTAGACTTTAGCCATCAACCCCAACCCTCTCCCCCATGTCTTATCTCTCTAGCTCTAGACAACCACAAGTCAGCCTACTTTCTGTCTCTATAGATTTGCCTATTCTAGACATTTCATTCAAATGAAACCATATTTCCCTTTCACTTAGCATAATATTTTCAAGGTTCACCCATGTTGTAGTATGTACCGGTACTTTGTTCCTTTTTATGGTAGAATAAAAGTCTATTGAATGGATATATCACATTTTGTTTCTATATTAAGCAGTTGATGGACATTTGGATGGTTTCCACCTTTTATCTTTTTTCTTTCTTTTTTTTTTTTTGCTATTATGAATATTATGAATAGCAAAAACCCCAGTCCACTTAACCTAAAATCTAAAGCTTTAGAGGACTGAGGACTCTCTCGTTCCTCCCCTGATAAATAACCCTATCATTCCATGAAGGCTGCCTTAGAAGGGCCCTGTACTCTGTTGTTGCTGTCTTGAAATTCTTGACAAGTTTTAAACAAGAAGCACCACATTTTCTTTTTTCTTTTTTCTTTTTTTAAGATTTTATTTATGTATTTGGCAGAGAGAAACACTGCTAGAGAGGGAACACAAGCAGAGAGACTGAGAGAGGGAGAAGCAGGTTTCCTGTGGAGCAGAAAGCCCAATGTGGGGCTTGATCCCTGGTCTCCAGGATCATGACCTGAGCTGAAGGCAGTCGTTTAACCAACTGAGCTACCCAGGTGCCCAAGAAGCACCACATTTTCATTTTGCACGAGGCCCCACAAATTATGTAGCTGGTTCTGCTTTGGGGCAGTCTGAACAGAGCCCTGGAAATACTCTCTTCATGTTCCCTGTTTTCCGTCTGCCTTTTGCTCTAGGATCAGCCTCTGCTTGCTAGCTGGGATAAGCAGGATGTCCCCTGAAGTGCTTTAAGGGCTTGGCCATAAGAAGGGCCTGAGGCCCACAGAAGGGAAAGCAGGGGAACAGATTTACTGGCTGGTCAGTACTTTGTATGTATATGTATGAGTGTTTGTCTTTGTGGAGGAGGGAGGGCAATGAGAGGAAAAGCTAAAAGAGGGGACCCTAATGTTCCCCAAGCCTGCAAGTGATTGCACAGCCTAGTCAAGATTGGATGCCGGGCATCACCCACGCTGACTGGGTGCCCACCATGCACCAGAAGCTGAGATTGCACAGCCCAAGTCACACAGACCCTCAAGGAGGCAGACTTGTACCAGAAAGAGTGCTAGACTATGCGCCAGTACTGTGTTCTGGTCTTGCCTCTCTCACTGATTGACTGACCCTAAGCACATCCCTTTTCTCTTTCTGGTCCCAGTTTCATGTTTTTCTTTTTGGAAGTATTAGACATCCTGAAGGTTCTTCCCCAGCTGTGCTACTCTAGGCAGCATCCCAGAGTGGTAAGGGAACCAACCTGGGCAGTGGATGCAATGAAGAAGCATGTTGGTGGTTGTCTAACCTACAAAGAGAAACTGGTTAAGATAGGAAATAAGGTCCTGGCCAATTGTGATATTACACTATTTTGAGGAGTGTAGTACACATTTAAAATAAAGTGCAAATGGAAACCGATTATTCTTACGCCAAATACATTCAATTCCAGATAGGTTAAAAACTTAAACCTAAGGGTGCCTGGGTGGCTCAGTGGGTTAAAGCCTCTGACTTCGGCTCAGGTCATGATCATAGCGTCCTGAGATGATTGGGCTCTCTGCTCAGCAGGGAGCCTGCTTCCTCCTCTCTCTCTGCCTGCTTGCGATCTCTCTCTCTCTCTCTGTGTCAAATAAATACATAAAATCTTAAAAAATTTTAAACATAAGAATTGAAACCCAAAAGATCTATAGATGATTAAGATAATAATTTTGGAGTATTTGCATATTTGCAAGGGTGGATGAGGACAACTGAAGACCCAGAAACCATAAAAGACAATTATATAAACCTGATGGCATAAAGAGGAACTTGTGCACAACAAAAGCAAGCAAGCAAACAAAAACAAAACATAAATAGAATCAAAGAGAAAAAATATATAGGTTAACTGCTAGAAATAAGGACAACAAAAATTTTATTTCCACAAAATGGAAAGAGTTCCTGTAAATCAATAAGAAAATGACTCAAGGAAACAATAGAAAAATTGACCAAGAGTAGCAGAACCTTGCTGATAAAATGAAAGTAAGAAAGGATGAAAGGAAGGAAGGCAAATCAAAACACAAAGAGGCAAACATTTTCACTTTTCAGATTGGCAAAGATCAAAAAGTTGATAATTAAATGGCTAAGTCACTTTTACATTGTTAATTGGAAATGCAAATTGATAAATCTCTTTGGAACAGTTTGGTACTATCAAAATGAAACATGCATAAGCCCTTTGAACTAGTATTTCTACTTCTAGTACTCCATTCTACAGGTAATGCATACAAGAACAGTATATTTTTTGAAGGTTTATTTATCTATTTATTTTAGAGAGCACGTGTGTGTGTGTGTGTGTGTGTGTGTGTGTGTGTGTGTAATAGAGAAGGGAGCAGAGGGAGAGGAATAGAGAGAATCCTCAAGCATACTCCCTGCTGAGTGGGGAGGCCCTTGTGGGGCTCAGTCCCAGGACCCTGAGATCATGACCTGAGTTGAAATCAAGAGTCAGATGCTTAACCAACTGAGCCACCCAGGAGCCCCAAGAAAAGTATTTTTGTTGCAGTTTTGATTTTTAAAGAATTTTTAAAAATCCTTTAAAAAGACTTTTTAAAAACCCCAATATATCTGTCTCGGAGGAATAAAGACAAGTTACATTCACCAGTAGAACAGAATACCAGCAGCCACAAGAAAGAATTAGTTACATTTATGTATATTCTTTTCTTTAAAAAGATTTTACTTATTTATTTATTTTAGAGAGACAAAAAGAGAAAGGGCAGAGGGGAGAGGGAGAGGGAGGGGGAAAGAATTTCAAGCAGACTCTTCCCTGAACATGGAGGCCACTACCCCCACCCTGTGGGACTCAAACTCATCGCCCTGAGATCATGACCTGACCTGGAATCAGGAGTCGGAGGCTGAACCAACCGAACCACCCAAGTGTCCCTAGTTACATTTATATGTATTCTTATGGATATGTTTTGAGTACATTAAATATCAAACTGGGTTGCAGAATGTGTATTTTATATATGGGAATATGTTGAGTTATATGGATTTTTTTGGAAGGAGAAAAAAAATGGTAATGGAAGTTCCTGGGGAAGAGAACTTGGGGAGTGTGGTAGGTCAGGAATAAATGACATTTTCCACAGTACATCTTTTAAGACAAATTCCTTCTTTTGTTTTTTTTATTTACCATAGGCTTGTATTGCCTTAAAGAGATTTTTAAAACCACTACTAAAATAAGCATAAAGGTAAAGTGCTGCCTTTATAGATGGACGAGTCTCAGGTTATGGACATATCTAGGCCAGTATCTCCCGTGGTACATGTTAAAAATGCACATTTCTAAGACTTGGACTTTACCAATCAAAGGTACATATAATTTGAGATGGCAGCCCAAGTAACAGTCCAGTTAAAATCTCAGCACACAGGAAGGGACTGAAGCTAAGCCATCAGCGGTAAGAAATCTGAACGGGGTGGTCAGCAGAGCCCCAGAGAGAGGGGAGTGGGATGGACTTTGTCCCATACCACCTGGGCACAGAACCTCGATCGATGGTCCTGATAGCCACTCGGTGAATTTGCCCTCTTGATTTTCCCCTAACCTGTCCCAGCAGCAGACCCACATCTTGGGGGTCACTGGGAATGTAGCCCCCTCCCCTTAGTCTGCACACTGGCTTGCTGCTTGAAGGTCCTCTGGGTCAGTGGCTGAGTGGGCCAGCAGGTGGCTGGAGGACTTGGTAACCCCACCCAGGCCCTGTCTCCAAGCCAGCAGAAAGCATGTGCTTGCTTTCCTGGACCCTGGTCTCCCGGCCCACTGCCCATCTGTCTCGTGAGGGCCAACTTCCAAAACACTTTTCTGAAATAGCTTTGAATCTGAACCAGATCTGGAATCTCTCCTATCAAAGCCTAATATCTTCTGGGGTGTGTAATGGAGATACTTCTTACCTAGTTCCCCCAGAGCTGGGACCCTTGCAGCTACTGCTCCCAGACTGTTTGCCCTATGGGGACTTGGGTGGGATGGAGCCCTGAAGCTGTGGATTTGGTGGCGCATAACTAACTGGCCAGGCCTCGGACCTCTCAGGTCATTAGGGCCCCTACCCGCTTGCTTAGCCTTTGGACGCGTCTGCTTCCACGGTGGCTGGTCTTTAGCCCTCCTGAGGCAGCTCAGGGCCTCCTCGTCTTTGCTCTAAGCGGGATAGCGTACTGCCCTGCCCGCGGGACTGGGCACTTCTTCTAGTGCAACCTCCCTCCTGCTCCTGTGGCTTTCTAGAGCATGTTTCTGTGGCCCTCCTGCCCTGAGAGTCCTCAAGGAGATGACAGCCACTCACATCGCATATAGGCACCAGAAAAGTCCTGGGTGTTCATTTTTCATTGGTGTGTTAAACATATGACCAAAAACCAAAGAAAGCAAATATGAACATAAAGATAATCGCCCCTTCCAAAATGTTTTCTGGACTTGGACAGAGCATGCTTTGTCTTATCCTTACAATGGGGTGTATAAGCACCTCTGTTTTTGCTTTTGTTGGTTTCTTTAACAATTGTTTTATATTGACATCACTGAATATCTTAATTACATATTTTCAAAAAAGTATCATACCATAAAAACAATGACAAAACCCAAAGCAAACCAGTAAAAAAGGATGCAATGTAAAGTGTCCCATGCCTCTCCCCCAGCCACCCAGTTTCCTTCCCTAAAGGCAAAGTTGTTAGTGGGTTTATTTATTTTTAAAATCAACTTATTTTTTTTAAAAGATTTTATTTATTTGACAGAGAGAAACACAGCTAGAGAGGGAGCACAAGCAGGGGGAGTGAGAGAGGAAGAAGCAGGCTTCCCGTGAGTAGGGCCCCTGGATACCAGGCTGGATGCTGGCACTCCAGGATCATGACCTGAACTAAAGGCTGATGGTTAACGACTGAGCCACCCAGGCGCCCCTAAAATCAATTTATTAAGTCAGATTGTACCTAGAACAAAATGAACACAGTTTAAGTGTAGGTACAGTTCGATGATTCTTGACATACTGACAAGCCCCTGTAAGAACCACCACAATCAAGATATGAAAACATTGGCATCACCCCAGAAGCTTTCCTTCCACCTCTTCTCAGTTAATTTCCATCCCCACTCAGGAAGTCACCATCTTTTAAAAAGTATATCTTTCTAGAGACATTTCCTGCAGATATCAGTATTATTATACAGTGGTGTATTTTTTTTTCTTTTCTAAGCGCATCTATATTTTTCTAAGAGCAACTCCTTTGTATTTTTGCCTTGGTCAGTTTTCTTTGTGTAAGTCACTTTCTCGTGCTTTGGCGGGGGAGTATAATTCTAAAACCGAATTTAACTTGCATCTAGATGCGATCTGCTTTAGAGCTCGAGTTAGGATTTGTCAGATCCGAGGGAGTCGTTTTCAAACTTCCGTTGTCGTTTTCGGTTAATTTGGTGCTTTCTTCTTGGTGTTCTGCTGCTCTCCACACGCCCCCCCCCCCCCGCCCTACGCCCCACGGCTGCAAACCTCTTTAGCGAAAACAGCGTGCAGAGGCTGAGAGAGCCCAGAGGCTCGAAACAGTCCCTCAGGGTTCAGTCACTGAAGGTCACAGCTGGAAAAATCAGATGACATTTGAGTCGGATGGACGACGATTCGGAACACCGTGAAGGGGAAGATGGATTTTCTAGGGACGGTCCGCACCTGCTTGGCTTGGGTGCAGCTTGGGAAGCGGCCTCGGAAGAACCCTGGGCGTGGGCGCGCAAGGTTGGGAGAGCTGGGCGAACGGCCCGCCACCCGTTTTTGTGCAAAGCGCCGGGGCTAGCGAGGCCTAGGGCAGCGCGGCTTCGGGGAAGCAGAGTCGCGCCCTGATCTGACCGGCGTCTCTGGCTCTGGCCGACACTCGCGCCGCGGCGCCCAGAGCTTCCACCCGGGCTTGCTGCGGCCTGGTGTGTGGTGAATTTCAGCCGGAAATTAAGGGAGCGATCGAACCTTCCTGTGGCCGCCTTCCTTCCTTCTTTGGCATCTTCCTTTCTCGTCTTGTCTTCCAACGTGTCCTGAGGAATGGCTGCGAAGTTTTCAGGGTCCCGCGGAGCACACTGCGAATGCGTAGATGGCTAATTGCTGCGTAGAAACAATCATTCGATTCCGTGCATTCGGCTCAATCAGTATTTGTTAAGAACCTCCCCAGGGCATGCCTTAGGAAACCCAGAGGCGGAATCGCGGAGCAAATTCGGCGTCATAAAGGACATCGCCGAGGACATTCTCCGGCCCCAGCAAACTGGAGAAATGCGGGAGTTCAGACACAAAATGAGCGCACGCTAAAGGGGTTTTGTTGACACAGCTCCATATTTTAAGCGAACCCAGGACAATTGTAGACATTTAAGCCCTTAAAAGGAGCACAACGGAGCATTTACGTTGTAGACGTGTGTGGAACACATTCCCAGCGACCAGTAACCCGCTTGAATGTGCTTACTGGTGCGCTTTAAATATGCTGAAATGACACGGGTACACATTCTCGTTACTTCAAGTGCACAGCCACTTTGTGTGTGTTTTAAGTGCACGCGCTCAAAAAGTTTCAAGGGTACAGAGGATGATCCCGCGAAATGCCCCTTCCTCCCTCCTTCGCTCCCGCTGCCCTCCGGAGCTGTTTTCCGCGCGCACGCATTTGTGCTCTCTGCGGTGTAGATGTGTCTCTGCTCTCCTTGCACCCTAATTGGATGTCGCTTGTGCAGACCCTCCGCTGTGTGTGGAAGGCTGTGGCCTTGTATCTTTAGGTAGGGAACATCTTTTGTCTCTCGGCAAGAAGCTTTCCTCTGGGAAAGATAAAGTAATCGATAGGGTCTTTTAAATAGCTCCGCGTTTCCTGTGGGGAGAGGAGTATCAGCCTGCGCACCAAATCTGCTCCGGTATGTCACCTTATCTCCCGTCCCCGCTGTTGTCCCCAAACGCCGCCTGTCAAGGGAGACGCCACCCGCATTAGGACCCAGACTGGGGCCCTTCCGCTCGGGGTCACACGCAGCGCCCTTGGCCAGGCCCCGTCGCCCCTTGGGGGTCTGGGAGGGAGAGGAGGGGGCCCGCGTGAAGGTGTGGGGGCCCCAAACTCCCAACCCCGCCCGCAGAGGAAACTAACAAGCTGAAATCAAAGGGACTAAGGGAAGCCTTGGGGTGCAGGACTCGCCTCGCCAGGAGGTGGGGAGCTTCTTTTTTCCCCCGCCTGACCTCGAAAAGAAAAAAGTGGATCTGGGCCTTAGGCCAGTGACAGCAGCGCTTGGGCGACTATGGCAATCTCGCTTGACCGCGTCCTGAGGAAAATCAGGTTTAGTGGCCTCCAGGCGACTCTCGCATCGGGTCGAGGAGAGAGAGTCCTAAGCGTTTGGGAGACCCCGGAATCTGGCCACTTTCAGAGCCTCCCGAGGCTTCACTTCCCTGGCCTGCAGCAAGCTGGGGTCGAGCTGACTCCAGCCCGCCCAGGGGCACGGTGCAACCTGAGTTGCCTCCCCCAGTGGACCTTCCCCTGGTGGATCCTTCCGCGGGGTTCTTCTGCAAGCCGGATTGGGCACAGAAGTGTTTCTAGGTGTGGGTGGACCTTGGGCCTCCCGTCATACCTAAGCACTATTAAACCGCATCTCCTAACTTTTCTCCTTCTATATGGAAGTCGGTTGCATCCAGCTTTTAAAAAAATTTTTAAAGAAAAATAATCTGAACAACAATGCCAAAAAGTTTTCAATCCCTTCCGCCTTTTCACCCTAGAAACGTGTACACAACCACCAACCGTCTGGATAAGGTGCGATCTAGCCTCCCTTTATTTCCAGCCTCACCGTGACCCACCTGTGGTGGGAGAAAAATTACTTCTTGGCTTCAATACAGACGTGCTCCCTTCCAAGTTGCCCAGGATCATCTGGATTATCCCAACTGCTGAGAGAGGACCACCCACCAAACCACATCTAGGGGGAAAATGTGCCTGCCTTGGGAAGATTTGGGTTCTCATTTATCAGGGTTTATTTATCCAAATAGGAACTCCTGTGGGGAAATTAAGTAGGGGAAAACATCATCTTTCTCCCTTATAGGGAGGAGGCATTTCTGAATCTTCACATCCTCTAAGGCCCTGGTCTAGGCCTTTCTATTTCCTGTGGGCTTTTCCATGTTATCTCAGCCTTAATAGAAAAAAATGAAAAAATACTGAATTTGATTATTCTCAATACAAAAAGTTGGTGGCTGGGGAGGGGGAGACTCTAGCTGTGTCTCTTGCGGGGTGTTCTTGTCCCATGTGCTATGTTGGAGCCAGCAGGATGTGCTGCCATGCTACCTTTGAACCCATGGCTGGATGTCCTTCATCTCCTCACCATTGGAGCTCCTCTGCTGACCTAGTTAAATAGTCCCCCCAAAAGGGAAGGGCTGTCTCCCCCATTCTTCCAGGACAAGGGAAACTCATCGAGGGCTCCTTCTGAATGAACACTTTAACAATTTTTTTTTCTTTTCTTCTGACAAAGGAGTGGGGTTGAAGAGATAAGGAAGTTGGGACATTTAGGACTGAGAGTGGCTAGACAGCCCCGGAGGAAGCAGGTATAGACCCCCCAGGATGTTACCCTCTCCCTGGATGTGGCAGTCAATACCTACAAGCCCTCAGCCCTTTTCCTACTGGAAAGCCGTACTTCCTATTTATTAGAAGGGGCACCAGGTGGCACTGGGAGCAGTCCTCAGTCAGTTCCAGGATCCTGAACTTGGCAGTGACTGTGGGAGACCTCACCTGGAGTAAGAAAGTGAGCCCTGCTTGTTCCTGTGACAGCCCCTGGACTCACAGAAGCCCCTGACCCAGTGCAGCAGGGCACTTACTGAACACAAGTCTGTGGCTTTGTAGCCTTACTAGTTTTTGGAAATGTTTTATTCTGGCATAACACAGAAGAGCACAAAATAAAAATGAGCAGCCTGGTGAATTTTCACAATCTGAGCCCAGCTGTGTAACTAGCACCCAGTTCAAGAAGTGGAACATTAATTGTACCTAGAAGCCTCCTCCTTTTCCCCCTGTAAAACTGCTATTCTGACTTCTAATGGCATGGATTAGTTTTACCTGTTTTTGAACTTCACACATATCTAATCATGCAGAATGTAGACTCTTCATGTCTGGCAAATTTTACTCAATGTGGAGTAAATTGGATGTGGAGTTTCTCCATTGTTTATAGTTGTGGTTAACTCCTTTTAACTTCTGTGTAGCATTTCATTGTATGAATATACTACTGTTGACCCATTCTCTCTTGATGCACATTTGAACGGTTTCTGGCTTTTGACTGTTGTGAATAGTGAGTGCTACTACAGCACTTTAGTATGTGTCTTTTGGTGAACACATGCACACATTTTTATTGGGAGTGGGATTGCTGGGCCACAGGAGATTCTCAAGTGCAAATTTAGCAGATTCTGCTCAACTGTCTGCTGATTTAGAGTCGTACCAACTTACACTGGCAGTGGATGAGGATTACAGTTGTTCCACATCTTCGTTAACACTTAGTTAGTTTTTAATTTTAAGCCATTCTGGTGGAAGTGTACGGCCGTCACCGTGTGCTTTTATTTTGCCTTTCCCTGCCAACTAATGAAAATAAGCACCTTTCCAATATTCATTGGCTCTTTGAATATCCTCTTTTATGAAGTGCTCCTTTAAAACTTTTGCCTTTTGTTTACTGATTTGTAGGAATTCTTTATATATTTGGATGTGAATCCCTTGTTGGATAGATGCTTATTTTGAGTATCATCTCCCGGTTTGCGGTTTGCATTTTTTTTTT
>PITA01000809.1:138412-164593 GCA_004023965.1 Spilogale gracilis | reverse complement strand
GTCCTCCAGGTTACCCCTCAT
Source organism: Spilogale gracilis (assembly GCA_004023965.1). Classification (NCBI taxonomy): domain Eukaryota; kingdom Metazoa; phylum Chordata; class Mammalia; order Carnivora; family Mephitidae; genus Spilogale; species Spilogale gracilis. Next base: position 164,572 of record PITA01000809.1, on the reverse strand, counting down.
GCTGCATTTTTTCTTAATGCCAGAGCACCCATTGTTGTCTCTGGTCTAGTGACATGTTTTTGACCTTGAAGTAGTAGCACAGTTAGTTTTTATATGTGGGTGTTTGTGGCTGAGCTACGTACCTTCCTGGGCTTTGGGCAGCCAGCCCTTCCTGTCCATGGTAAACCACTTGAAGACAGAAGCTGGGTCTGATTCAGCTTGCTTTCCTTACAGATGCTAGAGCATCATCTTTTCTGGGAATATTTCATCCATTTAATAAAGGGAATCCCGATAGGAAGGACCCTTTGGAGCTGAATTCATGATCATATTCCCCTTCTCATACATAGGGCTAGGTCAAATATCTACGGAGCAGTTTACACAGAAGAATTTAAATTGTAGGAGTTTTCCAAACACCAACAGTATAAATGTAACAGTGAAGCTGAGACCTCCTAGTCCCAGCTCAGTCCTGTCTCCCCCAGCAGGTCTTCCCTGATTGCTGCAGCTCAGAAAGAGCCAGCATCCTCTTGGAACAAGAGTAAAACACAAATGAACATAATTGTGTACTTTTCTTCTGGAAAGCAATCAGGGAATTCTCATCTTAAGGATCTTTGCAAATATATACAGTGAAAACAGCATATTATAATTCTTTTAAATTATTTTTATTATTTTCAAATGTCTGTAATCCATCTGTATGTTTTTTTAATCTGTCACCTGCTTGCATCTTCTGTTTATCCACTGAAATCTTAGTTTTGTCTTGTTGATTTCTATGAGCTCCTTATATTAGTTAGTAACCCTTTGTCATTTTATTTTATGCTACAGATACTTTTACCATTTCCCCATTCGTCCTCCTAAAACCTTCATTTGTATTTTTAGGCACCTGATGATTTTGCATAAAGGGGATGCTCAAACACTGGTGAGGTTTTGATTCCCAACTAGGACTGGCCAAGGGTCAATGGCAGAGTGAAGACTGGGCACCACAGCAGCTGCCCCCAGGCAGTGGGGATTCCAAAGGACAAAGGTCATTCCTACTATGGCTCAGTGGAGCATGAAGAACCCATAAGTAGCTGACATTAGAGATAGGCAGAACTCAGAGTGTTGCCTTTCTTGAAATTTCCATCCCAGGCCCTGAGGCTGGTGAAGATGGGTTGGAGATGGGGACAGAAGGAAATTCAGAGCAGGTAAACCAACAGAAAGAGATGAGGAAAGAAGGGCATGGAATTTGGGCTGGTGGGATTGGGGGGCCTCCAGAACAAAGGAGGACATTCCAGAAATGATAGGTGGTGAGTTGTATGGGTAATGATTTGGAGCTCAGGCTCTGGAGTAGGCTGCTTGAACGTCAATGTCCTCATCTGTAAAATGGGGATGTAATTCATAATTTCTCAAAAGATTACCATGTAGGAATGAAACAAGACAATATTGTAAATGGTAACTCCAGATTCTTAGCCACTCCTCCCCTTGAGGGGTGAGGTCTATGTCCTTGTCCCTTGAAGATTGGCGGGTTTGCCCCTGCTTTGACCAGTATAATAAAATACGTACAGTGACACCACATGGCTTCTGAGGCTAGGTCAGAAAAAGCCATGTAACTTCTTTCTTGTTTGCTGGAGCACTTGCTCTGGGAGCCACGAAATACTACACAAGAAGTCTGCCTACTCTGAGGCCTCTAGGCTGCGAGGGAGCTCAAGGCACATGAAGCAGCCACGTATGGGCACGGAGGCTGACAGCTCCAGCTCCCCCAGCCTTCTAGTCTCCCCAGCTTGGATGCCAGACCTGTGGGTGCAGAAGCCTCCAATGAATCCAGCACCTAGCTGGCCAGTTTTCACAGTGAAGGCCCCGGGCTTCACAGAACAAAGACAAACTGTGCCTGCTGTGTCCCGTCCAATTTCCTGATCCACATAATCAGTGCACATAATAAAAAACATTTTTTTTCGGGGCACCTGGGTGGCTCAGGTGGTTAAGTGACTGCCTTCAGCTCAGGTCATGATCCCGGAGACCGGGGATCGAGTCCCATATCAGGCTCTCTGCTCGGCAGGAGACCTGCTTCTCCCTCTCTCACTCTCCCTGCTTGTGTTCCCTCTCTGGCTGTGTTTCTCTCTGTCAGATAAATAAAATATTTAAAAAACCACCACCACCAACAACAACAAAAAACCATTTTTTTTTCATAGCACTATGTTTTGGGATGGTTTGTTACGCAGCATTAGGTAACCAGACCATTGTTCAAGCGAAACGGCCCACATTCTATTTGCTTGGTACCAGTACTTACTTAACAATGGCTAGCAGTATTCCTGACAACAGAGTTGCCCCAGAGTGGAGAACACATGGCTTAAGGGAGAAAAAGCAGAAAGGCCTTCTGTAGGAATGTTGATCTGAGATGATCTTAGGCCTTCCACTTGGACAGTGTCTTTATTTTGGCTCCAATCTTAGTTCTCCTTCCCCTACCTTCAGAGTGCAAAACTGCAAATGGCCACAAACGGAGGTACTTAGAGGGCCTTAGCATTTTCTCTTTTTGCACCCCTCTCCCCTTTAAAAAAAAAGCCTGGGATGGTGTCTGCACGGGCTGTGGCTGGCCTGGAGCTTGGGGAGGGTGGGGCTGGGGAGCAGAGCAGGTGTCAGTGTTTTGTTGCTTAAACTATAAAACCATAGTAATACAATAATCATAATACTAATTACACTGAATAATAACAACGCCTTGCCCCTGTGTGCTGCTTTCCAGTTTAAGTGCCTGTCTTCCTTGCGTCACCTTGTCTTCGGGCACTTGAGGGCAGAGGATACATTCTTAGCTCACTTCTGGGCTGGGCGTACAACAAATGCTTATGGAGGGATAAATAGGAAACCCACGGAGCAGCAACTTTATAGCAAATCCTATGTGTGCTGCGGGCAGTGCCTCCTGCATCGGAAGGGGAGCTTTTTGTGGCTGTGATTCAGACTTTCGATGGAGCCTGTTCAAGTTCACCTACTTGTCTCTCCCTCCGTAGGGACTCAGGGTCACAGCTAAGCGACATTGCATCTGGGGCTCAGACCTGCTGAAGAGAGAGCTCCGAAGGTAGCAAATGCTGTAGAATTTTAAGCTGCAGCCAGACTGGCCTTTTACTCTTCTCTGGAGATGGTATCCCAGCCCAACAGCGTCCTGAGGAGGGCGGGGTGTTGGATCCTGGAGATCTGGGCCTGGGACTGCACGCCAGATCTTATGGGTTTCCGTGGTGGGCGCTGCCTGACACTCTTAGGATCCCAGAGACTTTTCCTCCCTCTAAAGAGCGGCAGGCAGAGTGGCACTGAGAGATTTTCTTCAACTTCCAGAACATCTGGGCAGAGGGCTCCTGCCATCTTGGTGAGCACACGCGCCTCTCTTGCCCCTCACTCTGACCTTCTGCGGTGGGGAGGCTGCCCCGGACCTTCCGGGCCTCCCTTCTTCTTCTTCTTTTTTTTTTTTTTAAAGATTTTATTTATTTATTTGACAGAGAGAAACACAGCCAGAGAGGGAACACAAGCAGGGGGAGTGAGAGAGGGAGAAGCAGGCTTCCTGCCGAGCAGGCAGCCTGATGCGGGGCTCTATCCCGGGTCTCCGGGATCATGACCTGAGCCGAAGGCAGAGGCTTTAACCCACTGAGCCACCCAGGTGCCCCGGGGCCTCCCTTCTTCATTCTGCTTTGCTGTTTTCTCTACTGTTTGTTCTTCCTAGGGAACCCAAGAAAGGGGGAGGGCGACTGAAAGAATTGAAAGAGAAAGGAGAGATTGAGAGAGAGGAGATAGATAGACAGGGAGAGCCAGCGCCATCAAGGCAAAGGGAAGTTTCCAAGCCCCGAGGATGCTCCCTATGGCCTGGGAAGGCTGTGTGGGTGTGCAGAAAAGGAAAACTGCTAGCTCTCTGGCCACACGGACACTGACAGTGGCCAGGTGTCAGGAGAGGAGAGTGGGCATCTGAGTATTAAAGGACATTTAGCTTTGAGGAAAACGTTCATCTGCTTGTTTAACTATTGTGAGGAGGCCTTTCTTTTAATCAGCAAGCTGAGGTGGAGCGGGCAGTGGCGTGAGCAGTCAATGATTTTGTGTCTGAGGGAACTGTTGTGTGTGAAGCAGGGAGAGAGCACAGCAGGGGGCTCCAGGGGATGACCTGTCTCTCACCAGCTCTGCCAGGCCCTGGCCCTTCCTCCACCCGTGGCCTGGCAAGAGCAGCCACCGCCTTCTCTGCTCATCATGCAGATTCATTCTGATCCCTACACAGCTCCTGGCTCAAGACCCAACAGAAGGAAGAGCCCGGCCGAACTCAGTGGCTTCCTCCACCTACCCATCTCTTAACCCCCCCAGCCTCCTGGCCTTTTTTGTAAAATGGGGATAATCACACCTGTCAACTTCATTGGTGGTTGAGATGGTAGGAGGGCTCATTGCCCACAAAGACATGTAAGCAATAATCTTTCACCATCGAAAATATGCTTTTGAAGAAATCATCCCCCCTTGGGGCGCCTGGGTGGCTCAGTTGGTTGAGCAACTGCCTTTGGCTCAGGTCATGATCCTGGAGACCCGGGATCGAGTCCCACATCGGGCTCCCTGCTCGGCGGGAAGCCTGCTTCTCCCTCTCTCACTCCCCCTGCTTGTGTTCCCTCTCTGGCTGTGTTTCTCTCTGTCAAATAAATAAAACCTTTAAAAAAAAAAAAAAGAAATCGTCCCTCCTTTAACATTGAATTGCACATTGGATTATTTAAAAAGAAGTAAGAAAAAGCACATAATAACAAAAACCAAAACCAAATAGACACAAGATCTCACCCTGAGAAAGAACCTTCCACCCAAATGTCCCAGGGTCATCTCTTGGATGCTGGAAACAGAAATAACTCTTACATTCTCAAACAGGGACAGGGACTGAGGGAGGGCTCTGGTCCCTGAGACAAGGCTCTCTCTGGTTTGGAGGGCAGACGCAGGGCTAACTTTGGACAAGGCAGTCATTACCAAGGGATGGCCTGCTTATTTGCTGTGGGCTCTGGAAGCATCATTCAGTAAGTTCTGTGAAAGAAGAGTAGCCTTCCTCGGGTGAGGCAGGGAAGGCCTAAGTGTTTGGATTTCCTGTCTTCCACATTTTGTCAGCATAATTGTGGGTGGAGTCAGATCTTAGCCAGGAATCTGGCAGTGGAAAGTTGGGTAGAAGAGAACGACATCCCTTTGTATCTGAGTTGGGTTTAGAATTCTCTTGGACTTCTGTGTATTGCAGATTCTTGGAAACTACCTCACTAGTCCTTATTTTGTAGGGCTCAGGAGTCTGTTCTTTCTTTCTTTCTTTCTTTCTTTCTTTCTTTCTTTCTTTCTTCCTTTCTTTCTTTCTTTCTTTCTTTCAAGATTTTATTTATTTATTTGACAGAGAGAGACCACAAGTAGGCAGAGAAGCAGGCAGAGAGAGCAGAGGAAACAGACTCCCTGCTGAGCAGAGAGCCCGATGTGGGCCTCAATCCCAGGACCCTGAGATCATGACCTGAGCCGAAGGCAGAGGCTTAACCCACTGAGCCACCCAGGTGCCCCGTGGAGTCTGTGTTTTAAAACCAGCACCTCGGGGCTCTTTTGATACACTGGTTTTCCCATTTGGACTTTGTGAGAGCTTCAGTCTGAATATTCTAGAGCACTGCCTTGTTCCCTGAGGTAACAGACTTCTCATGGAGGCACCCTAGCTTCCAGTTTCTAGATAGGGAAGGAAGCAAAGCGACCATCAGGAAGCTTGTTTTTGGTGGCCCGACTAGGCTGGTGCAGTCTGGGGTCAGCCAGCCGGCCCCTGAGCCCGATGAGGGTCAAATCTTAAAAAATGCAGACACTTCTGTGGTGAATTGATCTGAATACTATGATCCCTCATAGCTCACTTAACAGACTGTTTGTTTCATATCTCATGTGGTGGTTCCTTAATTTTTTTTATTTTTTAAGATTTTATGTATTTATTTGTCAGAGAGCGCACAAGCAGGGGGAGTGGCAGGCAGAGGGAGCAGCAGGTTCCCCCTGAGCAGGGAGCCCGAGGCGGGACTCATCCCAGGACCCCCAGGATCATGACCTTAGCCAATGGCAGATACTCAGTCGACTGAGTCACCCAGGCATCTCCTGTTTCCTTATTTTTAAAATTTTAGATTTTTATTATTTTATAAAATTATATGTATAAGTGACTATATTCCCACTGCAGTAATATCTAATTCTACACAAGTCACTTCATTTTCCTAATCCTAGTTCCCTCCCCAGAGATAAGTCTAGTTATCTGGTGTGCCTCCTTCTAGCCTTGACCTGCTCCATCATACTGTAGCCAGAAGCCACATGTGGCCATTGAGCCCTTGAAATGTGGCGAGGAAGAACTGAGATTGCTGTAAGCATAATCTTGAGTTACACTAAAAAATGTAACTAAAGTTAGTTACTTTTTTAGTTAGTACTAAAATGTGAAATATATTATGAATAATCTTTTATAATGATTTATATAATATTTCGGATATATTAGTTTACATAAAATAAATTTCACTTTGTAAAAATATGGATATAGGAAAATGAAAAATTACCTATGTGACTCATGTTAAGTTTTTATTACACAGTGTAGTACTAGACCTTCCTCTATACATTTTTATACACAGATCTATAGGTCTACCTGTACAATCACAAAGGAAAGATAACTGGGATCATTCATATTTCACTGATAACAGTTTGCTCTCCTCTTACCAATCTGCCTTGGAGATCTTTCCATGTAAGTCCACATAGATCCACTTTTTCTTTTGAATCAGTGCATAGTATTCCATATTGATAAGCCTTGATTTATTAAACCGTTTCCAATGGATGGACATTTGGCTTGTTTCCATGTTTTCCCTGTTACAAACGAAACGACGAACATCTTTGACCATTGGCTTTTTTTATTATTATTTTAAATATGTTTGATTTCTTTGCCTTTTAATCTCTGCATGTCTTAGCTTGCAGGGCTTCCTCAGGTTTTTCCAGATTCTTCCCGAAAAGCATAGGTGGAGACAGGGCCAAAGATCGACGGACTGTATGGTCTATTATCCAAAAGGGGGCTTTTGAGGGGGAAAGGCAGTGATACCAGTAATGATTCTGGGCTAACAGGAGGTGCAAACTGGGGCTGTCCCGCACAGAGCAGGACGTATGGTCACCAGCGCCATAGAATGAGTCCTGGTATATGTCTTAATTGTGGATTACTTTACAAGAGGACCTGAAGCCGGTCTGAACCCTTGTCTCAAACAAATGCTGGATTCTAGTGTCCAGTTTCACCCCCTCTTTCTATCTGATCATCTGTGGGCACTAGGGTCATCTTCTGAGGCTGGGAGTGGGAAATGGATCAAAATCTCTAGAAAAAGCTCTGTGAATGAGGAGACCTATTTGCTGAAGGCTCTGCCTCACGTAAACTCTTTGTACAGTAGATGGTGGACAAGTTAGCGGAAGGTTTAAAGAGGTTGATTTCACTCTTGACCGCTCATTGCTAACTCAGGGACAGTCTGAGCTGCTGTGACCTCGAGGTGAAACACCCCAGATCTTGTTACTCTTTCCTTCAGGAAACCTCTACTGTCTTCCCGCCCAACTTTCTGTGACTAATTTCTGAAATCTCTGTAACCGAGAAGGCATTGGATGAGGTTTCCCACTCTGGGAGGGCTGTGGGTGCCAGACTGGGCTGGGGGGTGGTGATGGTGGGTGAGGGGTAAGACCCCTGTGCACATCACATGCCATCCCTCAAGAGCAGAAGCAGAGGCCTCGGGATTGGGTGGCAGCAGCTGGTGGGGTGTTGGGATAATCTTGCTGATGACTGGGTAGATATGAACCTCTTGTGTTCGTGGATTCCAGAAAGCAACGTGCTCCTTGATGAAAAGGCCATGGTCATTGTCTTATGGGATCTGCCTGGCCGGGCTTTGACAGTTCTCAGCTGCTCCATAAATCTCCCATCAGTTCCATCTGGCCAAAAAGATGTCATCACCATTTTCTCATAGCGATGAAGAGGAAAGGTCCGCAATGAAACCGCTCTGCCGCCCCGTTCAAACCGAGGAAGATGAACTTGAAATTTTTCAGTGGAATGGGAAGTTAGTGTTATGTTGGGTTGTTTATGCTATAGTGAGAGTTTATATTCATGCATTAGAGATGATGACAATGAGGATGATTATGGCTTAGGTATTATTGGATACTCTGGGCACCCAGATACTTAGTTCACTTGGAATCCGAACGTTGGAAGTACATTAATGCTGCTAGTTGTTTTCAAAGTTTTGTTTTAGAGCAATGGAATCTTTATTGCAAATGATTTTTTATGCAGAATCTCAATTCATAAAACAGAAGGACTGAGTGTAGAGGAGTCCATCTGTCCTCAGGGTGCTCCTCTTTAGAGGCCATAGTGTTTAAATTCTCTAACCAGTCCCTAAGTTCCCAGTGGAGTACTCCCAGCCATTGGTTTTTAATGTCCTGCTTCTGGCTGACATAACTCCACTGAGAGGAGCTTAGCGCCTGGGGAAGCTGCCTGTCCTATGCCAGGATCAGGCCACGGGGCAGAAAGACTCACTTTATTATTATTATTATTTAAGATTCTATTTATTTGACAGAAAGAAACACAGCCAGAGAAGGAACACAAGCAGGGGGAGTGAGAGAGGGAGAAGCAGGCTTCCTGCCGAGCAGGGAGCCCAATGCGGGGCTCGATCCCGGGTCTCCAGGATCAGGACCTGAGCTGAAGGCAGGCGCTTAACCCAGTAAGACTTAACTTAATACCAACAAAATCTTCTTACTTCCTTGTCTCCCAAATCTGCCTCCGGGAGGTCCAGTAGCTCATTTGGTGCCTACCTTGGAGATGGTGAATATCTCAGGCTGCCTTGCCATTTCTATGCTTAAACAGTGACTGAATTCTTTTGTTGGACTATGGGGGTTTGTTAGGGATCTGGTAATGTTCGTCTTGTCTCGGGCTGAATGGACACTGTAAAGAGCCAGTGGAGGTCACAAATCTCCCTTCTTTAAGAGCCTGAGGACTTGGCTGGCTCTGGGTGGAGGGTTCGTGGGAGGGTGGGAGTGGGAGAGGCTCTGAGTCCCACACCCTTTTCTTTTTTTTTTTTTTTTTAAAGATTTTATTTATTGGACAGAGAGAAACACAGCCAGAGAGGGAACACAAGCAGGGGGAGTGAGAGGGAGAAGCAGGCTTCCCGCTGAGCAGGGAGCCGATGTGGGGCTCGATTCTCTGTCTCCAGGATCCTGGGTCTCCGGGATCAAGACCTGAGCCGAAGGCAGTCACTTAACCAACTGAGCCATCAAGACCTGAGCCGAAGGCAGTCACTTAACCAACTGAGCCATCCAGGCGCCCCTCCCACATCCTTTTCTTATGGTAACTCCTCCAGCCCAAGGCTTTTCTGGTTCAAAGGGACAGCCTGGGCCTTCAGAGTTTCCCTGTGTATCACTCTCAGCTAGCTGTACTCAGGTCACAAACTGTCTCGGTAATTTCCAGAATAAACAAAAACAAAAACAACAAACTAGTCACAGAGTCATAAGAGAGGGCTCATGGGTAGCTTGGAAACTTGACTGCATCCTACCTCTGGTTTTGCCTTGGGGCTGCAGAGCATGGTGGTGTTGGAAGACAGAGACTTTATTGCCTGCTGTGTGCTTATGGCTGGCAGTCACCGGTAGTGGTTTGGTCTGATTTTACTTCTTGATCAATGATATAAATTGAAATTCTAGTCTGAGGATTAAAAATTCTAAATAGACTCTGCTAGTATTTTTTTTTTTAGCCTTTTAAAAAACATTATTTTATGTAACACCGATTCTTCTTCCCCTGCTAATATTTTCAGTAGCAGAAACAAAACCAAAAAAGTCCTCTGGTCCCTTCCTTCCAGCTCCCGAGGAGGGCTGCCCGCCTTCCCAACCAGGGCTGGCTTCTCCTCTTGCCCCCTCCTGCCCTGCCCCTCCACTCTGTTGGGCAAGAGCTGTGACTCAGGTTCCTGTCCCCACTGTGGACCACTGACATGTTTCTGCTGGGAGTGTAAGGATTGTTCCTATGAAACTCCATCATTAAAGACAGAGCTTTGTTCTTAGGTGAATGCCAGAGACCCAAGGAGAGGTGGACAGAGAGAGGGAGACAGTTTTGGGTTTCCACCAACATTCACGCCTGTGTCTCTGGCACGTATGGTATCTGCCCTGATTGCTTACTTTTAGGCCAGTGGTTCTTAAACCTGCATGAGCACCAGAATCACCTGCAGGACTTGTTAGCGTACACATTGCTGGTTGTCACTCCTTTTTTGACCTCTTTGGATGGGGCGGGACCTGAGAGTTTGCATTCTAGCACGTTCTCTAGTAATGCTCATGCTTCAGGCTACACTTTGAGAACCACTAAGCTTAGAGCTGTCCTCTAAGCTATGGCGTTCCAGTGGAAACGTATTTAATCTTACTTCTGGTAGTAGATTATTTCCTAGTCACGGATTCCTCCCAGCCCAGTACACACACTACTTTGAACCTGACTTTTCTGTCCCCCCCCCACACACAGCCGATGTGGAGTCTATTCCTACATTGTCTACAATTGACTTTCTGACTTGCTTTGGCCAATACAATGTGATGGGGGCCACCTTGGGTGAGTTCCAGAGCCCAGATCTCAAGAAGTCTTGCAGCCTCCACCTTCACTCCCTTGGTCCTCTGCCCTGAGACCATGATGTAAGGAAGCTGGTCTGGCCACTGGGATGGAGGACTGGAGGCCGCATGGAGGAGAACTGAGGCCCCTAGCCAATGGCCAGCACCAATGCAGATGTGTGAGTGAGGGCATCTTGAATTTTCCAGCTCTCTTGACCCTGTAGCTTGAGTTTCTCAACCTTAGTGCTATTGACATTTGGTTCCAGATAATTCTTTGTTGCGGGGGGCTGTCCTATGTACCATAAGCTGTTCTGTGGCATCCCTGTCCTCTACCCATTAGATGCGAAGAACACCAGCAGTGATGTCTCCAGACATTCCCAAATGTTTCCTGGGGGAAATTTTATCCCCGGTTGAGAACCCTTGCTCTAACAGAATGCAACTGCCTAAGTGCGTCTGGGGAGACCCAGCAGAGGAATCATCCAGCCAACCACAAAATCATGACAAATAATAAATTGTTGTTACTTTAAACCAGTCTGTTTTTCAGGGATAACTGAGATCCTTTTCCAGTCACTTCTCTGAGTTCTTCCTCTCCATAAGCCTCAGCATCAAACACTAAAAATGCTAATTCATTTTGTTGAAGTGTTTGCTACTTTTTCACTTCACTTTTATATTTTTCATTTGACTTTCCTGTGAAGTGGTTTGTCAGATATTGAAAAATCTGTCCCTAGTAGAGGGATGAAACGAAAAGCCAGACCTTGACTAAGTCCTGAAGGTCACGTAGCTCTGTGGAAAGCCTGGCTTTCTGATTCCTAGTGCAGGTGAAGCCAGCCCCTGAGGTCAGGCTCGTACAAACCTTACTCCATGACCTGACACGAACACAATCTTGGGCAAGTCACTCAACTTCCATGATCCTCAGTTTTTTCACCTGTAAAATGGGGCAAGTTATATCACTTACCTCACAGGTTTTTAAATTTTTTTTGATTAAAAACTTTCATTTCTCCCCCACCCCATGGTTTTTATGAGATTTTAAGAAATAGAATGTAGCAGGTTGGTAAAGCTTTTCTGGAAAGTACCAGATGGTAAACATTTTCGGCTCTGCAGACCATATGGTTTCTGTTAAAATTCTTCAACTACTACTGTAGGTGAAAGCAGCCATCGAGAGAGTGTGTTCGAATGGGTGTGGCCGTGTTCCATGAAGACTGCATTCACACAGTCAGATACAGGCCAGATCGGACCCATGGGTCACAACTTGTTGACCTCTGAGAGAGAGCATAGAAAGATCTTGACCTTTTGTTACTATTATACTTTATTTACTTCCTTTTTGTTCTTTATTCTTTATGCTTTATTATTGCTTCATTCCTTCAGCAGTCTCATTCCTCTGCTTTCCATTTTTATGCTTTCTCTTTCAACAGTGTTATTTGATTCCATCTATTGGGATGTGACAAGAAATTCAGTTCTGTTCCAGCCAGCTGTGGTAGCCAGCTCCCAAGAGAGCCCCCAGGGGTCCTCGCTTCCTGGTATTCTGGAAGGATATTAGACCATGTGGAGGAGACTTGAACCCCACACCTGCTCCCAAGTGACTTGGGCTGACCTTGTGGCCAATAGGGTATTGTAGAAACGAGTATGTATGGCTTCTGATACTCAGTCTTAAAAGGCATTGTGCCTTCCTCCTTACCCCCTTTGGAGCACTTGCTTTGGGGGAAGCTAGCTATCATGTTGTGAGGATGCTTAGCCCTGTGGTCTATGTGGCAAGGAACTGAGGCCTCTTGCCAACAGCTAGCTTGAACTTGGTGACCATGTGAGCAATCTTGAAAGTGAATCTTCCGGCCTCGGTTAAGCCTTCAGATGACTGCGGCTGCCTTCCATCTCAGGAGATGCCCTACGGCAGAACAACCCAGCTAAGCTGTTCCTGTATTCCTGACCCAATTACTGTATGAGATAATAAATATTCATGGTTTTTAAGCTGTCAGTATTTGGGGTAATTTGCTGTGCAGCAATAGATAACTAATACACCAACTATAATAACTGAGAGCTGCCCTATGTCGGCTAACCGCTGTTTAGCTTGCATAAGAATAGAAGCTGGCTTTCCGGTGAGAGTTTGCTGATCACCTAATGCTTTGAGTAACAGGATAATTAGCAAAACTATGATCACTTGGCCACTGCTGCCATGATTTCGAGGATCCCCTGACCTCAAATGATCTGACTCCAACCTGACCATCTAGTTACAACTTCCAGAAACTTCTCATGCAACCCATATTGTAACCAAGGCAAATTATTAAAACTGTTATTTATTTGTTTGTTTGTTTTAAGTAGGCTCCATGGAGCCCAAAGTGGGGCTTGAACTCATGACCCTGAGATCAAAACCTGAACTGAGATCAAGAATCGGATGCTTAACCAACTGAGCCACCCAGGTGCCCCAGTTATACATGGATTAATATCAATAAAACTACCATTTATTGCATACTTGCAGTGTGCTATGCCTGTTCTCATTTAATTCTCAGGACAGCCCTATGAAGGATGTACTAATATTAATTCTATTTTATTCAAATCAGGAAACTACTTTTCAGAAGGTTACAGAGCTAGGGGCTAAGCTAGAATTGGAACTGAGCACACCTGCCTTTAGACTCTGAGCTTCCTGACACTCTATGATTTTGTCTTTGCTGCTCTGTCTTTGCTCCTATAATTGGTTCCCTCTTCTGGGTGTTCCGTTCCTCCTTCTCTAGCAGGTGAACACTTGCTTATATTTCAAGGCCCAGCTCAAATATCACCTCCCCTGTGACATATTCCCTGACATTCATAGCGAGTGACACGTATTTCTTTGCAGACCTGGTAAATGACCGTCATTGGTCCACAAGCTGGGGACGCGCCAGTAAAAAGAAATCAAACTCCCAAAGAACAATGAAGTTTCTGCTTTTAAAAAGATAACATTCTGGGGGGAGAAAATGAACAGATTCAAATAGAGAAATAAGATCATTTTTTGGAAGTAGAGCCCATTGATATGCCGATGGATTGGTTTGGGGGATAAAGGAAGAAGACTTGAGGCTAACACCTTAGTACTCAGTACCTGGCTTAGGTAACTAGTATCATTTCCTGGGATGGTGAAATTTTCAGTCTTTTATTTCCTAGAACGTGGTATGCATAGTTGCTTAAAAGTATTTCATAATCCAGAGTCTCTTTGGGTCAGTTTCTATTTTTTGTTGATTTTGCTATTTTTCCTATTTATTTATTTTTAAAAGATGTTATTTATTTATTTGACAGAGAGAAACACAGCTAGAGAGGGAACACAAGCAGGGGGAGTGAGAGAGGCAGAAGCAGGCTTCCCGCCAAGCAGGGAGCCGCCTAGTGCAGGGCTCGATGCAGGGCTCAATCTGGGGACTCTGGGAACATGACCTGAGCCAAAGGCAGACGCTTAATGACTGAGTCACCCAGGCACCCCTATTTTTCCTTTTTAAAAATACTGCTTTGTATCCTTTGTGCCTTATTATTTTTTATTGTCTTGGGCATTGTGTTTGAAAGTTGCATGTAGGATTAATTTGAAGCCTCTGATGATATTCTCTTCCCAAGATCTGTGTTTGTTTCTACCAGGCTCTGGGGGCACTGATGATCCAGGATTACTTAAATCTAATTTTAGGGCTTTAGAATACTTGAAACTGAGCAGAGGTCCCTGTGAGTGCATGTCCTCTTCTGGTTCACACTTCTTTGTAGCGAACAACTTTTCAGAGTTTCAATCCTTTCAAGTCCCAAACTCTTGGTGGGCCTTAGATAGAATCTCTGCCCCCTTATCCCTATGAACCTGTCCAAAGTGCCATTCAGCCTCTCAGCCACCCTTGGTAGAATTAGTAAATGTCCCCATGTCTTCAAGCAGGTCAAAGAATGGACTTACTGGGGTGCCTGGCTGGCCCAGTTGGTTAAGCCACTGCCTTTGGCTCAGGTCATGATCCCTGAGTCCCGGATTTGAGTCCTGCACCGGGCTCCCAGCTCCGTGGGGAGTCTGCTTCTCCCTCTAAACTTCTCCCCTCTCATGCTTTCTCCCATTATCTCTCTCAAATAAATAAAATCTTTAAAATAAATAAATAAATAGATAGATAGATAAATAAATAAATAAATAAATAAATAAATAAATAAGAATGGACTTACTTCTTCTGGGCCTCTTTCTTCCCTTGGATCCTGCCTGCTAATCCTCCATTATTTTGTTAGTTCCTTGGTGTCTTTTAGCAGGTTTTTATTTGTTTGTTACTCTGAATAATCATCAGTTCTATTAAAAGCATAAAACAAATATTCCTAAACAACGAAGTAAGCTGACTATATAGTTCACTGGATTTATCCCTTACCTTTCCCAAAAGGTATTTTTGCAGACAAAATTCTCACAAAGAAACCCCTTCCCAAAAAGGCACAGCAGATTTTCTTTCTGCTTATTTTTACCTTTGTATGCCTTAGTGATAAGTCCTCATACCTAAGGCAAAGTGATCACTATTTAGGAATAATAATAATAATAATAATAATAATAATAATAATTGTAGTAGTAGCAGTAAATCCTTGTTATTACATTTATTGAGGAGACTGGCTAGATAATGTGTTCCTGCCCTTGAATCTCCTGATATTCTCCCCATTGAAAATGTGCTGGGGAGAGTAACAGAACTTAGGAATATTCCTCTTCTTTATATGCTCCAAGAAAATTCATGAATTTCTTCCATTTGTGCAGTTAAGGATTTGCTGTTTCTGCAACTTTTATACTTGTCCTCAGCAGAATAGGGTTTGGTCCAAATTACCTAGCCTGCTATTACTGTGACTCTTCCAGAGTTTGGTTCTTGTCTCAGCTAGGTCACGAGTTATTTGTAGGATTGTGGGTCCCATGTACTTTGGTTTCCTCATTAATTGGAAGAGGACAATAACGGTGGGCTTACTTGCCCAGGTGACTGTAGGGGCAAATAAGATAAGCTACTGCAACCCAGTCCAAATGCAAAGTGCTAGAGTCCATTTCCCCTTGATCCTCATCCCAGGATTTCCAGAGGTATCTGAATTCCCTGGAAAGAAGGGCCCTGCTGACTCCCAGCCCTGGATGCTGGTGCCCCAGGCAGCTTGCCTCAGGCAGTCTCTCTGTGACTTTCGAAACCTCAGGCTGGTTAGTGGGACACATTACAGCAAGCAAACCTGAAATTTGGATCACCGGGTGAGTTTTTATATCTTTTCTCACTCCTTTTTCTAAGTCCTGCATTTCAAGAAGCCTCCTTGGCTTCTTTCTTTAGTTTTTGTCCCTAATGGCTTTCCTGGAGCAGACCCCCAGTGTGCGGCAGCCCGGAATCAGGGACTCAGCTAACGGAAAAAGCCCCCTCGGCTAGCCATCCCCAAGGGCCCCTCTGGCTCTCGCTTTTATTTTGGCCTTTGTGAACTGTGCAGAACCAGGGCTGACCCCGCCGATCTGTGGATGTGTGGCCAAGACAGCTCCCAGCGTCCTGCCTGGCCTGTGCGTGTGAGGGGAGTCTGGGATGCAATGTGATGGCATTTGTGACAGGGTGAGGGAAAGAGATTGCTGGCTGGGCCTTCAAGGGGTGCGATTAGATTACAGCTGGAGTTGCCTGTCTGGCAGACATGGGAGACCTGATCCTGTTCCTTTCGTATGCTGTGGAAGCCATGTTTACGTGCTGGCCAGAGGGGTTCACTTCTGCAGCAAGAGGTACCAGCCCACGAGCATAGAGCCAAGAAGCTCATTCCACAGTGCTGCCCTGTGCATTTGCTGTTTATCCTGGACTTCGTTTCCTTATCTGGCTTTTTGTATCTGAGCTGGTGTGTCTCCCTGGTGCTAAAATGTCTGGAGAGAAAGACTGTCGACCACCTGGAGTCTCGTCAATCTCAGCTCACCTTCTTACCCCCTCCTTGCCTTCTGTGCACACACACACACCTCTGCACAGGCGGGGAGCAGGGTGGTTTGGGGCAAAGACCCTGGGCTTTGGCTTCAGAGTCACCAGATATGGATCTTTGCTTGGCTGCTTCTAGCTGGGTGACCTTTCATGAGTTAGTTAACCTCTCTGGGGCTCAGTTTTTGCATCTATAAAATGGAGGGTGGGACATTTCACATGTTGTGGGGACAGCATTGCATGAAATATATCCTGTTTCTAATACAGTATTTGGCACGTAGTGTGTCTTCAATGAATGGCATTTCCCTTCTGTTTTTATTCTCCACTTTTGGGTTCATTTTCTGATTTTATATATATATATATATATATATATATATATATATATGCAAAAAACTTTATTGATGGGGAGTAAGACCTTCAGCTATAGTTAGGACATGTTGTAATTATTATCCCAGCTGTCATCTTTGATCTCAGTTGGTTCCCAAGGATCTGTAGTGTACGAGCAAGGTCTGGACCAGGGTTGAAGCTCACTGGATCGGGAGGAGACTCCTGATGGAGCCTCATGGGCTCACCTGGGGGTGACCAGTGACCTCAGCATTGCCCTCTGTTAGGGGTCTGCTGGTCTGCCACATGCTCAATATGGAGCTCTGTCCCTCTCTCTCCGATCCTCCCTGTGGATTCCTCTTTGTGTCAGGAATCTGAAGGGTGGAAATGGGTTCTCCCCTACCAACTCAGACATTTGTACATATTTTTCAAGTTTTTTTTTAAATTAATATGTTACTTTAGAGTTTCCTAAACTTTAGTTGTTTATCGTAATTAGGCAATATCTGTCTTATTTTTTATTTAACATTTTAATTTAAATTGACCCTTTTTTTTTTTTAACTTGAAAATTTATTTTCAGCCTTGACCTAAGCAAAGCAATCCTATCTAAGAAATCTTGGGTTTCTCTAATGCACATGTGACTGTCAGGTCAAATATCCCTTCTTTAGAAGGATTAAGAAATTGGAAGAGAAAGTCAGTTTTATTTCACAAGAAAGAAGAAAAAAAATATTATCTTACTAAGCAATGAATGGCATAGACTGTGCTCAAGTGTGTGGCTTTCCTTTATCTTTTTATATGTGTATTTTACATAAATGAGATCACGCCATATGCATTTTCCGTCCTGATTTTTGTACCTAATATACAATTTCAAGCATTTCCCCTGTCATTGAATACTCTCTTCAGACTTGATTTTGGTGGCTGAGCCTCCTGTAGTGGCCCAAGCTGGCATTTCAACCTCACACACCCCTTCTTGAGAGCTGGGCTGAGGGGGCTCCGAGTGGGGCAAAGCCTCCACCAACTGCATTTGGCACCTTCAGCTTGAGGTTCAGAGATTTGGGCAGCTAGTGGTTTGCTTTCCACTGAAATGTTTGTGCTTGAGCTCTATGACCTCATTAGGGGTAGAGAAATGACTCTCATCTGTGGTTGACTATACTTCTGTGATAAAGTGACATGAAACTCCAAACAAAAATAATATTATTCCTAATGATTTCGGTTCTCCAAGACAGAGAATCAGAGAACAGCCTCTCAGAAACCAGTCAGGAGGGGTCCTATTTGCTGCCGCCCCTAGAATGTGTGAAGATGAGAAGTGATTCCACCTCCCGTTGTTTCTGGTTTGCTCTGGAATGTTCCTCTTCCCTTTTCCTCTGCATACGAAGGTTGTAATTACAGTTCCATAGGGGGTCAGCCATCTTGGGGGCTCCCCGAGGACCTAGTTCTGAGGCCCAGCCCCCACCCTTGCTTCTGAGTACCTCGCGGCCCGGCCCCATTACTGCTCTTCCCCGGTGGCCCAGCCCGAGCTGACCTCACGGCCGCCAGCCTCCGACTGTGTTGTCTGAGAGAGAGCATGCCTCATGCCTCATGACCCGTCAGAAGGGACTGGAGTGTCCAGAGCCCTTCAGAGGCGCAACTGAGGAGCCGGGACAAAGCACAGAGTGTGAGGAAAGACATGACTGACGGCTGGGGATTGCTTGTCCATCAACTGGCAGCTTGAGAATCAAGGAACGCACTAAGTAGGACAGAGGAGGCCTGAGCTCTTTGCATCATCTCAACAAGCCCTAATTAAATGTCATTTGAGCAAAATGGCTGGAGACAGCAGGCCTGGCAGCTTCTCCCGGACGCGGGGTGGTGGCCACAGGGACAGTGGCTGCAAGCCCTCCTGGGCATGTGCAGAATAGCCACTAGGTGTGTCAGCCTGTCCCAACTGAGCTCAGGAGCTTGGAGTTGGTGGCTACAGGTCTGCCACCTTGGTGCTCCGAGCCAGAATGTGGGAGAAGCATGGGAGAGACCCCCACCCTCCCAGCTGTGGGACAGTGGTTAGACCAGTGATGATCCTAATGCCTGGGAGTCAAACAAAACACACCCCCAAACTAGACGATTCCGTGTATATCACCAGATGGCAACTGAGACCAGGGAGACCAGGTTCAATTGCTGCAAGCTCAGAATTTCCACGGTGCTTCTAGAAAACACACCTCTTCCCAGGCAGAGCAGTGATCCGAGGTGTTTTTCATCAGGTCTCTTTCTTCCAGTTGCTCTGTGCTCCCCTGCTTTGTTCTGGCTTACACGCTAGCCTAGGCCACCCAGGGGCAGTGGGCTCCCGATGGGGGCAGCCCCGGCAGCTGCTGCCTCCAAATTCTCCGGGATTCCAGGCCGGGCGCTGGGTGATTACACCGCTGTTATCTGGGATTAGCTATTTTCGCTCCCTGTATTTATATCATGGAAGTTGTAGCGTGATGCTGCCAGATGCCAACACGGGCAGGACTGTGCCTTCCTTCTGGACCCACCTGCTGTTCTGCTCACACCCGGCAAGGTGGCAGTTGGTGGGGACCAGACCTGCCAAGCCCTCCACCCCCTCGCCAGACGTCCCCAGTGGTGCACTGAGACCTAGAGAGAGGCTTGGCTCCTGGGCTGGAAAGGACAGTGCAGGGAAGGCTGGACCCAGGGCAGCGGTGGCGTGGGGGAGGGGGCGGAGACTGGCAGCGTTCCCTGCTCAGGACGCCTGTCACTTCCCTAATCCCCTGAAGTCTTGGAGTCTAGGAACCCTCTTGCCTGCCCCCACCCCTGCTCCACTCCCACCCCATGTGTGGTTTTCCAGCTTGCACGTGAGGAGTGCTGAAGGGCCTTCATTTTAGGCTGCCCAGAAAAGCACCAAGTGCCCGAGCCTCCCAAACTTAAGTGCAGGGGGATTAAAAGGCCCTACTCTGTTTAACTAGGTCTGTCTTTGTTTCCATCCATTTCCCCTCTCTCTTCCCCCCTCCCCCGCAGTGGAGGAGGTGGGTAGATCCTAGCTTGCCGGGTCTTCTTTCAGGAAATGAGATGATTCTCAAAGGTATGTTATGTCTCACTAGATTTGGACCAGATGACCTCAGCAAAGTGACTTAAAAATGCAGTCTGTTGTTTAGTGAGTGGGATTTGCTCCCAGCCCTGCTCTGCGCCCGAGTGAGGCTTGTTTCCCTGTGCCTGGGAAGGTGGCTTGCAGACTCATTCCCTCTCCTGGGTAAGAGTGGACAACACCAGGCCTTGGTCCCAACCTTGGGAGCTCTCAGACACGGTCAGAAAGATGCCCCAGGTAGAGGCAGGTGGAATTCTGCCCTAACGGAATTCATTGGGGATAGCAGCCCATTGAGCATGGTCGGCTAGTTTAGATGCTTGCTGGTTTCCATGTAGAGTTCCACCTCTGTGCTTCTCTGCCCAGGCCCACCTGTCAGGGTAGGACTCTCAAGGGTGGCAATGAATGTCTCTCCCAGATATGTAGTAAAACATCAAAACCACTAATACCCTGATTTAACGTTTCCTAAACCTCAGTGGTTTTCCATAGCCAGGAAAGATCAATAATGTGTAAACACATACAAATAATGATAAATGAACATATTAAGTATACAATATATTCCTTGAAATAATATTTTTTGAAATAGATATACTTTGTTTTTACTTGAAAACTTATTTCAGCCTGGACCCAAGCAATAATATCCAATAAATCAGAGGTTTGAGACCCTAGTTGTATTCTATCTAATACACTTACCAGAAAGTCAGCTTTGTATGTTATCTTAATGCACTTTGGAATAAGTCCAAAGTGCATTTAGTAATTTTTAAAAATCCAGGTACTACCATGCATTGGAAAATTCTGGCTTAACTAAAAGAAAAATGGAAAAGTGGGGAGAATTCAGGGAGCCCTGGTGGGCTGGCATGAAGAGGGAGGGGCAGGGGGCATATCTGGATGGGGCCATTTGGTGGGCCTGGGCTGTAGGGGAAGGAGAGGTGGGCGTGGCAAAAGGGACGCTTGTTGATGGACAGGAGAAGGTAGAGCAGCATCTTGTTCGAGGACTATCCATTCCTTAGGGTGGAAGGAGAGATAAAATGAAAGCTCCAACCCACTAATACAAAGGCTCCGATGGGGCTGTCTTAACCTGGAATAGTGATTTCCCTGCACCAGCTCCACAATGGCATATGTACATATTACCTATAAAAATTCATTCGGGCCAAACCTAATAGTTAGGCCTGGGCTGAGAAGTTCCTATCTCCAAAGTGGGGGAACAGAAAATACATTTCAGCCCTTACTCTATTTCACTTCAGTTACCCTTACACATAAAGGTGCCTAGAGGCCTGGGAAGAATCTCTGGAGGGAGGGGGGGATATGTTACTATCCCTCCCCACCTCTCCTTTTCCTCCATTATATAAAAGAATTGGGTACCTTTTCATGTGTTTGCTAGCCACCAGGATGTCTTCTTGCGAAAAATGTCTATTCATGTCTTCTGCCCATTTCTTAACTGTATTATTTGTTTTTTGGGTGTTGAGTTTAATAAGTTCTTTTTTTAAAAGATTTTATTTATTTATTTGACACAGAGAGAGATCACAAGTAGGCAGAGAGGCAGGCAGAGAGAGGAGGAAGCAGGCTCCCTGCTGAGCAGAGAGCCCGATGCGGGGCCACGAGCCCAGGACCCTGAGATCATGACCTGAGCTGAAGGCAGAGGCGTTAACCCAGGCCACCCAGGCACCCTAATAAGTTTTTTATAGATTTTGGATGCGAGCCCTTTACCTGCTATGCCATTTGCAGATATCTTTTCCTATTCCGTAGGCTGCCTTTTAGTTTTATTGATTGTTTCATCCCTGTGCAAAAGCTTTTTATCTTGATGAGATCCCCACATCACTCAGCATCAGGGAAATACAAATTGAAACCGTGATGAGATATCACCTCCCACCAGTCAGAATGGCTAAAATTAACAACACAGGAGACAGCGGGTGTTGGTGAGGATGAGGAGAAAGGGCAACCGTTTTGCACTGGTTGGTGGGAATGCGGAGTGGTGCAGCCGCTCCGGAGAACAGTATGGCGGTTCCTCAAAAAGCTAAAAACAGAACTACCCTATGATCCAGCAATTACACCACTAGGTATTCACCCCAAGGAGACAAAAATACACATTCTAAGGAGTACATGCACCCCGATGTTTATAGCAGCATTATCAACAATAGCCAAACTATGGAAAGAGCCCACATGTCCATCGACTGATGGATGGATAAAGATGTGGTGTATACTACTCAGCCGTCAAAAAGAATGAAATCTTGCCACTTGCGATGACATGGATAGAGCTAGAGTGCATTATACTAAGTGAAATAAGTCAGTCAGAGAAAGGCAAATACCATATGATCTCACCCATATGTGGATTTAAGACACAAAATGGCATGTGTACATATTACCTGTATGGGATACTACCTGTAGCTCTATTAGGGATAGACCTAATCGCTACTCGGCTGCGGAACTGGAGCAGGAGTCCCTCTATAACCTGCTCCCGTGTTTTCCCAGCACATCCAGGGCTGTGTGCTCACGGTCAACAGTTGGGTTGGACAGACCGGGGGCTCCTTGTAGCTGGGCCATGGACCAGGGTGGCAGCTCAGCTCCAGTAAGTCATCTGGGGCCCAGGTTCCTTCTGTCTTATTGGTCACCATGTCCGTGGCCTAGTTTGTGTGATATGGGGCAGGGATGGGAGAGAAAGAAAGTGGAAGGCAGGCAGTTTCTTTTCGGTGGGGGTGATGTGGAAGTTAACATGCCACATCTTCTCACGGTCGGTCGTTGGTAAACACGGGTCAGGGACCTCCCCCAGCTGCAAAGGAGGCTGGGAAATGTGGCCTCCGCTTGGGCAGCCAAGGCCAGGGCAGGGGTTCTGTGATGAAAGAAAGAAGGGATGTGATGAGCATGTGATGAGACAGTGTTATCTGTCACTAATGAATCATTGAACACTACATCAAACCAACTACAATCAAAACCCAAAATGAAATGAACATAATAAAAAAAATAAGAAAGGGGGAAAATGAGACTGGTAGATAAGTAGTGGCTTCAGGCCGGGGACTTTTATTTAAAAAGAATGGCTAAAATTACTGGCTGTACAAGATTATTTTACTGTCTTTTACTTTAACCAAACCTATAAAACTCTCTTCCCGTGTGGGCAGTGAAAAGGATGTAGTAGTAATGGTATTATTACAATGGTATTATCTCTATTTTCCCACAATTATCTCTCAGTGAAATACCTTTTCTCACACGAGCAGCCATAATGGAATTTGTAACAAAAAGGTTTGGCAACTTTGTCAAATGATTTCCTGTTCACATACTTTGCTGGATGCTGGGTAGGTTACAAAAGGGGCAAAGGACACAGCCTCTGCCCCTCCTCCCTTTCCAAGATGACATTCAGGCCAAACCCTGGGGGGGTGGAGGGGATGAGAAGGGACCTCCCGTTTGTTTACTCTCTAGGAAGGCGTTGTGTTCTTGCTATGTACTAGGTAGGGATTATTTTTTGTTTTCAAAGATTTTATTTATTTGAGAGACAGAGAGAGAACAAGAGAGCACAAGCAGGGGGAGCAGCAGAGACAGAGGGAGAAACAGGCTACCTGCTGAGCTGGGAAGCTAGGAACCAGGACCCTGGGCTCATGACCTGAGCCAAAGGCACACACTTAACCGACTGAGCCACTCAGGTGCTCCTAGGTAGGGATTATCAACACAGAAGAAACTGAGGCCAAAGAAGAGAAGGGATTCACTCAAGACCACCCGTCAACCTCGGAAATGGGAGAACCAGATCAAAGCAGAGTTTGGACTTCATAACCAGTGCACTTAAAACACTTTTAAGAATTCTGTCAATATTATCTGGCTCTATCTCCCGTAGGCCACTGAACTAATGCTGACCCCTTTCTCCCAGAAACAACGTTTTTCACCCTGTTTAACTATTTTTTATTGCATCTGCTTCAAAATAATATACATCTCTTGATTCATCAATTTGACCATTATTTCTTGACTTCCAGTTATGGCAGATGAAGATTTTTGCTCACTCATGATGTCTTCTTGTTCTCTTTCCCTCCAATATAATTTATCTCAATATTTTATAAAAGCTTTATTCAGTATTACATTATTATGGCACTGTAAACATGATTCACTGTTGAATCCGATAGTCTACTGTGATTAAATTTCCTTTCTTGTATAATTTTTTTGGCTGCTTAGTTTTCTTCCAGTCTCTGACCAGCCATGCCCTGCTCCTCAATAGGTCTGTGGTCACATCTATCACATAATTGATCTGGTCAACAGTTTTCTCAAAGCCCTCCCTCCTTTTGCACAGCTGTTGGCGGTCCCGGCATTTCCTTTCACTGCTACCTGGGATATCCGTTTGCCTTTCTCTTATGTTGGTTCCTTTTTCCCTTGATCCTTTGCCTTCCTTGTTTTCTTCGAGAATATCCTTCAGAAATCTTAGAAAAGATGTACAAGAGGTGAATTCCTGAGATCCCGCAGGCCTAAAATGGCTGACTTTTAATCTTTTCATTGGATTTATAGTCTGGTTGGATTTAGAGGCTGAAATGAATTTTTCTTACAATTTTAAAGTCATTTCTCCATTTTTCTCTAGCAGTTGAAAAGTTTGCTACCATTTTATTTCTTGATCTCTTCGCATTTGATTTGGGTTTTTTCCTCTGTGGATGCTTGTAGTATTTTTCTTTATGCTCACTGCTTTGAGAATGATGTTTCTTGGTACAATTATTTTATCATTTATTGTGCGGGGAACTTCGTGGGCTTTTAAAATCTAGAGAATCATCTCTTCCGATTTTGTGAAATTTTCTTATATTTTTTTCATGATAATTTCCACCTCACCATTTTATTTGCTCTCATCTTCTAGAACTCTTATTACTTGGATTTTCATTTTAGGTTTTAGGAATCAATTCTCTGGTTTCTTTTTAGTCTTCTCTCACCTTTTGTCATGTCTTTGGTTTTCTACTGGAGGAGGGCATTTCAGAGGAAAACACTTACCTCGATCCTCCAATCCTTTCTTTGAAGAGTTTGTTTATTTCAGTAATAATTAAAAAATATTCTGAGAAATTTCCTGTTCTTTGGCTTTTCCTTTTGTGCAGTGTACTGCTCTTGCTCTCACGGGAGCAGAGGATAACTATTAATCTCTGAAGTTTTCTTGGACTCTGAATGATCTCCATTTACTCTGAGTTTCTTCACTGCCTTTGAATGTTTTGGTCTCGCTCTTCAAGATTCTGGCAATCCTTGCTTCTCATTTCATATTTAAATCAGAAGAAGCTGTTGTAAGCTCTGTGTACTCTTTTTGAAAATTTGACATAATTCATTTACACAAAATTTATCCATTTAATGCCCAATTCAGTTGCTTTTAGTATATTTATAAGGCTGTACAACCATCACCACTCATTCCAGAACACTTTCATCACCCCAAAGAGAAACCTTGTATCCATTAGCAGTCACTCCCTCTTTCCCCTCCTCCAGCTCTAGCAATGACTAGTATGTTCTGTCTCTATAGATTTGCCTGTTCTGGGCATTTCATATAAGTAGGATAATTTAGTGTGTGTTCTCTTGTGTCCAACTTCTTTCACTTGGCACTTTTTTCTGAATTTCATTCATATCATAGCCCGAGTCTGGACTTCATTCCTTTTGATGGCTGAATAATATTCCGCTGGATGGATAGATCATATTTTGTTTATCTATTCATCAGTCAATGGGCTCTATGTACTCTTTAAAGAGATTTTTCGAACTATTCCTATTTTCACTCTTACATGGGAACCTGATGTCTGCTATTCCTGAATATTTGGGGCAGTTTTAGAGAACAAATTATGGGTCCCTCCACCAGGCCCTGCAAGCCCTTGAGTCTGACATGCTTCCTCACTCTTGGGTCATTCACATTTCTCCAAGTGGCTGTGGTTTTATATATTGGGGTTAAGGTGTCTCCTGGTTTCATTGAAGATGCAGTTTGTGCATGCTTCTTCTATCCTCGTGCTATTTCTGAGAGGGAGATTTTTGTTCCACCATTTTGACACTAGAAGTCCACTTATGCGCCTTTCATTAGGCTGTGTGGCTTCATTTAAAGTATAGGATGTGGATCAGATGGTAAGTGCAAAAAGAGGCATTCATTTAATCCATTCATTCAACAGATATTTACTGATCACTTATGATATCGGGGCGGTGAGCTAGGTCCTGGGAAATTAGGGACAATAAAAGACATGTGTCCCTACCATGTAAAGTTCCAGAAGAGCACATGTTAGGGAGAGATCTAGACAAGGAAGCGGACAATTGCAGTACCATGGTATGTACTCAGATGGGAAGGTCAGGGAACGTGTTCACCCGGGGGAGGCCCTCAGTCCAGGCTTAGAAGAAAGCTCTAACTTCCCAGAACACTTTTATATACTCAAAAAAATCAGTTATGTTCAGAGATGAGAAAGCAACGCTCTTTTGTGTCCCTCCTGCCGTCCAATAACATCTTCCTGTGGC